>JABBOT010000008.1:11520580-12035180 GCA_016165875.1 Acanthopleura granulata
GATATTTTTGGTGTGAATAGATTTGCATCAAATATGAGAATTTGAATTCGTCAGTTCACTGTGGATGATTTTTTTGAAAGAAAATTGCTCCGGTGGAAAACTGTCATCCCTTTGTTCTGTGAATTATTCAGTTATAATTTAAACTCTTGTGGTATGATAAAGCCATGTGGTGTTTGTTTTGTTGGCAGGAGAAGCGGAGAACAGGCTGGTCTGTGGGACTTGGCAGAGTTCTCTTAGCTGCCAAACACAGGGTAGGGCGCTCTTCTCACAGCTGTTTTTGAATTCCAAAGATATGGTGTAATAGGGGAGTTTCGAGTTGGAACTCTTTTGTCGCAGAAGGTAAAAAAAGTTCAACTGTGTCTTGTGACTTGTCAACAGTGTTGTGCAGTTTTGTTCACTATTATTCACCAATCACAAGTCTCGCTGTGTTAGGTACAAACGACCTCTCCTTCGTTCAGGAGCTTCTTAAATTAAAAAACTTTCTACTTCTCAGTTTGTACGTACCCTATTGTACGTCTAGCCTACAAAAACTTTTTTAAGAGCTTTTCTTAGATGCCCATGTTATAGTAAATGTAATCAGAAATAGTTGCCTAACATTTTTGACAGGTCACATAGTACAGTACGGCTTTTCTTACCTTTAGTGATAAAAGAGTTCGAACTCGAAACTCCCCTATTACCTCAGTATTTAAAAACATAAGCATGCTGACTGTCATTCGGTGAGTGGACCTAAGTCAGTAGGTTTTATGTTTTAAATTTATGCACTTTTAATACTCAGTTTTTAATGTGAATAGATAAATTTTTCTCTGTGAAAACTTTAATGCTGTTGCATATTTTCACATCATTAAATTGATTAAATTTCTTCTCGGTGAACATTAGAATAAGTAAAACTCTCCTTGTGCTATCAGAGACTCTGTAGAAGACCATTTGCTTACCCATAGTTTTCTGATCAGACTGTACTTTCCTCACAGGATGAGGAGGAGTTTTTGCAGCAGTTAAAGTCTTTGCGGGGAGAGCAGATGGGGCCCCTGTCAGCAGCCAGCATGGAGAGTGGGTCCTACCAAAGAGGATATGAGAACATTACAAGGTAAAGCTAATATCAAGCTTCATTGTATTGCTCAGTGTTTATTGCTCTAGTTCACGACTCTCAACCAGTGGTTCAGAAGGTGCGGGCTCATTTCCTGGTATTGGATTGGGATTTTGTTCATTCAGTGAGTCTCGTTGGTTTTCGAAAACTTGGTGACAGGCTGTGGTGGATAGTGCTTGTTGGGCTGTCTGTACAGTCTACATTTGTCTTACTCCCATATGGGCAAAAGCTAATCAGTAACTTGCCAAAGGTTAGTGGTTACCTCAGACACCCTGGTTTCCACCACAGTGAGGCGAAAAATTCTTTACTTTCCATTTTAATAGCACAACCAAACTTGCCTATTACTGGAGATCACATGAGACATATGAACTAAGACTTTCAAAAATTTTATGTATTGAAATTTCTGAAGGTTTGTCATTGTTCTCAAATGCTTGCACTGTAGGTTCAGTTGTCTTAGCCTTTACTGCAGTGTCCTCCACTCATTAACTACCATCTGACTACCATCACTTAAGGGAAAGATTCTTGAGTATTAAACAACGACCAATCATGTCCCTGTCCTTTGAAGAGTCGGCATTTGTGATTGACAGATTACACATGTTGAATGAGCTGGAGCACGGGTTGAAATCTCTGATAGGATTCCCGTCCGTCACCCCAGACTCCACCGTCGCAGTCACGCCCAAACTGGAGCTGCTCAGACAGTGGGAGGCCCGCCTCAGCATTGCACAGGTGAGATTGTGTCCTAATAGCTTTGGCTCACCTGGAGTTTTTTTTTATCACTTAACCTTGTCAGCCTGTCCGTCCATCTATCTGTATGCTATTGTTACTAAAATAAATTCCAGTTCCTGTATTGTAAAATTGTAAAAACTCTTGTAATTCTATTAGTACAGCTTCTCGACCGTTTGTAAAAGAGGTTTGAATAAAAAAAAAGAAAAAAAAGAGCGTATCTTTTAAATTAGGTTTTTCTATGTAGACACTTAAATTCAT
Source organism: Acanthopleura granulata (assembly GCA_016165875.1). NCBI lineage: Eukaryota > Metazoa > Mollusca > Polyplacophora > Chitonida > Chitonidae > Acanthopleura > Acanthopleura granulata. The sequence continues at coordinate 11,522,649 of JABBOT010000008.1, forward strand.
TGCAAATTTTCTGGAAAAGCTTATAGAGTAAAATTTCTCAGTGAATACAAGGAAATGAGTAAAATTCACCTTAACACTGGTATTGGAAAGAGTGTAGAACATTGCCCATCAACCATGGCCATGGGCAAACCTTTGAAATTTTGAAAAAGAAGCGTATTTGTCCATAGGATTTTGACAACATAATTACATCGTTGCCGAAAATTTAATGACTCAGCATGTACATACATGTACAGTAATAAAAGGTATTATTTTGTAGGTCATATTTGTGTGGCTTTATATATCAACAGAGGAAAAGATAAAGACATACTACCAGTGGCTTATCTGAGGTTGATAATCTGCAGATTTAAGGCCTGGAGTATTCGTGTTTCAGTGTTCCTTTCGCACACAAGAACCCATCCTGACACTGAGGAAGACGCTGTTCTTGTTGGCCCAGGACAAAGATGACCAGCCCGTGATGGACCTAGAGACCGGCAGGATCTGGCTGAGGATTGCCAAAGTGGCCAGAAAGTAACATGAATTTTGTGTCATTCAAGAATTATTATCCAATTCTTCTGTGAAAAACGAGGGGTATTAACATGGTCATGTCGTTCTCTGCAGCCTGTTCATCTGATTTGTGTGCATCTGTGGTTTCTTTCCATCTTTGGTTTCTGTTCAAGAAGTTTTCCAAATATTTTTTGATTTTTAACAAATTTTCAATGCAGATCCATTTTGGTGTCGTTTGAATCAAGTATCATGTCAAACAAAGCTGTTTGGATAATTGTTGAATTTGTATTATGAGATATAAATTATCTGAATTTGCACGTTTTAGCTAAGTTTAAAAATACAATCTCGTACAGTTGCGTATTTTTTATATGTATTATATTTATATAACAATAATATGGGAGTAAATTTGTGTGTTCATTAGTTCAGGGCACTCACCCATATCCACTCATGTGGTATGTTCTAATGTGACTCTTGTTACCTCGTACGTGACCGGATGTCAGGAATTTTGTTAGATACTTGACAAGGTGGAGTGGTATGCCCCACTCATAAAAATAAAACCAATGACTTATTAGTAATATTGTAGTATGATGTAATACACAAATCGTCTGCAACAATTCATCTTTTCATGGTTGATGTTTCAGGGCTGGTCATCTGCAGACGTCGTACAGCGCAATGCTTCAGGCCAGCAACTGTAACCTGACCCTGCTATGTCAGGAAAAAGCCAAGCTCCTGTGGACAAAGGTACTGTATGTCTGAGAAAACCATTAGAAAACTGAAGCATTGTTCAGAACACGTACATGTACAATTGAAAGGTTATTCTGTGTTTGTGCACAGCTTTCTAGTAAATAACTTGACAGATTCTTTTTCTCGTGTGTTTTTTTCTTTTCCATTTATTGCTTGTTTGATTTATTGAGGTTTTTTTCATAAAGACAGAACTCGTTTAATTGTCTTTTCTGAACCTGTAAGGTCTAATTTATGTAAGGTTTTTTGCCATTTGGATCAGTGTTACTGCAAGCCGATACATGTAAACAAGGAATAATGTCTGTTCTTTGATTTAACTGATACTTCCATGTACATGTTATAGTCATGAAAGATTGGCTGTTGAAAGTCTGAAACACATCCATGTTTGCATGAAAGCAAGTGACACTGTTATTGTTGTGTACATGTAACTAGGGAGATCATGACCAAGCCCTTTCCACCCTTGAAGCTGGGATAGCGGAGAACTTTGGGAATGTCAGTGCTCTGAAGTTGGACCAGTCCCCCGAGGGCAAGACAAAGCGGTCAGAGTATGCCAGGGTGAGTGGTCAGAATTAATCAAGGTCATTGTTAGTAAAATCATCTCAGGTACCACAGGTATGACAAGTGGTTTGCTCAGGGAACTTGGGTTTTCTCCACCAATAAAACCTGCTTTAAAAATTCGCGCCCCCCCCCCCCCCCAAAAAAAAGAAAAGAGATGCCTCTTTGGTAATGGTAATATGGTAATGGTAAGGTCATAATACACTACATTTGGTGCTGTAACCAACATTTCTGTAGCAAAATATTATCATATCTTCCCTATGATCATTAATCATTCGTTATCATTAATCATTTGGGTGGAGTAAGTTACATAATCCTGTGAAAAATTTTAGGGTTTAATACAGTAAGTGATGAAATTCTCGAGTCTAATGATAATGTGGAATTAATGAAGAAGCGTAAAAATAAACCCTTGTGTGTTTGTACACCCATACAGGCCCTTCTGCTGTTTGGCAACTACAGCGAGGAGACATCGAGCATGGAGAGTAATGCCATCATGAAGCAGTACAAGGAGGTGATAGAGGCCAACATGGAGTGGGAAGACGGCCACTTCTACTTGGCCAGGTACTATGACAAGATCATGACCACGCTGATTGACGAGAGAGATCGGCCAGAGAAACAGGGGTGAGTGCCAGCTGATAGTGAAGGTACCAGGGGATTTGTCCTTGGGATAGTAACATTTGTCCTTGTGACAGTAACATGTTGTTAGTATGTCCGAGTTTCCTGCTCCCATCAGAACTTAGCGACATTGTAGAAGGGAAAGATTCTTTTGAACAACAATCAGATAAACACGCCAAATAAATATGGTATAGGTATCAAGACCTAAAAAAGTCAATAAATATTTTAATAGGACATCAAGCCCCAATCAGATAAATATTTCAAGAAATTTTGAGAAAGGTTTCCAAGGCCATGTGTTCATTTGTCCTTCGAAAACATTGCATTTTTGTTTTATTACATGTTCGCAAACATCTGAGTTTTGTGAATTTCTTGAAATAACTTTTAATTAATTTAATTGTTTGGCCTGGTAGGTATTGCCAAATCCAGCCTTGTGGCAGACTCTAGAAAATATTGACTTTGGATGTGTGACACAAGACTAAATTGTATGAAGCTTATAAACCCATTCTTAGATTCTTACTTACATGTAATTATAATGCCCCTTTCCGTTACAGTTGGTACGGAAGTTATGAACTGGGAGTCTCTCAGTGCTCATGCAATAGTTTTCTTCCTAATTGGATAAAGTGAAGATGATGTCATCAGTTATTGTGCATTTCTCAGACGTGTTTTTACCCTGGGCACATTTTCAGCGAGTTCACGATCTACGTGGTGCGCTACTTCGGCCAGTCGCTGAGGTACGGCAATCAGTACATCTACCAGTCCATGCCGCGACTGCTCAGTCTGTGGCTGGACTACGGCTCCATGGTGGTCGACGCAGAGAAGAAGGAAAAGGGAAAATCCAGCCAGAAACTGCAGACACAGAGGACCATACTGGACAGACTCAACAAGGTAAATGCTCAGAAGTAGGAGAACATGGTTTAATCCAGATTTGGGGGTCAGTTGTGAGGCCTTGAACAAATCAGGGAGATTTATCGTCATTACTTAGCACAGAGCCAAAATAGAAAAAGGCAAGACTTGGTAATCCTAGTGTTATTACAATCTACCTAGTTAGGTCGTGGTGTTTGGTATGTTTGGCTTTACACTGTATTGGTGTAACAAGAAGTATTTGGCAGTTGAGCTTGCATGCTGCACGTAGACATTTGGCCGCTCGGGTTAGGGCACTAATGCAGCATAATGATCCAGGAGCCTCTAACCCCTGCAGTCGCTATGAGTTTTAAGTCCAGCTCATCCTGGCCTTCTTTCCTGTCTCACATGGGAATGCATGCCAGCAGCCTGTGACTGGTCGTGGGTTCCCCCCACCCCGGCTCTACCCGCTTCCCTCCCGCTATAACGCCGACCGCTGTGGCAAAAGTGAACTGGACAGTAAAACGAGAATCAGATAGATAAATAAATCCAAGATTACAATTAGAATTGATAAAAGAGACCTGACTCTCTATCTAAGTGTTCATTTTCCTCGAAGCAGTTCCCCCTCCTCCCACCACAATGGCTTGCTCTGTTCAAGACAGATGATTCCTAAACCTGATGAAAAGCACTGATTTTTATCAGTGTTCATAAGTTTTGTATGTGGTGAGGCACAGTAAAGTCACATTTGGAGTGCAAACACCTCTTGGATTAGTCTGTAGATTCCAGATTTGTTTGAGCCAGTTACCGTTGATATCAAAAGGGTCTTCGCATGTCAGTTTATGGATGTGTCCGTTTTTCACCATTCTTCTCCAGTTGATTTTATGTACATTTCAAAGTCACTGTGTGTCTCAGATTATCGCTAATCTCAGACAACAGTTGGCACCCTATCAGCTGTTTACCGCTCTTCCTCAGCTTCTATCTTGTATAGTACATGTCACTTTGTGTTTTAGATTATCGCTAATCTCCGACAACAGTTGGCTCCATATCAGCTGTTTACCACTCTTCCACAGCTGATCTCTCGCATCTGCCACGCCCATGCTGGTGTGTCTGCAGAGCTGCAGGTAAACTGAGTTTCAATCTGTTGCATAACAATTACATGCAACAAACTTATGATTGTGATTTTAGGGAGGAATCAACATGCTTTCCAAACATGAAATGTGCTTTTCCTCCTGTAAACTCAACATAATATATGAACAGTATGTATATCAGATCATTTACATTACGTCAGAGTCAAAAGAATTTTATTTCAGCATTAAATTGTTTTATATGTGTTTGGAATTTGTGAAAAGTCCATCAAGGTTTTTATATGCACTCTAGATGGTTTTGCACATTCGTCAGTGGCATGTAATTGTTGTTCACTGCATCACCTGTACAGATGTCTCCACTGAAGTAATGTCTTTGTAGCAGTATGCATGTAAATGTACGGCATGTATTGACACCAAAGATTTATTAGATATTTCATTTGAAAGGCAGCAGGGCTTGGCTCAGCGAGCCGGCATGATGTACATGAGTAGCTGGTTCAATCCCAGCTATGGACATGGATTTGGTAGATCCTTCGATCTCATTCACTGGGCTACTTTGAAAATGAGTTGTGAACAGTGCATTTTGGACTGTTTGAACAGTCTGATGTTTGGTGAGGACGACTTGACTTCCAGCAGTGTCATGTATGGCATGTGTCACACAGAGGCATGTTCATCAGACCTGGCAAAACTCTGTTAGTTTCCTTCGAGCTCTGTCTGGTTTCCTTCGGGCTCTGTCTGGTTTCCTTCAGGCTCTGTCTGGTTTCCTTCAGGCTCTGTCTGGTTTCCTTCAGGCTCTGTCTGGTTTCCTTCAGGCTCTGTCTGGTTTCCTCCATTCATAAACCAGACAACTGACCTATACATGCCAATAAAATATCTGACAGTAATATATCAAACGTGGAGCAAATTAATTAATAAATGAGTGTATTGAGTCTAACCTGAGTGGTAAAGCCATTCGTGTTTTGTTGTTAGGAGATTATTGCGGCTTTGCTGGTGGCCTTTCCTCAGCAGGCCATGTGGATGATGATGGCAGTCTCAAAGGTAAGCAGACCAATATTCCAGCTTCTCTTCTCTTGTCAGCTAATACATGGATTGTAAATTTGATTGTTGTGGAATTAGAAACTGTAGTCAAATCTGGTTGTAGTTTGTCATTTTTTTGTGTTACAACGGGGGTTTTTCTATCCACTTTCTTATCGTGGTAACCCATGATGAGAAATATCAGAAAACTGAGTTTTGACATATTTTTGTATTGAGTTTTGGATGCATTTTGATGAAAAATATTGATTTGTTAAAATTCAGTTTCTAGAAAGAGATCGGCTAGAAAAACCACTGTATGATCTATGTGGCATCCACAAAGGCAAAATCTATAAACACACTCCAAGGAGGTAAAGTTTTAGTTTCTTTGTAAATGACCTGAAGTTTTGCCAAAAAGTGCGTTGTTGGAGGCAAAGATAGGTATAAGATATTATCTTGGTTCTCAAGCTGGAATTTTCCCAATATTGTACCATCCTACCTTCCAAACAAATCCCTAAGCACCTTTTTGCAATCAAAAGAAATCTCAGAATTTGGAAAAATGAGCAGATTGGCCATGGTTGAAATTTTAGGTCATTTAGGGTACTTGTCATTGGCCATTGGTTAATTCATAAAACTCTCTGAAGTGAAATATTGTTGAGTAGGGTATTAAACATGAACCAGATGGAAATATGATCCCAATGACTGTGGAAAAAACCTATATAAAAGGACAAGGTCAGATAAATAATTGAATTCTTACCTTGCAGTCGTCATATCACATGAGAGTCAAACGATGCCAGGAAATATTTGCCAAGGCCAAGTAAGTTTGTAGGGGTAAAAATGTTAAGTATATTAATATTAAGTAATTAGTATTAAATACGGGGTGTTAAGGATTATTACACTTGTAAATTATTACTAGTCTACATTTTTGGAAACTTCTGATGCTGCTTGCAGATCTTAAATTCAGTAGGGTTCATACATGTATATCCTGGTCATGGAGTAATTTTTCTGTTGTTCAGAAATTGAATATGTGTCAAGGTTAATTTGACAATGTCTTGCCTAGTTCTGTGTTTCATTTCTTGCAAGTTGTAAAACTCTTCTTTTTCTTTCACTGCAGGGATAAAAACCGAGATTTGCATAAATTTATCCTGGTAAGTTCTCAAAATTCCTGTTTTAATGGTTTTTGTTGGATTGTTCTTCTGATAATTCACCAATAACTACGAAAAAAAAACCCCATTAATATAGATATGTACAGATATGTATGTGTGATAATTCTCTTCTTCACTGTAACACCCCTCAACTGATGAAACTCTCTCTGCTGAATCCTTCCTCAACAGGATGCGACCAAGCTAACAGAGAAGTTACTGGAACTCTGCGAGAAAGAAGTGTCCAAAATGGTGCCCACTTTGAGCATGACTCAGCATTTCAGACCCCTAAGGCGGCTTCTAGAAGACAGGTGGGTGTACCCTGTAGCTTTTGTTTAAGTCAGACAAATTGTCAGGGACCTGGCAACGGGTGTCATTTTCTCTACGAATTTTGGTTCCCTGCATCCACTAAAGACTGCTGTTGTTTTCATGAAGTAACAAATTCTTGAATATGCACTGTTATTAAAATGTCAATCAAATGAACCTTTTAATGGGTACATTTCATGTACATCACAACAATACACAAGATCTTTCGTATTTCAGTAATTCCTAAATTGTTGTCCTCAAGTGTACAGTTTAAGAGGCAAATATGTGTGGTAATATATTACTTTTGGTGCTGAAACTTACATTTTTCCTGTAGGATGTCATCCTACCTACCAAACAAACCTCAAAACTGCTTTTTGGCTCCTCTGTACTAAGTACAGGTATAGCTTATGTTGTACCCAGAGCGACAGCGTATATAACAGGGGAAAGCAATGTTAAACAAAATGTTAGGAGTGGTAACCCAGGGTTTGCAGGCATGTAGAGCACAATAACACAAGGGAGATATTCCATCGTTGATTCCATGCGTGCATATTAAATACCGTAAATTACCGAATTCCTGACTTAGTGTTCTGTGTATTAGAATCTATCCCCTGCAGGTGAGCTCTTTGGTAGCCTTTACGGCCACATGTAAGTTATGATCAACAGAACTTGAAGTGTCAGGCAAAATGTGCAACTTAATCATGGGTGAAATTTTATGCAGTTGATCGTCACTTGGCTGCCCTGAAATTATCTTGAAAATGGGATGAAGAAATCAATCACATAATCAGCTGCAGTGCATGTTGTCTCACAGTGAAACCTTTTGAGTGAAAATAGTCTTAATGTATTTGTTGTAAGGCAACAACATTACCACGATGTCAGGTTATGTAGTGTATTCAGTGTCAAAGTACATATACCTGTTTTATTACCTGTGTTTTTATTTTTCCCTCCCCAGCCAGTTCAGTTCCATACTGATGCCCCTTCAGGACGCCATGACAGTGACTTTACCCAGTGGCAACGAAAGTCTGGAAAACCACGATCCGTTTCCAGGACAACAGATCTATATTGATGGTTTTGAGGACACAGTGAGTAGTGGCTGAACTGTGTCAGTCCTATCAGAATTCACTGGACAGTCAAAAACAGTCAAGTTGTGTCCCATGAGTTGTGGTTGATTTGTTATACTCACTGTCTAGTTAACATTTCAGATACATTTTTCTGTTAAACCGAGAGGCAGTTATGTCAGTTAATGTATGCACATTTGAAATAAGTTTTCATTGAGCTCGGAAAGAAGTAAAGGTAATACATATAATGAAATATTATAAAATTATTTTTGCAGATTGAAATTTTGGCTTCACTTCAAAAGCCTAAGAAAATAACAATGAAAGGAAGTAATGGACGGCTGTATGTCATGATGTGTAAACCAAAGGTAAGATGGACATACTGAGCCCTTCACCTGGCTCTGGAATAGTGTCATATTGGTATTAAAATAAGGACAAGTTGGTATTTGAGCAACATTTCTGTGTTGAAAAACCAAAGCCCTTGATACATGATCATTCTTTTCTATTGAAGGTCATTATTCTCTCCAAGGGAGGTCATTTTTCAGAAGTCATTACCTTTTCTCCAAACTGGGTTGTTTTTGTTGAAGCAGTTTTCTTTAAACTGGCTTCTGTTTAACAGATTTGAAAGGTCATAACATGTGGAAAATCGTCTGTGTGAAAACTAAAATTGTTTTAGTTATGTGGGCTGTCTTGAGTGTGTACTAGCACTGCTCAACTACTGTGGGTATTAATTGCAGGATGACCTCAGGAAAGACTGCCGCTTGATGGAGTTCAACGGAATCGTCAATAAATTCCTGAGGCGAGATCCAGACTCCAGGAGGAGACAACTCCATATCCGCACTTATGTAGGTATTATACAAGTCCTTAAGTTCACAGTCATAATCCTATGACCTGTTTCATGGAGAAAACTTTATAGTGTAAAGTAACCTTTAGCTAAATGCCATTCATATCTTTACAACATATGTTGTTATGGCAGTTAAGGGCTTACTTAGCTGTTAAAGTGTGTTTCATAAATCCAGGCCTGACTGCTGTAATCAAGGTGAAATGTTTGTGAGTAGAATGAGTATGAGTATAATAAATAAAAATTTATGTGAACTATTGCTATTTTTGGCAAAAGTATCAGGGTCTTTCTTTTGTCAGAGTGATGAATGATGAGGAATTAATACAGCATCAGGTCTTCAGTCAAAACAACGGTGATATTTTATCCCATGATGGATTTAGAACCTGGTTGTTGCATTTAAAGGGACATGATATACTAATATGTAAGTACACTTAATGTGCTATTTTTCTGTGTTTCCAGACTGTTGTGCCCCTGAATGAGGAATGTGGTCTGATAGAGTGGGTGAACAACACCAGTGGATTACGCTACATCCTGATCAAACTGTACCGTGAAAAGTGTCTTTACATGAGTGGTAAAGAGCTACAGGCCTGCATGCCAGCACTTCATTCCTCTATAGAGTAAGTTTAACAGTCAGTCTGATCCAGAACACTACATCCTGATCAGACTGTATCGTGAGAAGTGTCTGTTCATGAGTGGTAAAGAGCTACAGGCCTGCATGCCAGCACTTCATTCCTCTATAGAGTAAGTTTAACAGTCAGTCTGATCCAGAACGCTACATCCTGATCAGACTGTACAGTGTAAAATGTCTGTACATGAGCTGTGAAGATCTACAGGCCTGTATGCCAGCACTTCATTCCTCTATAGAGTAAGTTTAACAGTCAGTGTTATCCAGAACGCTACATCCTGATCAGACTGTACAGTGTGAAGTGTCTGTACATGAGCTGTGAAGATCTACAGGCCTGCATGCCATCACTTCATTCCTCTATAGAGTAAGTTTAACAGTCAGTGTTATCCAGAACGCTACATCCTGATCAGACTGTACAGTGTGAAGTGTCTGTACATGAGCTGTGAAGAGCTACAGGCCTGCATGCCAGCACTTCATTCCTCTATAGAGTAAGTTTAACAGTCAGTCTGATCCAGAACGCTACATCCTGATCAGACTGTACAGTGTGAAGTGTCTGTACATGAGCTGTGAAGATCTACAGGCCTGCATGCCAGCACTTCATTCCTCTATAGAGTAAGTTTAACAGTCAGTGTTATCCAGAACGCTACATCCTGATCAGACTGTACCGTGAGAAGTGTCTGTTCATGAGTGGTAAAGAGCTACAGGCCTGCATGCCATCACTTCATTCCTCTATAGAGTAAGTTTAACAGTCAGTGTTATCCAGAACGCTACATCCTGATCAGACTGTACAGTGTAAAATGTCTGTACATGAGCTGTGAAGATCTACAGGCCTGTATGCCAGCACTTCATTCCTCTATAGAGTAAGTTTAACAGTCAGTGTTATCCAGAACGCTACATCCTGATCAGACTGTACAGTGTAAAATGTCTGTACATGAGCTGTGAAGAGCTACAGGCCTGCATGCCAGCACTTCATTCCTCTATAGAGTAAGTTTAACAGTCAGTGTTATCCAGAACACTACATCCTGATCAGACTGTACAGTGTAAAGTGTCTGTACATGAGCTGTGAAGATCTACAGGCCTGCATGCCAGCACTTCATTCCTCTATAGAGTAAGTTTAACAGTCAGTGTTATCCAGAACGCTACATCCTGATCAGACTGTACCGTGAGAAGTGTCTGTTCATGAGTGGTAAAGAGCTACAGGCCTGCATGCCATCACTTCATTCCTCTATAGAGTAAGTTTAACAGTCAGTGTTATCCAGAACGCTACATCCTGATCAGACTGTACAGTGTGAAGTGTCTGTACATGAGCTGTGAAGAGCTACAGGCCTGCATGCCAGCACTTCATTCCTCTATAGAGTAAGTTTAACAGTCAGTCTGATCCAGAACGCTACATCCTGATCAGACTGTACAGTGTGAAGTGTCTGTACATGAGCTGTGAAGATCTACAGGCCTGCATGCCAGCACTTCATTCCTCTATAGAGTAAGTTTAACAGTCAGTGTTATCCAGAACGCTACATCCTGATCAGACTGTACCGTGAGAAGTGTCTGTTCATGAGTGGTAAAGAGCTACAGGCCTGCATGCCATCACTTCATTCCTCTATAGAGTAAGTTTAACAGTCAGTGTTATCCAGAACGCTACATCCTGATCAGACTGTACAGTGTAAAATGTCTGTACATGAGCTGTGAAGATCTACAGGCCTGTATGCCAGCACTTCATTCCTCTATAGAGTAAGTTTAACAGTCAGTGTTATCCAGAACGCTACATCCTGATCAGACTGTACAATGTAAAATGTCTGTACATGAGCTGTGAAGAGCTACAGGCCTGCATGCCATCACTTCATTCCTCTATAGAGTAAGTTTAACAGTCAGTCTGATCCAGAACGCTACATCCTGATCAGACTGTACAGTGTAAAGTGTCTGTACATGAGCTGTGAAGATCTACAGGCCTGCATGCCAGCACTTCATTCCTCTATAGAGTAAGTTTAACAGTCAGTGTTATCCAGAACGCTACATCCTGATCAGACTGTACCGTGAGAAGTGTCTGTTCATGAGTGGTAAAGAGCTACAGGCCTGCATGCCATCACTTCATTCCTCTATAGAGTAAGTTTAACAGTCAGTGTTATCCAGAACGCTACATCCTGATCAGACTGTACAGTGTAAAATGTCTGTACATGAGCTGTGAAGATCTACAGGCCTGTATGCCAGCACTTCATTCCTCTATAGAGTAAGTTTAACAGTCAGTGTTATCCAGAACGCTACATCCTGATCAGACTGTACAGTGTAAAATGTCTGTACATGAGCTGTGAAGAGCTACAGGCCTGCATGCCAGCACTTCATTCCTCTATAGAGTAAGTTTAACAGTCAGTCTGATCCAGAACGCTACATCCTAATCAGACTGTACAGTGTAAAATGTCTGTACATGAGCTGTGAAGAGCTACAGGCCTGCATGCCAGCACTTCATTCCTCCATAGAGTAAGTTTAACAGTATGATTGGTATTTTGGCTACAGATTGGTGGAATTTTACACGAACATTTTCATCCGTAAGTCATTGTACTGTTTAGCACATTTCTTGCACAGTATTTCACATTGTGTGTTTGGTGAATTAATTTCAGCACTAAGCTGGCCATTTACCGGACGAAGCTGTTAGTGCGTCACCCCCCAGTGTTCAGCGAATGGTTTCTGAGGACATTCACTGACCCCACATCATGGTAAGCACATGTACAGCAGGAGGTCTTACCACAGGCTCATTAAGTTTGTCAACATTTTGGCCATAGCGGACAGAGAGAGTGTTTCTGGAATATACACATACATGAATGCCTGTTTGCTGACATATTGTATGCTATCCAGTAAGTGAAGTCCAGTGTTTTCTCATATGTCAGTACTAAGGATGATCATCCTTTCAGTCCAGTGTAGATGTTTGAATTGTTTTTCAGAAAGGCTACATTTCGCCTTTACTATGGACATAACTTAAAATAGGCCTACAAATGCTCTCAGAGCAAGAGAGTGGGTTTTCATTGGCTTAGGGGTGTTGTTGCTCAGGCTGTTGATGACAGGTGGGTGACAGATGAGTATGAAACCTCAATCAAATGAATAGACAGATTCCAGAATGGTACACCTTTGGCATCCTTTTCCAGAGACGATGTAACACATCAGTCTGTGTATGTACATGAATCACGTGGATCATAACTGTCTAGTCTCCTGAAATAAACCGTGGGAAGGTCTGCCAGCAACTGCCAGCAAGGTTTTCTCCTACCCTAATGCTGGCCGCCGTCGTTTGAGTGGAATATTCCTGAGTACAGCGTTAAACAACGATCAAATAAATAAATGAATAAATCCTTCACCCTGACCAGGTACAGCGCCCGTCTCTCCTACACCCGCACCACGGCTGTCATGAGCATGGTGGGCTACATCCTGGGGCTGGGGGATAGGCATGGGGAGAACATCCTGTTTGATTCCACCAATGGAGACTGTGTCCACGTTGACTTTAACTGCCTCTTTAACAAGGTGAGGAAAGAAACAAAGACAAGTTGATGATCTCAGTATTTTGACTCTCTTAAGACCCCTGATGATAACTTGATTAAAGTTGAAATATTGAGAGCATCTAATTGACCAGTACAGATGTCTCTCAAACATCCATGTCCTCTGTTTGTTGGGTTGTGAAAACCTTTCTGAGGTAGCCTGCTTTTATCTGTCCATTTGGGACTAGTAAAATCTGTTTATGTTTTTTATTATTTTGCCTGAAAACATGTTACATTTGATTCAGTGCACAACAGAAAATCTGGTGGTCCTGTATACTTCGGTCTTTCAGAGAGAATTTTTCAGGGATGACAAATGCTTCACCATGGTGCATAACAAATGTATACATAAGCTGATCTTGATCATAAATTGTGTTCTCTGCTTTGTTACTCAGGGGGAGACATTTGAGTGGCCGGAGAGGGTTCCCTTCAGACTGACACCCAACATGGTGGAGGCCATGGTAAGTCCTTACACCTGAATGAACAGGTCGAAAAGTAGACTCAAGAGTTGTTGCCCAAAACTTGCCAATAGGCAAAATATTATACATGAATATTTGCTTAATTTTGGTCCCTAGATGTTGACCACCTGGATGTATAAACTGATGCTATGTTGCTACAGTGTGTTACAGTTTCTTGATTTCAGGATGAATATTTTTCAAAAGTAGGTTTTTGTGAAAAGGTCTCAACAATTAAATAACTTTTATGTGATGTGTTTGTATGATAAATTTACATCCATGAGGCTTGGGCAGAGACCACATGGAGCCAGTTTCATGAAGTACACCTAGTTTCGCAAGTGTTTTTTGAGAAAAAAAAACAGTACTATTATAACTTCAATAACTTTACAGCCCCGAAGTCAAAGTACACAAGATTTCTTGTATTTGGATGTCAGATTCTGTCTAACCTGATTTTTGTGTACTTTTGTTCCCTCTTTAATATTCTTGCTGTATGACTTTGTGGCCAGGGCCCCCTGGGGTACGAGGGTCTGTTCCGCCAGGCGTGTGAGGTGACCCTCAGGGTCATGAGGAACCAGATGGACTCACTTATGAGGTCAGTGGAAATCTAATGTTGAAGAAATGCTGGCTATATCTGGGTACTATTTTCAAACAAGTCTGACATGGATCTGGCTTCACTGTTATGCCAAACTATTTCTTCCCGGATAAATTGGTGGACCAATGAAGTGTAAAGTGGTCAAAGTTCTTCTTTCAACCTGACATGATCTGACATGAAGTATGGTAAAGATTATGTGCCTGGCACAATACGGCACAATGCTTTGAGCTCCCGGTGAGAGTGAAATTTTGGCAAAGCCTCAGGATTCTCTGACCTATAGATCTGACAGCCATCATACGTAAGGTGAAATATTCCTGAGCACAGGATTAATTAAACAGCAGTTATTCAAAATGCTGAGTGTATTGTTTGACACGACAGGGATAAAGACGTGCCTTAACTGTGAGGCCATGTCCTTCAGTATAGTGTTAATTTGTTTGGCTGCACATTTGTCAGGAGGCTTGTGGAGTACATGTACCTGGCCAGTGGTGATGGTTTCCTCCTTAGTTTCCTGTAAACCAGACTGCTATTGTATAAGTGAAATATTCTTGAGAAAAGCCTTTAACCCCAGTAAGATAAATCATAAAAATATTCTAGTTGAATCAAAAAATTAACATCAATTTTAGGACATAACATGATATTTTTTTATAATTTTTCCATTCATCATAACTGGAAGATGAGAGGTGTAATTTTTATTTATTTGCTTTTTTAGCTCTTAAATTTCTAACGTCCTTTCTTTACTTAGCAACTGGCCAGAGTGCAAGACAGCATTGACTATTTGGTGGATGCTGCAGCTATTTCAAATTTGCGATCGTTTTATGAGGGGGGCTGAAAATTGTTTTTCTCTAATATACATATAGTTTGTGTTAAAGTATGCGTCCTATATATCTCTTGGTCAGCGTTCTGAAACCCTTCGTGTATGATCCCCTGGTGGAGTGGAGTAAGCCTGCAAGGGGAAGGTCAAATCCTGCAGATTCAGGGGAGATAACCAATGAGCAGGTAACTGGGCTACTGCTGAAAAGTTCTGAGACCTATAAATAGCGTCATGGTGACATATCTTTATCTGGTGACAAATGCTGTAAAATAAATGCTTCAGGCAATGACTCATCTATTGTGGATAAATTATCCATTGTATATACCCACCCATGATAAAATGCCCTGACTTGCCACTGTGTCCTTAAGTAAACATCATGTCTCAAAAGGGATACCAGCATGCTCTCAACACATCCAAACTTCAGTAGTTATTGCAAGTTTAGGCTTAACCAAAGGACCGGCTGAGAGTTATTTATCCAGTTATGAATAACGATACAAACACACTGCCCTTTCGATGAGAGATCATGATTCGAATGACCTCAGATGGAAAACTGAATTCACTTCTTACCTAATCTTACCTTGATCAGCGTGATCACTGATTATGGCACTGTTTAGGGCCATGGATTTACATTGCAGGTCAAAGTACTTGCTGTGGTTAGCTCTCAAGAAATCTGAACACAGACATAATGCATGTTTAGGCATATGATTTATTTATTTATTTGATTGGTGTTTTACGCCGTACTCAAGAACATTTCACTTATGCGACGGCAGCCACCATTGTGGTGGGAGGAAACTGGGCAGAGCCTGGGGGAAACCCAAGACATCCGCAGATTGCTGGTAGACCTTCCCATGACCATCCGCAGGTAACTGGCAGACCTTCCCGTGACCATCTGCAGGTAGCTGGCAGACCTTCCCGTGACCATCTGCAGATTACTGGCAGACCTTCGTATGACCATCAGCAGGTTGCTGGCAGACCTTCCCACAACCATCCGCAGTTGCTGGCAGACCTTCCCATGACCATCCACAGGTTGCTGTTCAGGCATATGAGATTAATAATAATATCTGATTTGGAAAGGTTAGTTAGCATTTGTGTGATGTTCATGTGTACTGAACAATACATGTACATGGACTATTATTCTTTAAAGTCTTATGGATTATGTTTTGTTGAGGATTCAGGGTTATTTAACTAGGAATATGCTTTGTGGTTGGAAAGAATCTTTTGGTCAACCATTTATCATAAACTCTAATGACGTTTGTTGTTGTTGTTGTTGTTGTTGTTTACAGGCAATGACCCATGTACTGAACATTGAGCACAGGCTAAAGGGTATCCTGAAGTCTAAGACCAAACCCCGTGGATTGCCCTTGTCCATAGATGGACATGTCAACTACCTCATCAAGGTATATCTGGCACTTTGATTCGGTTTTAACATTGCTTTCATCATTATTTGGTTCATGTCACAGTGGTGTCTTCTTGTAATGAGCAAGTCAACATTTCTTTAGTGTTTGCTCATTGGAAGTCCTGTCAGCTTAAAGGATATCAGTGTGTGGCGTATTTCATTTTGCTGAGCACCCAGCCGAGGAAGTAACAATTAGTGATGGGGGGGGGGGGGGGGTCTCCATGGCTCAGTCGGTTAGCGTGCTAGCACAACGCAATAATCCTTAAGCCTCCCACCAATACAGTTGCTCTGAGTTCAAGTCCAGCTCATGCTGGCTTCCTCTCCATATGTGGGAAGGTCTGCCAGCAACCTGCGGATGGTCTTCGGTTTCCCCATGGGCTCTGCCCTGTTTCCTCCCTCCATAATGCTGGCCACACTCATATAAGTGAAATATTCTTGAGTATGATGTAAAACACCAATCAAATAAATAAACAAATAAAGCCATTGGCCTCTCATGGCTTGAGTCCTCCATGTATGAGCCGAAAACTTTAAACCCTTGGCCTCTACAGTACCGTTATAAAGGTGCATGCCAGAATTCATCAGTTTAGGACATGTACATGTTACCAAGGTGAAGGAATAATGGAAGAACGCAGTAAGATCTGCCTGCTGTGTATTCCGTCTCACAGTTATGTATTATGGGTACAGTGTTTTGAGAACTGCAGGCTGTTGTTAGTGAATGCTTCAAGATCTTGAATTAAAGGCTTCACGTGACCTTTACATCACAGAAACTTTCTGTACATGTCAAGCATATCTTCAAAAGGACTGGATATTGTTTACGAAATTGCCCTAAACCTGTGTGTAACTGTATACTATGGTAAAGATTTATCAGTAGCGCATAAAGTGCACCTTTAGCATCCTGCTGTGATTCACATATCCTTCATATCCTGAGGTGTAGACATACTGCTGTAATCAGTGGAGGTAGTGACTGAAGACAGGCCAGGAAATGCCATTCTACTATCAGACCACTAGCTAACTGCTGGTACACTGCAGGCACACTGCAGGCACACTCTTGGCATGCCTGAAGAATACTTTCATCCTGACTTATAATGTATTGTACATACTTCAGTAAGCAAATTACTGTGTTGTAGGAATCCACTGATGAGAAGAACCTGTGTCAGATGTACATTGGATGGGCTGCTTATCTGTAGTCTGAATGAAGAGACGTTCCATCAGGCCAGACGTGGAGTGTTTTGGTCTAAGGTTGGACCTCCTGTGTACATCTGGATGGCAGCTACGGATGGTGCTACAAAGAGATATTCCGTTATGCCAAGGTTGGCCTGTTATGCTTGATGGAGGAACCCGATGTCTAAATGACAGGTATCATGGGAAATACGAAGAGGTAATGCATCAAGCCAAGCATGATGTGTTGAGTGTTGTGGTTAATGGATGGACTTTTCACCCAGCTGAAAGCTATGGAGTGTTACAAGAGACATTCCATAATGCCAAGCATGGTGTGTGGTGTTTTTTGTTTCCACATCTATATTTGTAGACATTCATCATTGCATCAACGCTGGTGTAACCAGATTTGTATTTGTAGACAGCCAGTACTACAATAAGACTGGTAAAACCAGATTTATATTTGTAGACAGTCATCGCTACATCAAGGATGGTAAAACCAGATTTGTATTTGTAGACTGCCATTTCTACATCAAGGCTGGTGAAACCAGATTTATACTTGTAGACAGCATAATTACTACATCAAGGCTGGGAAAACAAGATATATATTTGTGGACAATCATTGCTACATCAATGATGATAAAACCAGAACTTGTAGACAACCATTTTTGCACCACGGCTGGGGAAACCAGATTTACATATATGTATTTAGATAATGATTACTGCACCAAAGCAAAAAAAACCTCACAGATATATATTTTGAAATAATATTTACTAAATCAATGGTGCTAAAACCAGAGCTGAGCATCAGCGTGTTGCTGCCTTCATGATTGTTGTTGGGTTGTGATTTACTTGAATCATGACGATGATGTTTGCTTAGTGATGGTCATTTATACATGTAGGTGTGTGTAACTTACCAAATTGTTCTGGTTTGTGAATTCATGAAATCGGTATGACTTCTATCCAAGAGTTATCAGATGTGACAAGACATCATGGTGGAGATCATTGGATTAAGATCCGATGCATTTGGGATGGCCTTGTTTGTCTGACTTCAGAATTGAAGCTTCACTTTGAAGGTCATCACTTTGGCTGAGTGGTCTACAGTGTCATGCTTCTGGACAGGTGCAGGGTTTGCTGTTCCTGTGTTCACATACGTTCACATTTGACTCATATACGGTGTGGTGTATTTCAGACATGCACTATACTATTTAAAAAGTGCTGAGTGAATGCGATGACTGGGGCATTATGCACATGATAGGAAGTGATGACATTTGTTAGGTAAGTGTTGCAAGGCTTGTTGTTTTGTTTACCTGTATAATGACATGAATCACAATGCAGCGTTGAAAGTTAATTCTTGTTATAATATTTCAGTCTGGTGAAAACAGTACTGAAAATAGCAGAGGCATCAATGAACTTTGTTAAAAAGTAAAACCTTTGATCACAAATAATGGAGTGATTTGTGTTATTGACATGTAACATGATGTTATTGCTTAAAGTAAATTTGCAGACTCTCCTTCTTCAGCATTCAAATTATGTATGTTATCACTGGACATTTGTGCTGGATATTAACAATGAAGTTCAGTTTCCTTGATCCTGTAACAACTAGCTCACTGAAAGCAAGCTTATAGGTGACTTCTGTCATCCTACCACATTTCACCTAACCACAGTCTGTTGAGAGAAATATTGTCTGTGGAAATGGTGACCAGTTATTCCACAGGTGAGCACACCAAAGGTAAACTATAAAATTTTAGGGATAGGAGTTCACTACTGGGTTAACAGTAGAGCAGTTCTAGCTTGCTGTGTTTGGAGATACCTAAACAGTACTTTCCTTGAAGTTTGGACACACAAACTGTTTGTTACCCACTACCCAAATGAATTCATACATGCACAGTGTACATGTACCTTCCTCACAGTAGCAGTGTGTCAATACAGTGCACATAGTACATTCCTTGAAGTTTCAGTGTCCACTCAGGACGGTCTCACTGTGCACTCCTCACAGTCCCAACATGTCTTCCTAATGTCCTAATGTGTCTCCTTCGCAGTTGCAAAGGGCTTGCAATCCTAATGTGCTCTCTGCACAGTCACAACGTGTACTTACACTCTACCTCGCTTAAGTTTACAATGCATATGTTGTCTTTTCCCCCCAGTCCACAAATCTTGCAGTCCTGCTGTGCGCTTTCCATATTCCCATGGTACAAAATGTGACAGAAACTCATTCACAAATTTTCATCACTATGGAAAATCATCCCCTCACTCTTGGACACTTTCACTGTTCTCAAGTAACGTACGTGAGCACGGCCGTTACAAGCGTCACAGAAACCAGAAGCTCAGTGGAGAGTGTCACGCGGTCCCCCGTGTTGTACTGGTTACACATTGACCCCTGGCAGCAGTAGAAACAAGTGGACGGGAACCGGTCACAGAAGTAGTCTCTGTTCAGCTGCTCAAGGCCGCTACAGATCTTGGACCTCATACAACCCTGCAGAGCAGAATATTATCACAACAGCTGATTATCGATTTAACAATTTCGTAATTTCCGTTTTAATACTTGACAGCAGGGTTAAACATACGCCAGTAGGTAAACCATAAAGCAAAGGGGATTCTTATAGTACATTCATGCTTCAGGGGTAATTGCCTGAGCCATAGATCTGAATAACATAGACTGCACATATACTTTTGTCAATAAAAATGGTTAAGCTTCAAGCATGGAATTTACGGAAAAAATGGTGAAAGTACAATGTATTGTGACGGGAAGTAAATGATTAGGGAAGGTTTTTAGATCATGCAAATCAATTTTGGAGTCACTTGTAATTTGACGATGTAATTCCTGAAGAGAAGTTACATAGCACAAGGGAAAGTGTTACTACCCAGTTAAGATATATAGCTCGTCAGTAGCTTGTCCTGCATCGGCTGTTTACCAAGCCACACTCCAGTTTCGATCATCCTTAAAACGCAACGCCATCGTGTAAGAGAAATATTCTTAAGCATGACGTTAAAGAACATGTTGTGGGGGGTGGGGGGTGGGGGGGGGCTGAGTTAATTTGCAATGGTGTTTTTCCGTCCCTAAGGACGATGTACGCCAGACTACTTCGAGGTTGCTTCGGAATATTTAGGTTACTAAACTTGGAATAATAGTACATTGCAAAAAAAAATTGAAAATAAAAAATCAAAGCTTAAAATAATACCCAATTATTAGATAAGCAAATACCCAACGTATATATCTGTACCTATACTTGACTGGACTGCGGTATGATCAGATGGACACAATTATTGGTGGAGTGAGTAGTGTTATGAAAAGATGCTGTTGTTTCAAATCTGGTCTCTTGTTACCTCAGGTGAAATATATTCCACAAGGGTTAATAAAGAACTAGCCCATGCCCTTGTCGTCAGCGTTCCTTGATACCCACCTTTGTGTAGACTTTGCCAATAGAGTCTAACTTCTCCACTTTGGTGTAGCAGACCTGCTCGTGGTCGGCACACACCTGTGTGTTCATATTACAGTCGTCGTGGTTGTTGATTTGGGTACATGAATAGCAAGACACAGCAGGAGCTGAGGGTGAAGAAAGGGAAGTGAATTATATTGAGAATTTCAGGAGTTTGTTTTATATGTTTATTTGATTTGAGGTGTTTTCTAGAGTGCTTAAAAGTATTTCAAAGTGCTTTTCAATCGCTAGAATAGCCGAGGTGCTGGTTGAAATCCGGTCCAGGACAGGGAATTTGTAGATTGTCTTGGTGGCATTAATTGATTCGACGCTCCTGTGCCCGTTTGCGCAGTCTGAAGTTCGTTTAAGACCAGTTCTGGCAATGTTCGCCACTAAATTACCATAGGTTGGTGGTTTACCGGGAACTTGGGCTTCCTCCGCCCACCAAACTGACTGCCATCATATAAGTTGAAAAGAAGTTCGAGTACGGAGTTTAAAAACAACATCAAAATAAAAAATAAAAATGAAAAAAATAAACAAAGCAATATTTGATTGGTATTTTAAGTTGAATTCAAACAACGCTGTCACTTATACACCCGGTGTAATTGTTAAGGATGCCCGGAATTAACAACCGAACTTTACTGGGTACTTGACAAACCTCTTAACTTAAACCTGTTTTCAAATCACCAAGACCTGGATTCGAGCGACCTCAGTGATCAAAGGTTGATCAGCTTTGGCGAGAATTGAGCTTTATTCAAATAAGTCAACGTGAATCCTGCTGTGGCAGGTTACATCATGTTGACATATCTTTGGTGTGTATATATTGCTGGAGTAGGGAGTACACGTATATGTATATATTAGTGCCGAGAGGGCTGATATATGACTGCGGTTGTCATATACACTTGTCACCCTTGTCATCTTCTGGGCGTATTTTTAATGTACGGTAAACTTTGCCATCTTGTCCAAAAAACTATGGCCATTCCATTTTCTCCCAACCTTTTTTCCCTAAATGCGATGCCTACGTGAAATGGAATTGGTGCTAATCGTTTGCTAATGGATCTGGATTGGAAAAGTGCGGACTGACACTAAATGTTGACACTGACCCGTACAGACCCTGCATAAACAGTACGTGCAGATTATTGTGGCTAATAGAGTCCATTTTTGACCGTGCCTTCCGCGACCTCGCCAAGACCGCGGATTCAAAAAAAAAAAAATAATAAAAAACGCCACCTTCTCGGCCCCTCGGAGGGCGAGGAAGTCGCCGAGGGCGTGGATCCGCGCTCTCTTTGCGCTTTCCGCGCCTTCCGTGCTTTCCGCGTGGTCGAGTTTTAATACAGCCGCGCCTTCAAAGGGGTTAAGTTTAAAATTCATGTATTGTTCTTAGTACTTGTCGTTGTTTTCCTTTGTTTTCCTTAACAGACCGTGCCTTGCAAACTTGTACTTTTTATGTTTCTCCTAAATATTGTATATGTTAACGGCATCCTGCGAAACTTAACTTCATAGCAAACAACATGTTATACCTCCCACAACATACAGTAGCCGCGAGTTAACAGGTGGTATGTAGCATGAAGTTGATCATTTGAGTTATATTTCTTACGCAAATGTATAGGAACCATTTTAAGACAACTAGTGGAAGAGTTATGCCTTGAACGAAGATAAATAAACACATGGGAGCATTGAAAAGGGTGGAAGTACGGGCCCAGGTCGTGTGGTTAAAGTGCCGGTGCTTGCTTCCACTGTTCTTGCGGCCTGCCATGGCAATAAGCAATCGATTGCGCTCTCCTGAGTCCTTTTTGTATAACGTCTTCAGGAAACCACTTACTCTTAGCCAATATGACGAAACGTCACACGAGACATTTCGTCAGTAACGTGTCAAATGCTTGCAGCACTCGAGACACTCCGGTGTCGTCCACCCAGAAAACTGACCGCCATATCTTATAAGTCAACAATTCGTGAATGGGTGGCCAAACAAAGAATAACTGAATCAATAAACAAACAGCGCAGATATTATGTGAAGGGGAAAGACAACAACAACAACAACAAAAAATCTCACGATTTGTACGCCCAGAAAGACTTGAACGCTTACCTCGTGAAATCCATGATGACATAACGACTGTGATCAGTAGAGGGCGGAGGCCTGCCATGGTTCAGTAATGGTGTCTATTTCATCCCGTCCACGTGTCTGGCGGTGCTCAGGACTCCTGTGGTTCCGAATGACAAGTCACTATTCTGTATATACTACAGACCGTTACGTCAGAGCGACAAGCCCAATGACCATTCATTTATATGACGAGTTTCAGATATACGAAGTTGGATCATAAACCTCCCTCTAGCACTGTTATAACCGCTATCCCCAGGGCGTCTCGCCAGCCTAACATCTCACGCCTGATCAGCATATCGTGTTATTCACCAAGTCACCTGCCTATACAAACAAAGCTGACTTGTACATTATTTCGTACACTTGGACGGAACCCAAGACGTTACAAACAGGAGATAAAGCATGCACGAGCGATAAAGACTTTCATTGCGTCTAACAAGCCCATGCAGGCCATTTAGCTCTTTATACAGTGAGAGAGGTCGGAAGGGGCGTGCTTGACAACTTGAGAACCTTACGAGACTTGGGATTCATTATATGCTTTCAATGGTCATTGCTGGGCAATAAAAACGCAAATTTAACTTCATTACTACTGCGGGTGCAGCGTTTTTTTTGTTGTTTTTTTTTATCCAGGAGTCCCATTAAGACACACTTTTGGCTTTTCTCGTCCAGACAAACGTGAATACGGAATTCTCGCTCATGCCCTGTGTTGGAACATCTGTGATCTTGCTAAATAATAAGCGATGACCAGACAATAACATGCCACTTATTGAGCCGAAAAGTCCTTGGCTGACGGCTAGTATACGAATATCTGTTTTGATACCTAGATCACTGAGAGGACGACCGGGATGAGCTTTTAATGTGGCAGCCACAGCCATCTTTGTTTTGCAGATTTTTTAACATAATTTTGGAGACATTAACTCTAGGACGGTATGACTGACTGCCTTCAAAAGTTGAAAGTGGTATGACATCAGTATGAGGGGACGGCTTACAATGGTTTTCAGACGAGTGCTAAAACAATGAGGCGTCTGCGGCCATCCGTTTTCTGGACGTTTATTATTGTCCGACAATAGCCCTAGAAGCCTTGGACTAACTTCCTTCAAGTTTGAAAAACTGGCGCGACACCATCGAGAAAGTGTTTTTTAACAGTATAGACAAAACAATATATATTGCCGTAGCCATCGTCTTTGTGATTTTTTTAACAGGTAACATACTATCTAAACAAATATTAAAGGAAAAGTTGCCTGACATGCTGCATCATCAATATATCAAGCCAGACACTCCGTGTATCGCTACGTGTTTATATTACCGTTTTCTACCTTAATCCAGCTACGCGAAAGCCCTCAACCGGAACTTTAAAGGCCGTCATCGTTAAGCAATCAGATACTTGCCTGCTCGAGTTAGCAAAAATTTATGCACGTAGTAAATTTCAAACCTGTCAACCAAGTGTACTGAAAGCTCTAAAGAAACACATAGCGCGTGTATGATAGATATGCTTCATGACATTATTCAATTCATGTTGTAAGGAAGAGGGAGCGGGCAATTTCCGGATATTTGCAGTAATAAATAATCAAAGTATATTAACTCGAGAACAGAATATACATAGTTTCATGGTGGGAGTGATCACTGTAGCAAGGCTTATCTTAACAACACAATTTGTCCGCAGACTTTTACTACGCTATTCAAACAAGGCTAACTTCATCTAATGACATTCTGTTGATATTTTATGTGTTGAGGAAAACAGACAAGGGAGACAACTGCCTGTCGCATTCAAGTCTTGCATATTATCGAAAGCTGCGCTCCCTTGGTCTCCTAGCTGTAATCAGCAGGCCATGAAGTCTTTATTTTGTTATTATGAGATAAATTATCCAACACGAACGGCCTATAATTTTTGGTTAATAATGTCCCAGCTCTCACTGCTTGTGGAGCATTGGCGGCAGTGAGGAGTCGATAATGCTCGCCGTTTGCACAACCTAACATTAGTTGAAGGTCACTTGTCTTTCACCAATATGCATATCTGTACGTCACATGTGGAAAAGTTCGCCAGTGACTTTCCAAAAGTCAGTGTTTACCCCGAGCACGGTTTCTTGCACCTCGGCCGATATCGTGTTTAAGTGAAAATATTCTGAATATGGTGTTAAACAATAGTCCAATAAATTTATAAATAAATGAACTATATATAGTGGCCTACCATGAACAGTGTCACCCGACACCTGGTTCGGATGGCTGTAAGGATCGAAGAGGCATCGTAACAAAGAAACTGCCGCAAATGCTAATCTCACAATTGTATTATTATTCCATCGAATCGATGCTTCTGTTTCCGGTTTCGTCCTTAGGCCATACTGGTGCGTGTATTCTTCATTTGTTAGTAGGTCAACGCTCTATCTCAAAGGTACAATGTAATCATACGTAGCCGATATTAAGTTATGTTTTGCTCGGAAGGTTCCTACTGTATATTTAACCTTGCACATGTTCCTCACAGAGCCGCTCTGGTATACTGACTGAACTGAAGCTTCGCTCCGGTTTCCTTCACTCCTAAAACTGTCCGCCATCAGGTTTATAAATGGAAATTCCTGAGTACGGTGTAAAATAACAATCAAGTACAGATAAGTAAATATCAAGACAAGAAGCACTGAGATCGATTTAATGAAGCGCACTTAGTTAAGTATTCCCTTCAATAACTATCATGACAACGTATGTTGCTGAGATATGAAGTGCACTTAGCTAAGGGCTGCAGTTAAACGGTAGTGCGCTTCATGATTAAACCGGGTTCTACTGGGTCCTCGTGCAATTAAGGCAAGCTATGCTGCACGAAAACCTCCTACATCAAGCATTATAAAACTTTGGACATACAATTCAAGCAACTGAGTAGTAAATGACACTGCCTAAGAATGTTCAAGGGCGATGTGACATACGCAAAACAAACAAACACCTGATACATGATTTTTTTGTTAAGCTTAGTCTACTACGTACAGCTGTATTCATTTTTGAAAAACCTTGAAAATGACATAAATGGCATTTATCTTTTCATTCACAACCAAGTAGAATAACCAATATAATAAGGAAGTCTATGTGTTGAATTCTATTACACGTTTGGCTGAAGAGTTATCTGGAGAACAGTTTGAATTTACACAAAATATTGTGCATTCTAACACTTTTACGAGTCGAAATCTGACTAGTTACCAGTTAGCATGTTACACATAAATTCTGTGTATACATTTATTTACTTATTTATTTGATTGGTATTTTACGCCGTACTCAAGAATATTTCACTTATTCGAGGGCGGCCAGCATTATTGTGGGAGGAAACCGGGCAGAGCCCGGGGGAATCCCACGACCGTCTGCAGGTTGCTGGCAGACCTTCCCACGGAGAGGAAGCCAGCATGAGCTGGGCTTGAACTCACAGCGACCGCATTGGTGGGAGGCTTCGGTCATTGCACTGCGTTAGCGGGCTAACCGACTGAGCCACGGAGGCCTCCGTGTATACATTTAAGAGCGTGTTTTCAATCCCCCTCCCCTAAAAAAATATACCAAAACACGAATGAAATCAAATAAAATCCAATCCAAGAAATAGGACTGAAACTCACATTACGCCTGCCACATGGTTGCTTGACGGTTACATGTAGTCTCTCATACTAGAACAAAATCTCCATTTTCCACTCTGCATGTTGCATTGAAGGGGTTAGTCTAATCTAACCATAACTGTAAATGCCAAAATGCGTTGTGAACATATTTCACTTTGGTTTGTTCGGATGATAGGTCTGTTTGGGCATGATTTCAGTTTTTGTCGACAATGTGTCAGCGTCTTTGTGTGTAGTCCTGTCTCAGCATGACACCGTGTACCAGAGACACCAGATAGGTACGGTTTTACGAAGTTGCGGGAAACCTGCGACCGCAGGTGTGGTCATACCACGACACGGAGTATTGAGATTGTATACATCCTCAGTCTTCTTACGGTAGGGCAAGCCCATGTCGCCAAAGTGCTGCCTGAAACATCACGCCGAACAACGGACATGACACCCCACCTAGTAAATTCCTACCTCTAACCTCTCATTGCTTTGCGCCAAGCGAGGCAGCAAAAGTTCCATTTCTAAAGTCTTCGATACGACCCGAACTGTTTTTATCTCCCGATTCCGAGGCGAACACTCTACCACTAGGCCACCGAGGCGGTGGAAAAGTAATTCACCATGACAAATGTACTTTACGGCTTCATGAAGCGGGCTCCATGCATGCTGATATGATGACTTGACCCTCTATCCCATCTGACACGGGGTCAACAAGTGCTTGGATTGTATCTCTATACAGAATGCCAAGCCAGTGAATCCTGAAAACTGTTTATTTCCAGGACTCTTCCTACCACAAGAATTGAACCTCGGTCTACAGCTTACCAGGCGGGCGCTCTACTCACTGGACTGTCCTTGCACGTTCGTCGCTCTGGTTGATTGGTAATGAAAATTTTTATTATACGTTTTAGGCTAACAGAGTGAACTTCATTCTGATGGGCTCTGGGTAATGATGTCGCCATGTGACAAAGCAGAAGGATCTATGGACAGCGAGGACATTGATTTTGTCTTAACTAGATTTGAGAAGATTTACGTTTTGTGGACACACGTTGTTGTGTAATCGTTAACCCTAAAGCCATGGGTCAACAGTGATGTCATCTTGGGGATATCCAAGATATACAAGCTGAAAAAGTCGCTTCAGAAGTCAACGAAGGCTGTCACACCCAACAGTGTTAACGAGTGCTAAAGAGGGTGATGGAAAATATGAGAGACAGGCAATATTGTCGGATGTATGGAGTAGAAGATTGTTTAAAGGAAAGACAACACTAGACCAAATGTGTATATGTATCGATAAAAAACCCTATTCATAATGCAAAAAGTCATTTTGAGCTTTTGTGATGTAAGATAACCGAGATATCGCAGTTCAAAGTAACTCAAAACACCCACGTGGGGAAAATCGAACGGGCCACCACGCTCTCAATTTTAACCAATCAGGGCGAGATATTTCTACAACCCGAGAAAACGTCTGTTCCCGCTGTGATGTAAGCAGTACTTAGTTCACCATTTTGCCATATAGAAGTAGTGTTAAGTCAGCTGTTTTCCTTGTGATTACGAGACAATTCTGAAAAAGTCATTTTCAACGAGAAAGTGGTAGTGGAATGCATCTCGGTTATTCCCCAAGGCCACAACCAGGAGGCCACAATGCGTGGCCTTCGATTGTAATAATAAACGGGACCGTACTTTGCACACGAAAGAGTGTTTGACACCTGATACTGAAGACTATAGGGTACGGATGACGCGACATGGTGTTTCCAGTTTCTCTAAAATAGCGTATCCTACGGAATCGTAAAAATTCCAGATTAAATTGTGATTTATGCAGTTACCAAGCATGTCATACAAAATGCGTATGCCCGTTTACATGTGGGTCTGTTTGGACCCCTCTAGTGAGATAACTGTGGGTATATTTTTTGCTGTTCTTACTTTTAAAATCAGCAGATTGACATGCGTGACAAGAAGGTTTTAGTTTTTTACCGCTCCATGGAATTCAGTTCCCGCCCCTTGACCTTCAGTCAGTAGGTTTGTCAGATATCTGGCGAAGCTAGGGTGCTGGTTAACTCCGTGCACTCAGGCTTCCCCCAATCATAAAGTCGACCGACACCTTAAAAATTCTTTGCAAAGGTGCCGAACACTAGTCAAATAAGTAAGTCCATGTTTAAGTAAAAAATGTACTAAGGCGGATTAAATAAGTTAACTAATCACACGAAGTTACAATTACGGACTGGCGATTCTACCTGCCAAAATGGTGTTCTATCAAAAACTTTATAAACCAAACCAGCCATCTATAGATCTATAGATTGCCTTCTCAACGGATGAATAAACAGATTACTAGCTTTAACTCCAGCATTGCGAGTTGATTATTATAACCAACGTTTCATAGTACAAAAATTTCTAGAGAATTCGTTGATTTTGAAAATAATAAGTGCGAAACCGATTCTTAATATTAGAACTTGGGCCTCCGTGGCCCAGGGGGGTCGGCGCGCTAATGCAGCGTAATGGCCCAGGTGCCTCTCACCAGTGCGATCGCTGTGAGTTCAAGCCCAGCTCACGGTGGCTTCCTCTCTGGTGCTATGTGAGTAGGTTCACCAGCAACCTGCGGATGGTCCTAGGTTACCTCCGGGCTCTACCCGGTTAATTTTCCTCCCACCATATGGCTGGTCATTGTATAAGTGAAATTTTTTTGAGCACGGCATAAAACACCAATCAAAAATAAATAATATTATTTTACCTCACAGGGCAATTCTTGCTTTTCATTGGTCAATACACGGTCACATGATATTCTGCAAAACATGATGTACAACGGTCATTAGGCAATGAACAAGGATGACGATCTCGTG
This sequence comes from Acanthopleura granulata, assembly GCA_016165875.1. Lineage (NCBI taxonomy): Eukaryota > Metazoa > Mollusca > Polyplacophora > Chitonida > Chitonidae > Acanthopleura > Acanthopleura granulata. The sequence goes on from JABBOT010000008.1 coordinate 11,551,777, forward strand.
CGGTTATTCTAGAAGTTTAGGCCCTTTGTCCTCTCTCTAACGTCCACTTGATGATATAATAACTCGCCTAGCAACGGCGTAGAAGTCCAGCAATTTAGGTCTCCTTCAGCAGAACAGGTCATAACTCTTCCTTTTCTTCAGCTTTCTTTCGATATAATAAAACATATAGTGCATGCCGTGGGATTGTCTATCAGAAATTGTGAAGTCGAGAGAAGTGATGTTCAGCCAGTGCGAAGCACGAGCTGAGCATCACTGGTCGAGAGCTCACAATTTTTAGAAAATACTATGTATATTAGAACTTTTCTTTCTTACTGCCGCACATATTGTTTGCTAGAACATATCGGCACGTCATTTTCTGCATTACACGTGAACTACCTCATTGATTTTAATACGAACACAGCTGTACAGAAACCGTGAGGTATTATACAGAACAGAAAGAGTAGGCTACAGCGCTCGGGGTGACTTGTTTTCAGACGGGAAAACGCCATCATTAAGGGGTTATTGCGAAAAGAAAATGCCATTCACACATAAGAAGTGGCCACATGCAGTCGAAGGATGATCTACATGTAGGCACCTGTGTGAGATGTGGGAAATCTACTTTATATGGTCACGAAACCAAAACAAAAAAAAATGCTGTGTAGGACAGACAGTTGACGGGATGGAGTACATCAGACGAAAGTATACGGTTATTGATTACAGGTTGGATGGTCATAAGTAACATCAGTACTGGCACGTGCGCGCGTGTGCGCATGCGTGTCACCTGTCAACAAGCTGCGTCGGTGATGTAGATTTCCTGGAGCATCTGTCAGACCCCAACACGCGTGTTTTACACCACTCGTGTCTACTTCTGTGGTCTCCAGGGGGAAGTTGTGCGTGAGTTACCTTAACATGTGTCAAACCGGTCATGTTTTCTGCAAGGAATTGTTATCGAGAAACACAGTGGTGAGGGGAGCTGTGGTTAACATGTGTAATACAACCTCATCTTCCTTTTCAGCGCTGCGGACAGATCTGAGCTAACAGCTCATACCTTTAACTTCTATCATCTTGCATGTTGCAGACAGGCACATGCATCGTGATTTAGGCTACGGGGGTTACAGGTCTAGAATGGCTTTGGGAAATGGTTCCCTGGTCGGAATTTGTGACATCGTTAAACGATCTTGCACCTCTCCTGCACACCCAGCGGGTACTCTGTCCTAGGAAGCTCTTCAGGGGATATCTGCGCGACCGTGAAAGCGATCGGTAAATCACGGCCTTCCTGTGCTGCTAAACGAATGGCGTGGCACGGCTCTAACAAGAACACAGGAAGAAACCTTCTTACATGCAGACTGACACAATCCTCTCATACCCCATGCAGGTTCCGCTGTACCCCTCATATCATGTAATGTGTTGTCTGCCTTCATGTGCTATTTATGTTTACAAGAAACTATCTTGTCCTACATCAATTTCAAAACAAAAAAAGGCTCTATCTTAACGCCACCTGCGTCCAAACCGGAGGACATGGCTCGGTGAGAGCATGTTTAAAAAAGCTGACAGTTAATGATTTTCGCTGCAATTGAACACTGAACATGCAAAAATGAAATAGAAAAACACGAACGTTGAAAACAAAAAGAAAACAACTGAATAACACACACGTCAGTGAAAATTCGAAACCTACGTCCATAGTTTTGAAGATATAATCTGGATAATTGCACAGAAATATATAAGAATAATATTTTATGGTACAATAAAATAGCCTTCGAATACAGGCTTGAACAAGGTCTACACAGTCAACCATATCGGTGCATCGCACGGAACACTCCCTGTCTCTTGAGATAAATTTGCGTGTTGCACGAGAATGCCCATTAAGAGGGGGCAACAGAGGTAAAAGTACCACAAGAAAAATATTTATGTTATTGCTTAGTGTTCGACGCGACGCTCAAAGATATTTCACTTTCAAAATGATGTTCTGGTTTATAGGTTATGGAAACAGCCTGAAAGGCGGAAAACGATCGTTCTTCGCAAGGTACCTAACAGTCCTTCGGGCAAAAACTCGGACACTGCCGACCCAACGAGAATTGGTCGTGCTTGACCTGATTGTTCGAGAGCCGATCGCATACAATGTAAACTTTATGTATCAATCTCCACGTTAAAAGCTATAAGCGATTTTACTGGATTGTGAAGTCAATTTTAATGCTAATGTTTTCCTAATCGACTGTACCATGTATATTGATGTACGGGGATTTGTTTTATTTGTATGCCTGCACTGGGTTTTGCTTCGTTTTCGCTTTCAACATCATTTCAGTCATATACGTATCACAGCAATGTCTTTTTTTTATTACGAGGTCATATTTATAGTGCTGTCTTACTTTAAGAAACGAGACATGATATTCCGTCCCTCTCTGACTATCAGGATTCAGCTGTCAGGCTTCAAATCTCAGGAAACCCCATTCGTTCGTATGATGCTCGATTCCTTAGAGTTGTTTCATTGTCCCCATTATTTACCTGGGTCAGACATGATTACTCACGCCTGACTTGGATCGATATACCAGGCCGATTAGTTCAAATCCGATTTTAGCAGCTTATTTGTTAGTGGAGTTTTTAACGATATCCAATACTGTCATCATATTGTGCCAATATTTGAAAACCGTATAAAATCAACATATTTGTGCTCACCTACAGAGCCACACAAATGTTCTATAGAACCGGTCGATTTATAGATCTATATAACGGTAAATTCATTTCTCTGACAGCGAAACACGAGGATTTCTCATTTAACGACTGATTATATATTGTGTCGACAGCCTATAGTGTATTGTGACGTTGTATTTTTGTGACAAATAAGTTCAATAAATGTCGATTTCTCCACGAACTCCGGCATTTATTTAGCGCATATCATATCTCACCAAAATCGGATGCCATTTGGTGAAGACAATTAAGATCTTTGTGAATGTCATTCTTAAAACTGGCTCACGATTCGCTTCTCTAATGAGCACACACCTAGCGTAAACATAACAATCTCATCCGCAAAACTTCCGTAAATTTCTGGTGAAGTGTCCTGTAAGACTAGACCAGCTTTCACTCGTGCCATCCTATCTGTATGTATTGGTAGCTGCGTATATATTGTCACTTTAAAAGCTACAGAAGTATAGTATTATTTTTTATAAACTCTTGGAAATGCCGTGGTAAGTGGTTTTTGGTGCATTAAGACAACTGTTATGTTGTGTGGACATCACATGTCCACGTAACACTAGAATTATAAAGTATATATATATATATATATATATATATATATATATATATATATATATATATATATATATATAAATATGTATGTATACAGGTGCGAGGTCTATCCTGGCAGTGGATAAGGCATTTGTACATTTTTCTACTTTCAGTTTTCTGGTGGGTTTTTGTGAAAATAGGCGGTGGACGGCATCTATGAGGCCGTTGGCGCTGTCTCGCGCTTATTGAAGATCACTTGTTTACCATCAAGATGGGGTACATATGTGTACGTCAAACGTGGAAAAGTTCGTCAGTAACTTGCCAAAAGTGGGTGGTTTACCACGGGCACTCTGTATTTCTCCACCCACAAAACTATCTGAGATCATACCCAAAGATGTGACTTCAGGACACCCTCGCGATACTGCACACCTAACGCACATTGTTTTGTGTTAGCTGCACAGTTTCGTACTGCGTGATGTTGTTCAGGGCTACGAGGCTGCATACCGCATATTGCTGTGCATAAGCTGCGCTGATGTGCAGTGTAGGGCGTCTGTTGTGCCGTTGCACCAACAAGGTTTAAAACTTTGAGATACTGCACCATGTAAATAAAAGTGGTTGAACATGACATAAATAAATAAATGCTAGTAATTTTAAGTATAAACATATAAATCTTCCTCCATATTTTTATGCATGGTTTGTATACTGTTTCGGCTCCATTAGAATGATATCCACTAGATGTCAATATTTCCAGTTCGTCTTTGTGCTTCTGTGCGTTTGAATATGGTTAATACTGCAGGTCATCCGAACCTCATTCACGTTCATCGAAATCCTCCAAAATTACATGTGTTGAGTTAGTTAGATTTCCATTCACATTTCGTAGATCACAACCTCAGACAGACAATGGTACTAATTTTATTGTTTTTTTTTTTGTTTTTTTTGATTGATGTTTAACGATCATACTCCAGGATATTTATCTGAAACAATGGCGATCAGTTTTATGCTTGGAGAAAAGCGGAGTTCCCGTGGTAAACCATCTACCTTGGACAAGTTACTGATGAACTTTCGCACATACAGCTATGTTCGCCAAGAGCGTCGTCGACGGTGTGTTAAGCTATAATGACAAATAAGACATTCCCTTATTTTTGTCGTTATGAAACTTTCAATATATGAAAGTTTTGAACCCGCACCTACTGATTGAATGACAAGTACCGTATCTACTCTCCCACGGTTCGCTTTCCAGAGACCACCAAAACAGTTCCATCTTGTATATAAGCCTACTCGATCCTCTCCAATTGCAGCAGGTATGTGCAGTAAATTACGTGACCGTTAGGAAAGGGGTGAGGGGATGTACGGAACATGCAACAAATATATTCTAAAACATCCATATAGACATGTAGTGTATAGCCTTGTGTAGTATGAACGATGTTATATGAGAGAGCCCTAGGGAAAAGATTATTACTTTGACAACAGTTTGAGGGGAAGAAAACAGATAGTGTTTATTGTGGATTGTAACACAAAAAGCAGGCTTTATTTGACAAGTATTCACAAGGATCAATAGTTTATATTTTTATGAAAAGAGATGTAGTGTGCATTATCACGTGAAAGCCGGACAAAAACTTTCTGGAATCCTTCTTTTTTGGGCGAAAATTGCAGCTATTGACGAATGTCTGTAAATAAGCTGTCAGATTATGATGTTTTTCCATCGTTGGGATTTGGGTTAATACCCTCCATTAGAAATGACGTAACAGTGGGATAACTTTACATTTGGGGGCTTCTTCGACTCAAAGCGGCTGTTCTTGAAGAGCTCTGTATACGTTCTGTTGCTGACGCCCAAGCTAATCCCTGCTCAGATGCTGTCCCAACAGAATAAATACATATCCTTTGACTGCATCAAGTGAGCAATAAATACATTGACGGTAAATCAGCTGCTGACAAATAAGATATTACCTTAGGTTTGTTGCTGTGAAACTTTGCGATATAGAGGCATGGCGGAAATGTGGAACACCTCCATACAAATTCAAGGACGGTTACTGTGGTCCTACGCTGGATGCTTGTAAGCCTAAACAAACTCTCTGTGGTGTATTGCCAAAAGAGAAAAAGGAAAAGAAAAAATGAGTTTAGAGAAAGGAAAACGTTATTCCTTGTGATCTCTATATATCTGTAAATTATCTGTTTGCTTACTCTGTTTGTCTCACCGGAACATTTTCCTGTAGTCTGCTTGTCACTCTTGGTCATTTTCTCATAATCTGTATATACTCGGTACGTATAGTATGTATTAAACACTTGATCATTTGCTTACTCACACTTTCCTTTGTCGGTTTGTCATACTTGTGCCTTTTCTTGCAATATCTTTGTCATGCTTGAAGCTTTGCTTGTAGCCTTTTTGTCGTACTTGTACCTTTTCTTGTAATATCTTTGTCATGCTTGAACCTTTGCGAATTCCCTCGTAGCGTCGTACGGTATACTTGTACTTTTGCTTATAGGCTGTTAATTAACTGCGACTGTCAGTGACGCTTGTGGAGATTTGTGAGGCTAGAATTGTAACTATGATCACCGCGTAGTGTGAATGAATGAATAAACGTTTAAGGTTTAACACCAAATTTGCAGTATTTTAGTGGAGAGAACACGATATAACCAGGAAACCCTTGTGTTTCGACATCTTACATGTTAAAACTGTAACTGTTAGTACCGTGTGTTCGAGATTTAACACTGTTACTATGTTCTTAAGCGCTGCCTGTGTGTGGAAGGTGTAGGTTCGAACTGTAACTGTCAGTACCGTGAGTATACGAGATTTAAGGTTGGCACTATAGCCATAAGTGCTGCGTGTGTGTGGAAACTGTAGGCTCGAACTGTAACTGTTAGTACCGTGTGTTCAAGATTTAACACTGGTCATAAGTGCCGTGCGTGTGTGGAAGCCAGTGTTTGTTTTCTATTGGTTTAGGAAACGGAATGTTATAACTGTAACTATTAGGCCAGCGCTCGGGTGGAGCCTGTATTTTACAGTTGTGATCATGGATATACCCCGAGCTTTTTATCATGAATGCAACTACTCCTGTAAGTTATTTGCGGAGACTGGGCAAAAGTTATAGTTATGAGCCTCACGTGTGAACTGAAACTGAAGCCAAAAGTTGGGCTGTGCTGACAATGACGACAAAATTCAGTGTAACTCGACTAAAAAGTGTGTTGTAGTCCTAAACCCCTTATGCTGCATGTGCAACCCAGGCTAGTGTCTAAATCTCGATCGAGCAGCTGTAGTCAAGTTTTGTGAAGGCTGACTGTTAGCTGTCCCCAAACAGAAGCTGCATACGCCCGTTATGCACATAAAATGTATTGCTGAAAGAACTGGTTACAAATCTGTCCACGTAACGTCTGTGTAGTCTGAAAACTGGCCAGTGCCGTCTGGCCGCGACTTGTGATAAAACGTCAGGCGAGACTGTGTAACGAGCTAACAAGAAAACTCTATATTGACTCATTTCAACACTTGCTTCCAGTTGCCTATTAACAAACACCGTAAAACAATCGCCTTTGAAATGTTATCGGAAGCTCACCTGTGTATATTTTAAATTAACCAATCAATATCACTTTTAAATTTGTATAAAGCCAAAAAAAAAAAAATAAAATAAAAAAAAAAAACAAAACAAAACAAAATAAAAAAAAACAGGGCTTGCGTGGAGGCGCTTATTCTTAGCGTCACCAGCATTATCCACCACTACCTTCACGTGGCTTCAACTATATGGCTATATAGGGCGCACCATTTGCATGTATGTATGTATGTATGTATGCTTGGGTTTTACGTGGTATTCAACAATTTTTCAGTCCTATGACGAGAATGTTTTAGTCTTGAGAATGTTTTATATGATCTGCCACCATGTCTTACCGCAACTGGAACATCATGCCGAAGACACCAGCCATGACATCCCACCCATTATACTGACACCGGGCCGACCAGTCCTGTTTTCTACCAGGTTCCTTGTAAAGCGACCTGTGTGTACATACATGTAATTGCGTACAAATATCTCGTTATCTAGCCATTAGGCTTAGTTTTCATTTAAAGATAACTTAAAAATTGTCGAGGGGCTTTGGAAGGTGGTGGAGGGGCTCCGTGGCCGACGGGCGTAGCGAGTTAGTGCAGCGTAATAAATGAAATTGACGCCTTGGTACGACTTATGCTCTCTATTTAATTCACATCCCGACAACTACTTTGTGGGAACCTGGATAACTTGGACAGGTATTCCAATCGCAGATACAAACATGTCCAAAGTTCAAAGTGATTTGCCAGCAGCTGCACTTTTTACCAGGGTTTGTGTCAACCGACGGGTATGCAGGCAGGTTATAAGACCGCCGACTCCCTGTATTTATGTACTCCATCGATTTCGCTTGTTTTTCATCCGCTTTTATCAACAGTATATTATAGATATGGGACTCAGGAATGTCAGTTAAACTTGCGAAAAATAAATGGCCAGATGTTAACGGAAGAAAACAGACAAGTCTATTCCGCCAGGATATGTCGGTAAGCAACAGATCTATGGACTATGGAAGCGAACAGAGGACATCTCGCTCTCTCGATATCTCGACCTTTCTAATACAGGGCCAGACAGCGAGGCAGCGAGATGATCCACCTTGCTACCTCGTTACCTTCCTAGGTGGCTAGGTAGAGAGATAGCTACACACCCCGATTACGAAGCTAGTTCCTTTCTATTTATAGACATATTTTCTTTTTCTCCCCTGGGCTGCCATTTTTCATTTTTTTTCTGCTTGTTGTGTGGTATCATTTCAACGACAGGCTTCAAAGTTTTATCTCAGATATAAATTTATGTGTTATTCAGGAAATGGAGGCGGACCTCTCACTGGGTGAGTTTGACCTCTGTCAGCTGTTTGTCAGATTTGCGAAAAATTTCATCGGCCATGCCCTATCAGAAATTTGACTGCAGTTTTCTCAGGGGAAAAGAACTATCAGGCCCCGAGGGTTTAGGGCTTACAGATTTAGAGACGGTGCTGTGAGGTCAAACGTTAACATGTAAGTAAATGGGAAATTAATTGTGGTGTGTGGCCAGATGTCCTCTATCGGCTTCCGTAATGGACGGAATGGGATGTCAGTCGTTCTAGAAAAAATGCAATACAGGAAACTCCTGTTTATATTTTCTGCTGACGTTTCGATGATTGTTAATCCTAATATCTTTATCAAACCATATGTCAATAACTGAGTAAAGCACCGCAGTAGCATATACAGGTGTTGATGAATGGGAGTAAGTTACGTAACACTTACAACCTATTATAGTACTAATGAGGATATTGGCTTTTATTGAGGTCATAGCCCAAGGAAAGGGAGGAAGGAAACTGAGAAAGATATGGTGTGCCTTTTGTCCCATTAATAAAACGTTTCGAAAGGCGACGTCGAGTTTTAAACGACATATAACATGCAAAAAGTCGACGCCGAATTTTGAAACGCGACGTCGCGATTTGATTCTGTCAGATTTTGCCGGTCCAAGCGCATGCGGCGGGAACAGTCGGTTAAAGTTCCATTTAAAACTCGACGTCGCAGTAGTCACGTTTTTACTCGCGACGTTGAGTTTTAAATGGAGCTTTAGTGAACGATAGACTATGGAAACGATCCCAGGTGGGCCATGAATCAAGGAACATTAAGCGAGGCTTTGGAAATTTGCTGGTTTGAGAAAACACGGGCATACTGAAAGCATATACTTGCATGTTGGTAATCCGACTTCACGGAGATGACTGGTAAATTAAATAACATAATGTGTGAAAACACTTAAAAAAAACCTCATCTTACATTAAGGCATAGTGTGCAACATGACAAGCATCCACGGAAACTTTGTCTTTAATGTATTAATCTTTGCAATTATGTACACAAAAAAGAGGCATGCACAGAGCGTTGACACTGACAGGAAAACTTAAACATGTACCTGACACAGACAGTATGTTGACAAAGCAAATGTGGACAAATCAGTGTCAACGCGGAAATGTCTTACACTGGTTCAAAAAAATCTTAAGATATTCAGAGAAAATTAGAATCACGGGACACGGACAATATCCAGGTGCCTCCCACCAGTGCGGTCGCTGTAGGTACAAGTCTAGCTCATGCTGTGTTCCTCTCCGGAACCCTACGTGGAAAAGTCTGCCAGCAACCTGCGGATGGTCATGGGCTTCCCCAGTGGCTCTGTGCGGTTTCCTCTCACCATAATGCTGGCCGTCGTCGCCGTATAAGTGAAATATGGAGGTGCGACGGAAAACCCCAATGAAAATAAATAATAAATAAATCATTTATATCAATGCTGAAAAGCTGATCGCGCGGCGCGGTATAGATTCTTGACGATGGCCATTGTGTCAGTGCCCCAAACCCTGCAGGACGTACAATGTGCAGCGCTTAAAACCCACCAGCTTATGAATGTAACATGCATAACAACCTAACGTCGTCGTGTTCATTGTCAGTCGGTGTACACACTGACACCAATGGAGTTTAAGCCCACCATGTCTCGATAAAGGTGCGTACAAATTTTCTGAATAGAAACGCATCAACGCACAACATAACCTCAGTCCACCATTCCTAACAACTTTTTATAATCTCCATTTCAATGGGGAATATTTAAGGAATAGGTCACAAGTTTTGTGACCCGTAAGGGCGTTCACTTGTAAGACAGGTCTAAATCCTACAGCACTACCAAAAAAGTCTTCAGTGTTTATGATTGTACGCGGTTTTGGAAGTAGAAAATCTCTGTTTAATATAAACTTTTTCTTGTGAAATAGAACCATATCGGCCAACTTTTGTGAGACTTTCTATTGAATGTCTGACTATCTGGTCATCCGGTTAGACGCTTGTTGAATCATGAATATACAGAGCTCTGCACTTCATATGTGCTACTACATGACACCCATTCTTTTCCGAACACACGATTAGTTTATCTTGCCTATCTGTCGGTAAAATATTTGACATCCTCCCCTTTAGAAGGGATTATTCGTTTAACGAGAGTCCTGACTGCAAGACGAGATGGATTTTTTTCCAGGATGTCGCAGCTATTCGGAGAATTGCGCTGTTTATTTTTAATTACGATATTAATTGGTATTTAGAAGGCATTTCACTTATCCGACTGCGGTCAGGCTTATAGGTGGTACAAAGACCGCATAACTCAGAGAAATCTACCGCGCGTCACCAGATAAATGACAAATCTGTTAACATTATTCAATACAGCCTGCGCTCATCAGTGGTCAACAACAACCAATGATCAGAGCTGAACGAACCTTTAACACATTTTGTATTAACAAAAATTACTGTGTGAAAGAATGAATGAATGATTATGGTTTAGAGGCACATCGGAAAATTTTTCAGACATATGGTAATGAAAGAAGGGCGAAATACTATATGTTCTCATTCTATTATAATGACGGTTATTCTGGCCTCACCAAACTGAAATAATTATATCGATGTCAAACACACATACTTGACAAAACTGTGATTAAATGTCAACAAGTTTCCGTATCGGAATGAAAATCGTGTCCCCCAGTAAAGAGGGCATTTACCATATATTCGCTATCCACGCACCTGTCTGGACTTCACAGTAATGTGAAACCATGTCACACCGTTACACCTATTTCTCTATAAGTAATTGCTTTATTTACTTCATTACGTGAATAGCCGAATAGATCTCAACAGGTAAATTCCGTTAAATGTATGAACAGGGAAAATCCGGTAGGGGTTGAAATTTTGACTGATTGAGTCACCGTTGTCAGTAAATAATGATGGTGAAAAGGTGTGTGTGTGATCAGATCCAACCAGGAAGTCTACCCACCTCTGAGTCTGCGAGGTACATGCCTAATGACTTCTTTGTATGAAGAAACCTCCCTACAGAAAGGCAAACAAACTTTTATCCTGTAGCGGTTCACAAATTATGCCTGTATGTTTGACAACTTTTACAAATTACCCCAGATGGTCAACAAAATCACTTTACCATCACGTATATTTGACGTACATCGTGTTTTCATTGCAAGCACTTCCTACTGTTACAGGATTTCTATATTTCAAAGGCGTCAATTCTAAATTCTCGACCTCATTGTGAGCCTATGCTCGTGTACAAACACTCCTACCCACCGAAAACACGTAATACCACACACCTGTATCATACATACCATTTAACAAGGCCAGTTGGTTTCTTGTATGATCGCGAAGTCTAATTTTACTCTATACATGTCAGTCTAATTTCGTCAGACTTTAGTAGACAGATCATGATTGAAATGCAGAAAAGTTTTACCGTAAACAACCCGGGGGAGTGGGTGTGCTACACAGCCTCTGGCGGCTGCTGTCAGCGGGATTGACAGCTCACAACACACGGGAGCTCCGCCAAATTGTACTTATAAGGTGTGTGTGTCAAGCGAGTTCAAAGGTCAGCCCGGGTCGATATCATGACCTGGGAAATGTGCTCGAGCCGTGTTTAAGCATGCGAAGTTAGGTCAGTGAAACTCACGGAGAACGGGAGCGTGTCCCTCCAGACTGACAGAGAGAGAGAGACAGCGCATAAGAGAGATGGCTCAGTGACCTGTCATCCACAACTGCCGAATGTCCCAGAGATTTTACCTGTGTCAGCAAAACTTTAACACACCTGTGCTCAATAACTGACGCTCGAATTCACCGTTCCTCTGTTCGGAATATCTTGCACTCTCCTGGAAAGTTTTTGAAAATTTAGTGAACTGCCCAGCTAAGTCCTGACGGTTCTTGATGGTTTCAATGTGCCGTGTTATATCAACCCATTCATCAACCCCGGAGGGTTGGAACAAATTGAGCTAGCAGTGAGATCAAAGAGAATTTCACCTGGTGTATACCTGGACGCGGTTTACTGGACTAAGAGTGGCATTGGTATACATTGGAGGCATGACGACCCATGTCTCTTGCGCCGTGCAAGCTATCTGTCTGCTCATTCTAACTTCATTGTCTTTACAAAAGGTGAGTTAAATATCTGACGAAACATTTCAAGCATATGATCTGGTATAGAAGGACAAATAGTTTTTGATTTTTTTTTACACTTATTAAATCTGGATAAGATTTAAGTAAAAACTCAGTTTTATTTTTTTGAAATTGTGCTTTGATTGTATTGATTAGCGATGTTGTGTCTCTTAGACAAGAATTGACCACCGAGCTCTGAGTGCGTCATAAACTATTTAACTATGTTGCCTTTCATAGGGACAGACAAAACAAATGATTTCTTTACGTTCCGGAGAAATGTTGCGCACTTTGAGCAACTAAGCTCTTCAGGATTATGAGCCGGAGAAATATTAGCTTTGAAAAAGTTTGACAATTGAATATAGATAGTGTGTATACCGGTGTTTTCTTTTGCTGTCTGCACTGTCTGTTGCGAACACACACAGCAATGTATTCAAAGAAAACTGTTTTAGAGAAAAAACTTTCCAAATATCTTTTGTCAATTTTATAAACAATGTGCAGACGAACGTGGAAGATGAATATTTATTGTTCTTCTAAAGAAAAAAAAAACGATGGAGAAGAAGAAAAAAAAAGATGACGATATCTCGACATTGTCTGTTTCGTCGTTTTAACGTGTGTTGTCAAAACTTGCACAGTGTGTGTGGTAAAATGAAGCCATGTTTAGTGTGATACGTACTGCTCGCGGAACTGTGTAAAAAGCGTGATTTGACCAGGTCATTCAGGGGCACAGTCACTCGTCACTACAACAAACATTACATCCAGAGCGTGTGAGGCCCATCTGGGGCGTAACTGACGTACTGTTTTCACGCGGTTAATTCTACGCTCCTTTATGTTTTATCTTAGTTCAAAACAAAGTGGTCGTACTTCCCCGAATAATGAACGGGGCAGGCATTAGATTGCTTTTGAAATGAATAAGTGAGTGAATTTGGATATTTGTCGCACTGGGAATGAATACGTGAGTGAATTTAGATATTTGGCGTACTTGAAATGAATAATTGCGGTTTTCTTATACAAAAGTCTACAAAAGCCTCTATTGATGTTTCAGTGTATGTAGGTCCCTGACAAGCCTGAACTTACGTCCTACATTTTGTAATGATATGATACAAACTATTCTTAAACGGTATCTCGATGGATCATTTTGTACTGGTGAAGGAGGAGGCCTTATGGACGAACAAAAAAGCCAAAAAAAAACTGACTTGAAAATTGTACAGAGGTTATGTGTAGCACTGGTGTCCTCGGCGAGCCGTCTGACTCAAAAGATTAGCGTGTCCTCGGGGAGTAGGACACAGGTGTGTTGGACGGTTACTCCTTTAGTACCTCTGATACACGTACCACTGTGTGACGACTGCAGTCGTCAATTGCTCTGACTAATTGAATGAAATGGAAATATTTCATATCGTGTAACTTAAACCCGTCCGGAAAAAAGGCACGACCCTTTTGGAAATGACAATGCATTTGAGCAGAAATGTACATGAAATTACAAAACCCCGTTGATTCCGGGTTGTGGTTCAAGGTGTGAAAAGACTAAAGTCTATATTGTATAGTTCAAATATAAAGGTGGTTTGGTTATAACGAGTCATTACATCCACGTTCATGTACAACGTGGGCGGAGTACGCCTTTAGTGTTGCAGGCGATATCCACCTAGATCTAAGTAGATGTACAGTCTATTCCATTTGAAGGAATACGTGTAGAACACAAAACATTATTTTGGGAATACATACAGCATGCTTAAAGAGGTAAATATTCTTGACACAGCCAGAATGGTTAAGATTTTCCCCGTGTAGGTTTGCGGTGTTGCTAAGCTTGGTGTATGGGCCTACCGTTACGTGTAACGGTGTGCATTGATTTCTACAGTGTACCTTTAATATGTACCAACTACATATTAAGACCTCAGACATTTTACGTCTGAGTAGGCTATGGGTTTATTTTCGCTGTACGTCATATTGGCGCTAAACGTTACGCGTCGATGTGTATGTCGACTTCACGACGTATCATGTTTATGTTTCTGTCTTGACTAGCTTTTTCACAGGTTACACACTTATGGCAGGTCAGGGTGTTCGTTGATTTTTACGGTGTAGCATGTTTATGTCATTTTGATGGCTCTTTACACATGTTATTCAAGTACCTCACCTTACGGCGTGTGGCGATAGTAACCTTGTATCATGTTTATGTTATTATCATTACATGTTGTTTATGTTACACACGCATCGCCTGTCACTGAGTGGGACGGTTTTCTACTGCACAGGCCTACTGTGCATTCTGATGTCAAATGTGGTGATAAGTTTCAAGTTTCACTGTTGACCATTCTGATGTTACCTGTTGGAATGAGTGCCATGTTTCATAATTTCACGTGTTCATATTAACATTATGGCGTGGAACATTGTCCGAAAGGTCTGTATATTAAGTATTATAGGTGAGAATAGGTGCGCTGTACAATGGTATGATATCTTCGGCCCGACTACTCTCGTGCGCTCTGCACGCGGGACTTGAGGCTGCACATTCAGGTGTAGATATTGCCACCTTCTCGTTGTGTTCAGGTGTTAAATCACGAATCCCTACTTCCGTGACATCAGTGATAGGTGTGACGTGTGCAAGGCATAGCTCAATGAACGCAAAATGTTTCGTGACGATATCTAGAAGCGAACGTCTTTCAATTTTATTTGGGTTAAATGCAAACTGCGCATTTCTACTTTTAGCCAATACTTTACCAGTTCAGATTTATTCCAAATCTGACCCGTATCTGCATTCTGTCCGAATTGATCAGACCTCTCAGAAAGGAAGTATATCGTATTCAATTCTTCACAGACGGTATCCTGATCTACTTCATGGCACCATACGAAGATACCTCCTTATTGCCGTACCGGTCGGGTGACCCTCATTCTGTCAACCTGTCACATCCTGACCCCTCCCAGTCACACCAGAGACCCCACACAATAGACACACTCTGACAGGGTCAACATTATTTCTGCACCGGGCATTATAGAGGACGTTTTATTATCATTGGCGATCTTATTTTACAAAATGATCACGGAATGGGATTCGGGGTCAGTCGGTTGCTTTCCTGAGAAGTTTCTTTAACGAGGTGGTACAAAATACTTTGCACCTTATGAATGAGTGGAAGAGTGGCTGTTTATTTTTATGTTTGAGAATCACTCAACTGATATAAGAAAGGTGAACAAAACACCGAGTTTCATGACCGTCATGGTGGAGTGGTACGGTACAAAGGGATTCCATTGTGGATTAATACAGAATGTATGGGTGAGAAGAGTTATACGCGGGTCGATGACCTACTGGTATTAACTGGATAACGCTGATCCATGAACTGAGGAGGTGGCTGGTTGTTTTTATTTCCGAGAGGTAGCTTCAGTGTAATGTATGATCTAGAGCCATTGTTACATCGAAAATAATTTGTGGCGTTATGCCTAGAATGTTACAGTGTATCAGTTTCTAAAGTGGTCTTGATGCCGGACTTTTGTCGTCGGGTCCACACGGGAAACAGCTCGACCAGAAGTCTGATGAGAAACTCATGTACTAGAATCAGAGTCGTAGAGGTCATTGAGAATGTCGTTATGGTAACAGCATTGAGGTTATTAAGCTTACACAACCTTCGGTAAATCACACATTGTATTGCTGAAATTCCATTCCCCTCGGCCAGATTTCGTACCGGCGATCTTTTGGAATTCTATCTTAGTGTTCATCTAGACAAGTAATTATTCGGCCAACCCCTCCGCTCTATTCCTTTCCCTTCCCAAAAAATGAGGCAGAAATCCAATAGGCTCTAGTGCAAACTGTAGTACAAGCAGGAATTTTTAAGAATGCTGGTCTTATTGACTATCTTTTAACCAGGTTTAATTATGTTTGGAAGTCGGTTTCGGCCACGATCGTACACCATCGTCCCATCTCGGTATCTTCCGACGATGGCACGAGGAGATTAGACGGTGGCAAAAGCCGTCAAGTAGACGCTGGGTGTCTAAATCTTGACGAATCGTTGTATTGTGGTGCATGGTCCACACGAAGCCATGGATTGGGTACAGACTGTGTAGGTTAAGGAAAAAAGCAGCCGTCCTGAAGATCTGATATTTATAGCCTTTAGCCACAAAGCCCAACTCAACACAAATGTTAACCTGTTTCTGACAAAGAGAGGCGTGGTGGCAAAATATATCATCTGGATATGTTTTTTGTTGACACTTATAAACACATATCTGTCTTTTCATAAATCCGTTAAGTCCTTGTGTTTCAGAGGCGTGTTCAGCGGCTCAGTTCTTGTCGATTTGGATGTTGGTGGCCTATTGACACGTGGCTTCAACATCATTGACGTTCCATCTGAGAAATCATAACTCTGGGAGGAAAAAAATAGTTGGAACTGAACTCGTTACGGTTTGACCAAGCTTCGTCTGAATCAGTCTGGAATTCTAGAGGCTGGTGGAGTTTTGTCTTGGGCAGCTCATGGCCGATATTGTAGTTCCAGTGGGTGGAAGGATTTGCCTGACATGTTCCTGAAACTGAATTGTCTTTCGAAAGACTGATAAAAGTATAAAAGTAAACCCTTGCCAACACGAAAGGTTGTCTCCAGTACGTAGATGGATGTATATACCTAACGGTTAGGCTTTGTTGTGGGCGAGTCCCTTCCGCTATTAGACCGTGGGCAATCCTAGAAAAACCTAGCACACTTATGTGTTAAGCTGTTTTATAAACTTCACGCCTCCTGTAACTACATGTACACTGAACAGCAGTTTCGGCCAGACCATTTGTTCATGTATTGACGATTTTGTTTACCGCGTTACAAAGTTAGAAGGCGGTTTAATTCCGGGTCACGTGTACCGGAAGGCTATGAGCAGACAACATACGGAAGAACAGCCATGGTGTTCCGAAGGTTTGCGAGGGATAAAAAAATTTGAACATGTGTGTCATTAATTACTTAGGAAAAACAAACCAGACAGAACATCCTACTAACAATTTACAAATCCAGGCTTAAATGTCAATTGCAATCTAATGTGCTACCTGGGATTTGTAACTACATTCTGAGTAATCTGGGA
This sequence comes from Acanthopleura granulata, assembly GCA_016165875.1. NCBI lineage: Eukaryota > Metazoa > Mollusca > Polyplacophora > Chitonida > Chitonidae > Acanthopleura > Acanthopleura granulata. Next base: position 11,568,962 of record JABBOT010000008.1, read on the forward strand.
ATGTTGGGATTGGCAGCGTTAGATAGATGGAGCGTTTGCACACTCACTTACATCACATCTTTTGTGATGCAACCTGCAAAAATGTAATTTGCAAACGGGCTGATTTTTTCCACGTCGACACCCAACAGATTTTAAGTGGTAAGAGCCTGAATAGGGTTGAAGAAGTCTGCTTTCTCTGCACACTTATATCACTTTGAAGGAAATGTCTGTGGGTAAAGTAAACAGCTTAGTTCGATTTGTTGATTGTACCTAAAACGAATTCTCAGTTTTGTGTTTATGGCACACAATAGATGAGTTATATGAGAAAGGGCAAATGTGGCTTGTGCCAGTACGACAACCGTGGTGTTAGAGACATTTTAATGAATCTTCCGATGTAAGCTGAAGTTCATCACTGTTACAACAGAACACTCCTGTCTCAGTTGTTAAATATGAATATGTTCTTGTGACAGAGGTTGAATGAATGATTCTAGCGTCAGGGTACATGGAAAATTTTACACTTATCTTTTAACAATAATAATAGAGCGATACATCGATCAGTTTTGACAGGTGTTGCAAGCCAGTGTACTGTAGGGTTTTAGAACTATTACTCTGCAAATTGCTATTGTCCTTGGATTACATGTGCAGGAGAAACGAATCCTGTGAGCCAAATTAGCTATTGCGTGCTGATGGTATATCCAACTGTTCACTCTTCTGTAAATATAATATTTCATCATTATTATTATCTCCAATTCAGCACAACAGGTCTTGATTTTATTACTTGTTGGCAGATACAATATAGTTTTTATTCTGGCGTTTTCTTGAAAAGGCTAATCTCCAATCCCCTAGCCTTATCTTTGTTTCTCCGTGCGTGTCCACCTGCATGTCGATCAGGGCTGACTCTCATCGTTTGTGGTTTTTTCATGCTGGCAATCGTTTAATATTGAATCAGCAAATTTGACTTTAGGAATTGATATTCACTGTGTCGGGGTCCTGTTCAAATAAAATTCCTACTGGACTATAATGCCGAACCGGAGTGCATCAGTTGTATCGACGGATTGTTAATATTGTAGGCCTGCAGGTCAAGGGAATTAACAATAGGATGACCAAACAGTCAAATAATGGAGCAGCGCGCAACCTGCAGTCTGACCATGACAGACGGTACAGGCTGCTCTGAACTCTATGACCTTGTATGGATTTGTTAAGATTTCATTGGTGAAATGTCTGTGTAGCAAGAAGTTGATACAGTTATCTCCTCATTCTAAAAAATAGATCTGAGGTTTGGAGAATGGCAGGTAGATAGGCTTATTTCTTAAAAAGAACTACCACCCCCACCCCCTCAAAAAATATTAAGACCCCCCCCAAAACAAAAAACAAACAAACAAAAACCAACCAAACAAAGGTGTCACCTTTCATGTCTAACTTGGCATAATTCTTATGCAACGTTGAATACAGGCGTTTCATCAACAGATAAGTCTATTACCATTTAGTAAGGGTGGTTTTCCTTGACTCTCTGTCACAGTGGAAGATCTGTTGAACAACACCCGAGTGTATTTCTGCTCTGTTAGTGTCTCCGAGTTCAGAATCGGTAATCTCATTGGACGCCATTACTGCAGTCAGGTCTTTTCACAACCCATTTGTTCGCCAAAGATTCTTGCCCCACAGTGCAACCTGAAGTGCAGTTTTTCCAAATATTTATGTGCTGATGTAACTAGTGCTATTTTGTCTTGCCAAACGCCTGTCATTTCACGTTTTCGGCATTCACAACATGTGCACTTTTACCGCGATCCAAGTGCAGGCTTATAGGAGGACAAGCAACAGCAAAACAAATCAGTCATCGTGCCAACAATGCGCACTTGGCCATTAACGAAGGAGTTGCTCTGCCAGGTGTTTTTGTATTATTGCTTAAATGTCAGTAAGAGCACACGAGCTCTGCTTGGGACAGCCGCTGAGAATTATTTATTTATTCATTTATTTATTTGATTGGTGTTTTACGTCGTACTCAAAAATATTTCTCTTATACGACGACGACAAGCATTATGGTGGGAGGAAACTGGACAGAGCCCTGAGAAACCCACGATCATCCACAGATTCCGCCACGAATTAGCGGAATTCATAATGTCTTCATAAACATATTCAAGGCAACCGAGATTCTGGCGGAATGTTACGGTTACGGTTAAATGAGTCATGAAGTTTATACTCTCCGGCCGTACGTGGGAAGGTCTGCCAACAACATGCGGATGGTCGTTGGTTTTCCTCCGGGCTCTCCTACCATAATGGTGGCCACCATCGTATAAATGAAGTACTCTTGAGTTCGCCGTAAAACACCATTCAAATAAATAAAGTTTACATATACCATAAATAAACCCTGAGTAACAAACGTAGAAAATCAATGGCTTAGTCTATAAAGGCAATTATTATCAGTTCTCGTCAGGTATAACACCGATATATTGTGTTTGAGCAGAGGTGTCCTCTTGTTCCCTTTCCACCTTCCACAACAACCTTCTCCCACAGAGTTGTTTGCTGGAGCTAAATAAAATAACTTTAAGGTGTGTGAGTGTGGGGTCTAGAACGACATTAGGCTACGGTCAGTGCGGATGTCACACCATGATGACCGCCAGATCAGTGTTTCTGAGGATATGGCATTAGGTGGAATAAAAAATTTACACTTTGGGATTCTCTCTGACAGTTTTCTACAGTTTCGTGATCAGCTTTTAATATTTGCTAAAACCAGAGGTAGACGCGTTTGAACTGGTGATGTTCACATCCGACATATAGACATAACACAGCTGACACTTATCTTGTGTTATGTGTATGGATTATGTGGGGAATCCCAGGTAAATACCGACGTAATGATGCTGTGAGAACTCATACATGCTGTTCTGGCTGGCTGATTTGTGTAAAAACCTGGCTTAGACTGACGATTGTGGTTATAACTAGACATGGTAAGTTCTGCAGTTCGGTTTACCCAGGCCCTGATGTGGTAGAGCTAAGCAGACGCCCGTTGATCGGGGGATATCGAAGGGCATTTTGTAGGTGGCGAGGAGAGAAAGGTTTGGAATATCTTTCTCTTTCCCTTAAGCCGGCTGTGTTTGACGATGCTCCGGTGAGATCCTGCCTCTGTTTTTGTAAGGATCCCCCGACTCCTCGGGGGCAGCTCTTCTCTGTCTGCCTTCAATTTCCCCCGCACTCATCGATCTCGTTCTGAGCATACTCAGCTCAGAATTACGGTTAAACCGTGTCCGAACATGACCCGTGAGTTTGATATACTAAACCATAGAACTTGTGCATGGTCTCTAAAACCTTAAGGTCACCTTTCCTGGCTATTTAACTGAAATCAATCGTCATGATTATGAAGTCATTACTGTGCGCAGGTAGAGATTTGTGGTGAATTCTCAAGTAACTGGGAAAAGAAGCCGCAAACCTTTATCTTTGGAAAAGTAACCTTATGAGGGTTTACAGGTAAGTTTGTCATGGGTTGTTCGCCTGACATGCCATACTTCATCGACACTAATCATGTGCCTCATAAGACTCGAGACAAGAACTCAACAGCTGTCGTGAATATTAGAGTACAAAACACAGGTTACATCTAATGAAATTGAGAAAAATCTATCCCGATATCGTCTGTTGTATGATTAATACAATGTGCTAAAATGAAGAACCCTGTTTATTCCTGCTATTGCAATGGAGATTTCTGGTCAAACTGATTTCGTAATACCCATGTATGACAGTAGAACTGTGATCAGTCTGGCTTAGTGCCTTATTTATATCATTATGGCGATATCGATCTCCGTACAGTTAAACGGTATTTTCAGGAATCCTGTGTAACACACGTTTATGTTTTCAGGAATCCTGTGTAACACATGTTTACGCTTTCAGGAATCCTGTACAACACACGTTTACGTTTTCAGGCATCCTGTGTAACACATGTTTACGTTTTCAGGAATCCTGTGTAACACATGTTTACGTTTTCAGGAATCCTGTACAACACACGTTTACGTTTTCAGGCATCCTGTGTAACACATGTTTACGTTTTCAGGAATCCTGTGTAACACATGTTTACGTTTTCAGGAATCCTGTGCAACACACGTTTACGTTTTCAGGAATCCTGTGTAACACATGTTTACGTTTCTCAGACTGACATTTGTACGTTTGCGTTTCACAAGCTTCCCCTTCACATACAGCCAGCGTATAACGCCTGTCCCAAGTATTTGGCGATGGAGAAGGCTAGAAAGTGCTGACAGTATGCGATATTTCCTATCCCTCCCCCTCCCCCAAAACAGGACATCCGCTTTACGCCCGAATATATTTATTGTTTATCCAAATTTCGTGTTCGTTTTTGATGGTGTGTTGTGCAGTGTACATATATTTCATAGCGATGAAGTGCAGGCATTGCTGGAATTAATGGCAAGTTAATGTCGTGTTTACTTTCGACCTTTGTTCGGTCATCGCTTTGAATTGGGAGTTCAAACATAGCGCCCCGTGTCAAAGTCGTGCGGTGAATTGAGATGACAGGAATGTATCGAGCCCTTCCGTGAACAGAGAAAGGCACGGCTGGCTATGATCAGACACCAGGGGACCGTCCACAGTCCGATCGTTTGATAAGGATTAATCGAAGTATTCCACTTTTCAATGCAACTTTTATTCGCTTAATGAAAGGACATTGTTCCTATAGTGCAAAGTAAACAGAGCACCCCGTTTCGATTGGATACTGGAAATAATAGTGTGGTGATACATGCGCTTTTACAGGCTTGGCATGTCCAGTGGGACGAGTTGTTCACGTGCGCTGGACATCACTGACAGTGATCAATACCACCTAAAAGGAGGCCCGCTTAGACATTTCTTACATGCCGCTCGTCCCCTTTGCTGACAGCCCTTAGTAATACAACGATTCAGGCACACAGCATCACCTGGCTCACCACGTAAATGTTCCGCGTAACAGTAATTCACTTAATTGTTGTTTAATGCCATACTCAATAATTGTCCACTTATGCGATGGCAGTCAGTTTTATGGGCGGAGATGCAAGACAATGGCAAACTTTCCTTCACCTACCGTGCAGAAATGAACGCTAAAATGATAGTAGTCAAGTGATCTCCAGCGAATGCAATATGAACGCCATCGATGGCTTATTGTCACTCAGATCAAAAAAGTTAATGACGGAGAATTTCAAAATTATCCGTTGAAGAACGAGACTGTCTCTGGATTGAAGTCCTAACACGATTATAGATGTTATACATGCAAACCCCATTGTGTACACGTAGCGATGTTTTGAAATACTTTTTATTTCTTTGCTCGGTGTTTTACGCAGTACTCAAAGATATCTGACTTATGAACGGTGGCCAGCAATATGTTGGGACGAAACCGACGACCATTTTCAAATATAAGCACAAAATTATTGAGTATGGCGTTAGGGTACAATGAAATAAATACATAAAATGTTCTGAAATAAAACTACCGGGCACACTTACTTGCAGGGACGATTGAAGAAGACACTTCATGTCAATTTAAAAAAAATGAAAGGTTGTCGATACTTTCGATTTTAGGCGCAGATAGTTTCCTCTGGAGCTGTTGTGCGAATTGAAATTAGATACAGTCAAGACGGTCCTAAAGAGATTGAGCATAATACGCTTTAATGTGAGGTGTACCTTAATGGGTTTCCAGTCCTTGGCCCACTACCCCAAGATACAAACGATGTCATGTGCCAGCTGCAGTGCCCAGTAAACAAGAACTGTTGACTTTAGATGCGTGAAAAAAGAACGAATTATGTGTAAATCGACCCTCCTTTGTTGACCTAAAAGTGTCAACATCTGCAACGACATGACTTATTGTTTAAAAAATTAACTTTGGAAAAAAAAAACAAGTTTTGGCCCTCGACTCTTATGTGATGTATAAAACTGGGTCAGCTGCCGGCAAGGGAGGTGTTTGTGACGAGAATCGCGCCCCAAAAGATTACCGTGTGCACATTTGCCTTCGGCCGGAGGAGGGCGGCAGTGGCGTTTGTCTTCAGGAATTGCAGAACATAGGTTTACAAGTTGCCAATAAATACCGGACACAAGCATGACCACTATCCGTTCTTCTCTCATCGACCTGTTAGGCTGACTTTAGCGCGTTTTGGCCAGGAGCACAACTTAATGCCACAATCTCTGCCAAACCTGTATATCGACTATCGTCAGCAAAGTGACAAGCACAGGGAAAATCTTATGACGACGACACCAACACTTCCGCTTGTAAATGATGACGATTTTGTGAATACAATCACACAGAGGCGATTAACTGTACGGAAAACACACAATGAATGCTTCTCAGTTATGTAGAGAGACTAAATATATCTGAGTGGTCGATCGATTAATTTTTGTTTTACGCCGTTTTCAAGACATTTCTACCCATGTGTTGGCGGCCAGCTTTATGGATGGAGAGGAAATCGAGGATATCTGGGGTAAACCACTCAGCTATGGCAAGTTACTGAAAACCTTTTCCACTTGTGACTCACAGACTATTGCTGGGAGATGAAAGATCTTCAACGAAGACAAGACCGCGTAAACAGCCTCAAGAGAGTCGTCTACAGCTTGTTGACGCTGAAACGCAACGAAGAATGACTGTGCAAAAAATTTTCCCCGCAGCCAACATAAGCACGTAGTATAAACATTATATCTGAGAGTATTCATGCTGTGACTGGCACAGCAATTGTTGGTACACCGATTGCCCATGAATAAAACACTGGCTTTATCACAATCACAGAACTTTCAATCAATCAACACCTAAATCAAGGCTATATATGTCATTTATATTTTCAGAGCATAGGATCGCCCAGAACAGTCACCCAATGGGAACTAGAATTCGTCGGCTTGCATTTTCACCAATCGCTGGAGGGGTACCCTTGCTCTGCTGATGGAACAGTTTCCAGCGGGCTTCCGCTGTTTCTGGTCGTTGGCTATACATTACCAAACAGGTAAGCCTTTTTCTGTATGAAATGGACAGCTATGATATATTTTCGACTTGCATATTAGTTTTGTTTTATTTTTCCATTCCGCATTTTTTATTAGTATTCTGGAATACATAAACCATAAAACACACTTTTTTCTTTAACAAACTACATCTTGCTGTCATCGTACTTCACTTAGTGTTGTAATAAATGTTATATGATTTTTTCCGCAGGCATGCGGGTAAGGTAGGCCTGACGGTGGAGAGACCGGATGTCAGCTGTTCGGACGGTGCTGCGAGGTTCAGAAGCAGCGGTTCTCCCAGTCGAATGACGATATCCGTCGTAAACGACAAGGCAAGTTTTATTTTTCAGCTTGGGAATGACAAGAAATACTTGGCATGAATTTATCTTGCATATAGTAGATTGGGGTAGTTAAAGCCATCTTCTGGGCCTCCGTGGCTCAGTCGGTTAGCGCGCTATCGCAGCACAATGACTCGAAGCCTGCCACCAATGCGGTCGCTGTGAGTTCAAGACAAGCTCATGCTGGCTTCCTCTCCGGCCGTACGTGGGAACGCCTGCCAGCAACCTGCGGATGGTCGTGGGTTTCCCCCGGGCTCTGCCCGGTTTCCTCCCACAATAATGCTGGCCACCGTCGTATTAGTGAAATATTCTTTAGTACGGCGTAAAACACCAATCAAATAAATACATAAATAAATAATAAAGCTGTTCTGTTTTACACATGCACGTGCTAATTGTCAAATAGGACCTCTTCCAAGCGAGCAGTTATCATGTGGAATAAAAAATCGTCCTGCGGATGTCTAAGAGCTTTCAACCATTATGTCAATACGATATATTTAATTTACATATTAATAGCCTATTTCCTATGGTTTCTAGACACGAAGCGATTTCTGAAATGTGTGTACCTAATGTAAAACTTACACCCGGAATACTGGATTGCAACAAAAAAGAAATAGATGCATGTTTACAATAGGCAGAAAAATTGTTTTGTGTGTAATCCAGTTGTTGACGGTGCACCTTCCTGGGCTTGAGCAAGCTGTTTGTATGCACTGTGGTCAAAGAAGTGTGGGATATATTGATGAGTGACGTTAAATGAGACCAGTAAAACAAACGCATGGCAACATTGCGATTATCAGAAAGACGCTTGAGCTGCCAGGCGACATCAGCAAATATCCCCCCCCAAAAAACCCTATAGTGTTGACGTTGATATACGTTAATTAATACTTGTCTACAAACGTGTCAGCCCGAAATCCTGTCCAGCACGACGATGTCTGTTTTCTCTGGCACTAAAGAAACATTGCTTGTCAATGGATTCTATAAAACTGACGATTCATTGTTTTCTTTAAGCTCACGCGACATGTGTGTTTGTTAAAGAAGCACTGATTATGCATGTGGCTATTGTGACAGGAAGTAGACATTATCTAATCGGTGAACATGCGGCCAGGGTTGATTGCTTGTGTGCAGATTATTATTGAAACTGTTTGGCCAATATTTCTGCTAAAAAAACATGTGTCACGTTTGAATTTTGGCCTGGCGAGTGTGTTGAAATCACTTACTGTAATTCTTTAACATTTTCTCATGTTTTCAAAATGATTATTTAGCTATATGTTAAGGGCATTATTCTGTTTAAACTGATAAAATTATACCTTGTGTGAAAGCCTAAAAATTGCCAACGCAACCAATGCCTCAAAATTCAAATTACAAAGGTGTATAAAATCCAATGAAAATAACACCTTCAATTGCGTTGAAAATGTTGAGGAATTAGGGTAAGATCTGGCATGTAATTCTGAATAACACTTGCGTTCGCAAAGGTGTATGTTCACTTCACGCATTCCTTGCACAATCTTTCCATGACACGAAATGTAACTAGCAATAGAGTGCCCGTTTACGTGAGAAAATGTAATGTCCTACAATTGGCGTAGAGGGGTTACATCTTCCCGTCAGTATATGGTCGTGACTCAGATCCTCTCACTGCATCATGTTTGGCAAACACAGATTCCAATATTCTCCGTCTGCAGTAAATCTCTGTAAATATTGGAAGACGCAACATATGTATATAAGTGATCCCGTACAACACAAAAGCGTACATGTATAGATATAAGAATAAAGATGATAAAAGATATTCGTGTTTTGCTTGAACCTTTCGCTTAATCTTTGCTACCTTTTGCATCATATTTTTAAACCTTTTCTACTTCCTTTTTGTATAAACAAATTTAAATGGTCAATTCAAGGAAAAAATTCATTTAACTATAATAATTCATTTTTATGTACAATGAATGTTTTTGTTGTGAAGCTTCAGTGTGGTTCGTATTCTTCATAGTCTTTTAAAACCCTCATTTTAGTTTTCAGGATCCTTTATATCTATATATATATCGTCTACTCTTTATATCTATATATATATCGTCTACTCTTTATATCTATATATATATCGTCTACTCTTTATATCTATAAATATATCGTCTACTCTTTATATCTATATATATATCGTCTACTCTTTATATCTATATATATCGTCTACTCTTTTCTGTCATGGAAATGGATTGCTTATGAACTGTGAAATATTCAGCCTTTACAAAACATCGCACTGGAATGCTAAATTACGAAATCAGTTGCAAGCTCATCACTGATACTTCCTTAGACACGGCGCCACAGATACTCTTTCTTGTTTCGCATGTTTATGGTGAAATGCACTTCATTCGCAATTGTCACCAAATGACATTTACAAAAGCTGGTCTTAGTTTTCAAGCTTTGTTGGTCAAAACTTCGATTCGTAAATCAGGCATAAATGATTGTTTAAAAGGGAAACACATATCCTTGTCGACTGCTAATTTGACGCTTTCCTTTGTTTCAGGCGTGTTCAGAAGAAGCTCGTCTGCAGCTGCATATAAACATCCACACGAAGCAAGGGTCCAAGCCAATGGCATATTTCTTTAAGGAGGTTTACTCATTACAAGCAGGTCCTGACTGGTCCTGGGCACTACTACCCGACGCCAAGGAAACCACGCTGTAAGCCCTCACCTTTCCTTTTGATCGGCATTTACAATAGACCCGTACATCATGACGTGATGTAATGTCAGGCAGCTCAAGTAGTGAAGCTCAAGTAGTCAAATGATAAATGTTAACGATGTGTTATAATAGGTTAGCGTGATGCATATTGGTTAGAACTGTTCTCAAGTTTCTAAAACACAATCACACCTCACTCCCATCACCCTGCAATCCAAGTTTTCTTTTCTTACATAAATAAAAGCATATATTTGTTTATTTGAGTGTCGTTAAACGCTCCAAGCTCAAGGGCTTTTCACTGATATGGCGATGGAGAGATTTATGATTGGAAGAAACCTGATTTTACGCGTTAAGTATAGCATTCCAAAATAATTTATAGGTAATATTCCATGATACTTGTTACAGGGCGCAGTACTGTAAAACTGTATTTACGATACTCATTTTTATCGACCCGAGTCAGTGATCATCTTGCAGCACGATTCCCGCACTACACAGTATCCCTTTAGCTAATGGCTAAAGAGAACTGCCGGTCTTTGCTGAAAGGTCAAAGTGTGTAATATACGTACAAAAGCCATGTTGTCGGTATTATTACTTCAATAATATCTATATACAACCCCATCAAAAAGGAAAAAGAATCCCGTTGGTGACTCATGCTGGTGACACTGGGTGCTCAGATATTCATCCTCTCGTGACCTGGTGTCTTTACCGAATGGATTTCTGAAATATGATTATCGACATTCTGACTCTTTCATTGCATAACTTGTCTGAAAATTTGTTTACTTATTTGTTTTGTGTTTTACGCCGAACTGAAGAATATTTCACTTATACGACGGCGGCCAGCATTATGGTGGGAGAACTTGTGTGTAAATGACAGCGTATTAAATTAACTATCTCTCTTTCAACCAAAGCAGTTTTTCATTTGAAAACTTATCGATGGACTTCTGTTTCTTTGGCACCCTATATTGGGATGACTACAGTAGACCAGATTTATCAAATGACATCTGCCTAGTATCAAAGTATCGCGAAAGTGGTCCTGCACACCCACCTTACGTGTTATAAAGGATTGTCTGCGATAACCACGTATAATTGTCTATATTTCAGACTAGCCTTGAAGTGGCGGGAGTCGTGTGGGGAGCAAGACGAACAGAATCCAGGCTTCCTGCAAAACTCGATTCGGCTCAAGCGTCAGGCGACAAACGAAGATCCCACCGAAAACACACTTCCAGATTCAGGGAGCGAATTAAAACATTCCAGTTTCCCGACCTCCAAATCGCCGGGTATTCCGGAGGCCTCTGGGTCACCACAGACGAGTGTTACCGGGCAGGGCGGGGGGCTGACAACGTTACAGGAGGACAGCGAGACGTTTTCCTCCGGGGAACCCCCGGATAGTTTTGTCACTGGAATTAGCGAGATCTTCGGCCTCACAAAGAAGCCGTTATCTGCATTGGCCTCCCGTTCAACCCACCCTTCAACCTCCAGCCTTCAGTTCACGACCCTGCTCCAAACGCTATTTGGCCCATCGGCTGACGTCACCACGTTGATTGACAGGTCGTCTTCTTTCTCCACGGACTCAGTCTCTTTGGATGACACTTACACCTCCCTGTCGTCTTCTCACCGATCTTCCCCCAGCCCTACAAAACTGAACCCCGGATCAGACAAGAATTTCACGGAACGCAGAACAACATCTGCGATCAATGCACCTGCTGCGGGAGATGGAAACAGTCAAACCCCAGATTTGGCAGGGTCACAAGCGGACTCAGATCTAGACAACACAACTAAACCTGATACAAATATTACTGAGAACAGTACAGAGACAGTCTTTTCTCTGTCAGCGACAACGCCTGCTGACAACCCAGCCGAAGGCGTGGACATTACTGCCAGGGAAAGCGCTACAAACCCAGAATCACAAGATGGTGTCAGCTCAAGCCAACCTGCCACAGAAACGGGTATTACTGAGACTACTCGGCCCAGCCCAAGTTCCCTATTAACAAGAGTAACAACAACAACAACGTCGACGGCGTCGTCAGCTACGCATGGTCACCCAATCTCCACCACCACCACCGCGAATAAGCCGGAGCAGGAAGCTACCTCTGACACAAACGATGATCAGACAAAAGCCTCGTCTGTAACATCAACAACACCCTCGAGAACAACTAAAGCGCCCAGCCCTACTACCACAACAACAGCAACCCCAGCTACATCGAAAGCAACTAAACCATCCACCGCTACAGCAACGACGACCTCTGATACACCCACAAGAACAACTAAACAATCCACGCCTCCAACAGCATCGACATCACCTACACCGGCTCGAACAAGTAAATCACCCATCTCTACAACTACGCCAACTAGAACAAGTAAACCGTCCACCACCACCACAGCAACAACGGCTTCAACTATAGCCACGAAAACACCTAAACCATCCACCACTACAACAACAACCTCAACAAAAACAACGAGCACAACCATCACGACTACCACCCCAAAACCAGATGTAATTTTCACCCAGTCCAAAACGAAACCTACTCCCACGTATCCGGAAACTTCTAACGAGGCGTACATGGGCAAAACCGGGGACGAGTCCTCTGCCGGAAGGATTGACGAGACGAGCGAGCCCAAGAAGGACTCGGAGAAGACGAACGAGGCTACGTTATGGCCGGTTGTGATGGGACTGGTGATCGGCATCCCCACCATAATCGTCCTAGCCATCGCTATCACCGTGGTCCAGAAGAAACACATTGGTGTACCCCACCGACACCTGTCCTCTCCCGGCTACTTCGAGAGACGCCCGCCACAAGTGCCCTTCGTGTGAGAAACGCGGCCAGGAGTTGGTCTGCTTGATACCCTTGTCCTACACGTAACTCTGACTAACTCTGATCTCTTTCAACTAACAGAAGTAAACTTCATTCTGACAACCTCTGCTATCCTTCTGCTTTCACATTATTTTTATATCTCGGCTTTCATATATACACAGGCATTGTTCATTGAAAATACTAATGTTTGCTAAACTCTTTTTCAACTACATACACTTGTAATAAATTACGAAAATCTTTGCTGAGGGCGTAAGAAGTGACACACTGTATGATTAAGTAGGTTGACAACTTCTCCCATGGCTAATTTTTAGTTTTCCCCAAACTTCCAGAATTGTTTCGAAACACGAGGTATCTAGCACAGTAATTTGAGGAAGGAGGGAAAAGAGGTAGGTCTGTTCTCTGATCGAAATTAAAAGGGGAGTAGGGTTTACTCGCCATGTTTGTGCCTCTGTCTTCGTCCCTGCGGAAGAGGAAAATCAGAAAAGAAAAAGTTCGGTATTTTGGTCATTTTGGTCATCCATGACTCTTTGAGACCATAAACTAAAACCAGCCATCAGCTTTAAATGCTGCGTGTAGTATTAAGTAAGCCATATTAACTTGCTTAAAACACATGTGTTTGCTAGAAAGCCTAGCCTTCGCTTTGCTTGCGTCGACGTTCCGGTTGATACTTTTACGAGATTTTGTGTTGCTTCTGTAATGTCTGTGGCGCAGTACATACGTTTCTACTCTATCTATTGTCTGTGGAATAGAGCTGCTCTTTATTTCTAATGAACGAATCTGTATTCTAGCTTGTCTGACATTTATTTCTGCATCTACATTAATGTTAGTTGGTTACGCTTGCTTCTTTCAGATGCATAAACCGTTTTATATAAGGCGTTAAACACTAATGAAATAAGACAAAATGTACTTGAACATATACCTTTCATTACATACATATTGACGTGTGCGGGCCAGTTATTGGGAACGGAAGAAGCATGATTTGCCAAACAGCTACAGTAGTTATCGCCAGGATGTTGCATATAATAACTCAGCATGATGAGAACTGATCCTCTGGTGGGAAGGCAAGCAACGCACACAATTTTGTCACAAGATGATTAAGTTAAATTAATGGTCCAAATATGTGATCTGTGCTTTTATGCGAACAAAATTTGTTTTAAGAAAATCGTATGCTATAAACGTCTCTCAAGAATGAACAGGGAGATACAGAGTTAATGGGAAGAAGTTCGGCCGGAAATTCTCCGTATGACTAAATGAGTAAAGCCTAATGTACATAAATGTTAGCTGTTGTAATAATATGTGATATGCGGTCATACAAGTCTTTTCATTTCAGTAAGTGTATGTTGTAATTTTTTGATTGTAGGATGCAGAGAAGTAGCGAGGTAGAGAAAACTCTCAAGGGCACAGATGTGTAACGTTTGTTGGGTGTAGGAAATTCCTTTTGTGATAATGTGATGAGCTCCGAACTCTGATGACGAAGAAAAGCACTACGGGAAGACAGTCCGACGCTGTAGCGGTGATAAAGTTTGAGAGCATTGTCCTCGACGTATTCAGGTCGAGGTTTGGTCAAACCTGGCGGGTGTCCGTCCAAAAGTGATAAGTTTCTTGAGACTGACAACCGGAGCCAGAGGGCCTGTTACTGTTCACAGTTCTTTCAGTGGATTTGGAAGAGGATTGAAATACAAGAGGGCTCTCACAAATTTAAAAGAAAAATTCGCTCGAATCGTTATGCCTGTCAACGCGGTTGATGAATGAATCAACATGACGACTATATACAAAAAAGTTTTCTTTTACATACAGGGAGAACAACTCTGCCTGGTCTATGTGTGATTCTTGAGTGAACTTCCTGGTTTGGCAAACTTAATTGCATGGATTATCCGTTACATTTTTCAGGATGTTTCATAGTTATTCAACTTGCCATTTGTGTGGATGAGTGATCGTAATTATTGGTGTCACGTGCTGGTCACGTGACTTTCAGTATAGAATGCTGTGCCAAACACTTGCACAGAGAAATCCACGTCTTTCATTCACCAGACACGCATCGTAATATAAGAAAATGTTAATTCATCAAACAATGTCCATCATTTATAAAAGTACTGGTGATTTCCTCATGTTATAGTTAAACAATTACTTAAACTGTAGAAGAAACACCAAGATGAAACGAAATACATTATGAGAAGTGTGCAATCCACGAAATTAATATGCTTTTCTCTCGTTCGTATTGGTATGCTCTATTCAAAGATTTTGCTCGACAAATGCTATTATTCTCGTTCATTTGAAAATGAGCGCAAGGCCAATAATAATTATTCATGTTGCAGTGGCCAAAATGGCATACATTTCATTTTCAGTATTGCTTTTATGAATAGGGTTTATGCTCTTTTGTACATAATAATTTTATGTTCTATTTGTAAATTTGGACATTTTTCTAGAATTTAATAATTAAAGCTCGTGAATTATAATGTATCAATAACTAATATCTAATTGTTTTTTGCTTTTTTTCATTATGTATGACATCTTTTATCACGTATTGCAATGTAAGAAAAAAATGCATGGAAAATGTACCGAACGATGAACAGGGAACAACATCAAATTTTGGCTTCAGAAAAATGAATGATTCATTGCCTTTTGGTGTCAAAATATATTCGATTTCCCACGGCGTACGTAGCGTTACAATCGAGCTCAACTACATACGCATTGCGTTTCCTTGCAAGTTACCTGTATTCATCTTTACTCGTTCTTTGCGTCACGGCAACATGTGTTGTGGTCGAGTCGGGAATGTTACCCGGGCGATAACCTAGGAGAGAGGGAAATTATCGAATCCGAACAGGCCATGTAGCAAATCGACGATCGAAATTGGCTGAACCGGGTAATAAAATAAAACAGTTATTTGTGTGATGATGGATTAGATGTGTCTTGCAACGATGACCTCCTTGAGGTCTAGTATATTGACACGGCGGGGAATGCTGGGCTTGTCACAAAGGCTTCGGGCTTCATTGAATTTTATAACGCCATCGATATGACCTTCACACCTCCTATATTTCGAGTGATCTTCAGAACAATATACATGGGGTTGTCCTCTACGGAATCCCCCCTAGAACTCTCTTTCCTCTTAACCTAAACGTTTGATCTAAACTTCCAAGTTCTCGTTAAGTGCGCGGGATTTGAGAAAAGTGCGAGATTTGTCAGACGCAAACACAATCTTTCATACTGAGCACTTAGATGGAACAGTCTGATAACGTCTAACTGTGAAAGATTTTCCATGTCTAGTGTCATGAGAATCCAAGGACGTGGCGAATATGCTTCTGAGATGAAATTCGTTCATCCTGTGCTAAACATGTTCTACAAACATATAAATCAAGTGGAATGATTGGAGTTCTATATCCGGACAGTTACCGAGAACCCGTCAAGGTCGATTGTTTGGAGAGCGACTATTCCGGGTGTATATAGGATACAGCACTGTCTCGACAGGCCTACAGCTCAGGCTGAGTATATGCCATAGTACAATCATTGAGGAAGAGGTCACCCCCATATAGGCTGTAATGATAATACGTTTGTAGCACACAAAAGTCATTCAGAAAGTGAATTTAGGTAACAGCATTATTGTTTTTAGAGATGACGCTCTCTGGGTATATAAAATCAGTGGACATAGCAGTGATAGCATTGTTTGGTCAAAAGGCCTTGTCATCGTTGATTTCAACACAAGGTTACAACTGTAGTGAATCCTCTGCGTGAGAGAGAGAAACAATGCGTCTATGATTTCCATGGGCTGAACTTTCACTTTTAAAAGTGTTTTTCAAAAGTGGATAATTGATTTATTATGGTATTTTTTCCAACCAAGTTACACAATGAGAAAGTCAGACTGTTGCGATAACACATTTAAACCAGAGGACATTATACGATAATGAGAACATTCAAAATCAAACAAAAAAAGACTACAATATCTTTCGCTTTTTGGAGATATCTTGCCATTGAACCCGTTTAATTATGTAGAAATAGACTGTTAGTAATGTGTAACGTACGGAATAATCAGAAGACATCAAGTGACAGTGTTTTACATGTCCAGTGATTGACAGTAGCGATGAGACCTTGAGGGGCCGTGGATATGATGGACGATGAGGAAACCGTCTGAGGACCATATATGAATGATGGAGCAAACCGCTGAATCATGAATTTTGAATTGCCGAACATCTTTACCACATAATAAAAGATTTACATGTAATTGATTGATTTTCAAATTGACTGATTTACTGACAAATTAATCGAATGTGTTCATAAGCGCAGACTAAATGGGATTTACAGGCGGAATTGCTACATTTATAGGTTAACTGCAAAGGTCTTAGATCTAAACCTGAAAATTATCAGAGTAAATGCACGGTGATGATCGTGTTACGCTTTTCTGCTATTTTGCATGCGCGCATTTAATTCATCATCTTTTTCATACATCATCTGGACAATGTGTTTAAACCTCATGACTTATTCCCCTGCAACTAAAATGTTTTAAACACGACTGACGGACTGTACCAACAATGAAGACAGGACATTCCACAAAGAAAGAAAGAAAGAAAGACAAGCGAGGTACATTTTTCATCCAACGTTTCACCACACATATATTAAAAAATATCTAATGAATCATTATGAGGCCTACAAAGAAAATTTCCGTGGTATTGTACAATGATAGCAGAATTCTGTTGACAGCAGTTTCGCGAAACTGGGATGCATTACAGTTCACTTTAACAGACGGTTAATCACGTTGGAGATGTGTTCCATATTCGGTCATTACAGGGTCGTTCATCACAGATTCGTAGATTTGGCTTATGGATGTCAGATGATACCTTATATGGCAGTCGTCCAGTCAGGTGATCTTGAACTGTTTTGAATTTCCTTCACTTGCCCACAGCCTGTAGACAGATCACGCCTCTGTTGATGGCATCTTGCGCCAGCTTAACACCTTTCTGGGATAAGAGTTGGCCAGGGGTCAGGGCAGGCCACAGGCCACATCACACCCGGACACTAAGCCTAACTGCCCTTCGCCCGGCCGCTGACCGGACACTGAGTGCAGCGACAAGTGCAGTCTCTACCGGAAGTGACCCCAAACCGTTAAATCCATACAAGAATGAAGAGTAGTTTTAAAGTTCTCTGAGTTTATTGGGAAAGACAATGCAGAATTGTTCAACCTTGAAATAAAGAGGAAAAAAATGCATTGCTGTTAGAGGTAAACCAAAAGCGGATGAAAACTGTGTGATGATATGGTTTCATATAACAGGTCTCATATAACAGGCACACTACCACCGTAGTGGACAATCTCTACTTCGGAACAAGATCAAGTGAACAACATGAAGTTTTAACTGTCTAACAGTAAGCACATATAGCAGAATAGCTTAGATGGAATTAAGTAAAAATTAATTTGCACAGACATATTGCGTAAGTTTCGTATGCGAAAGGTTACCGTGTAGAGAGCCACAATCAGAAGGCATGTAAATACAATCCCGATAGGTTACGCAAAGACGTATTCAAACACGACAGGTTACCTTGTCAAATATATAAATACCATATATTATCCCCATCGTGTATACAGACAATAGAGATTATCCCACATGTATACAACCGTGATAGGTTAACAGACATGCATATGAATCCGTTAGATGGTTCGACATGTATATAAACGCAATAAGTCACACGACATTTATGCAAACACAATAGATCACTAAGCGTCTCATACAAACACGGCAGATGCCCGAAGATGTATACAAACACAATAAGTCACATGACATGATATATATAGATGGCCTAATGGTTAGAGCATTTGCCTCCGGGTCGAGATATTCGGGATCAATCCCGAGTCGGGTGATACCAAAAACTAAAAATGCTATTTGTTACTGTCTCGCTTGGCGCTCAGCGCTCAGAGGATAGACCAAGGAAGATAGATGTTCAAGTGGCGGTAGCACTTTGGCGGCATGGGCTCGCTCTGTCCCAAGAAGACACAGTATACATACATTCTAAGGACGTCGTCATATGACTGAAAAACTGTTACGTACGACGCAAAACCTCAAGTATACATACATATATACATACATGCATACATGCATACATACAACATATAGATACAAACCCGACAGGTTAACAAACATGGACACAAACACCACAAGTTACCCTGTCCAGCGTGTATACAGATAAATTACTCCACATGTATACAAACACGCTAGGTTAACTGACATGTATACAAACACGACAGGTTATCCGAAAAGTATACAAATGCGATATATTATCCTGCGTGTATATAAACACAAAAATGGATGTTGCTGAAAAACAAACTTGTTCGTTTAGGATTTAACATTGTCTTTAACAGTGTCGTGGCCATATCACGACAGTGTCTGTTTACAACAGGGACGTCCCTGCGCCATGTTACATTTTATGGTGATGCCTCAGCAAAGGCATGATGCCGAACACACACTCTTTTACATATACCCAAACTCAGTCTATAATACTTGTAACCAAAGTAATTCTAGTTTTCAATACCTAACATTAACATTAACTATAAATTAATAAAGTGACTTCTCCTGACTGATAAGTCAGCTGTAATATCGCAAACTTATGACGTCGATTCAAAGTAACACATCGTCCACAGCATCTGACAAATGCACGCAAACGTGATACCTCACACGCCATATCCACGCGCTGCTTTCCAAGAATGAGGAAATTACGACGTCAGAATAGAAGTCGTCATATATGTCAGGGAGTAATCACAAGTTCTGACTTTCCTATTTCCTGGGCACAAACCGTCACATTGTTACATGCTAATGCTTCTGATTATGTAATAGTTTGTATTCAAATTTAACTGGCTATAATTCATTTATCAGTCATCGAGAACAGCCTGACCTTTGTGGGGATTATCACCAGCGATGCGATGTCAATGCGGTACAATATAGACCGAAGCGCCCGAACGTGATTCTGGTCAATTTGAAGGTATTTCCACAAAACGACTTGGTGTATAATCTATCACGAAATGAGGTGAGAGCGCGGGGGGAACGTCTGAGTACCCGGATGACATATCAGCGCCACCTGGCGACGTCTCCAGGAATGGTTAGAGAACTACCAGTCCAACGTTGCACATACATCACCTTAATGAACGATGTCGAGATTCATACTAAAATATGCGCCATATTTGCCCCGGTTAGTCTTCCTGCTTTAGTACCCCGACCCCTTTGGCCTTACATATTTTTAGGGAATAAATGGCGAAATATTTGGGAGGTCTCTCTAAGGAAGACGAGTTCAGGTGACCGGAGTTTGGGTCACGTTCGTCCGATCGCCCGCGGTAACACACACGAGGTTATATATAAAGCTTGGACGAAATAAAAAAATACTTTCGACCGTTTTTCATCCGATCTTATTCTTTGTCCAGCTATATATCAATCATAAGAAAACGCACAAGGTATAGCGGTATCTCCCAGGACGAGTTGGGTTTCTAGGAGTTTGCAGACAGAGGTAAGTAAGAGCTTATATTGAGCACTGAATATATAATTCTGAAGAAGTCAGCTTCGTGATGAGATTCTCAATTTTGTCAGTTTTGCCACAATGGCATCTTGGAATCAGTACCACGCCCTGTCGACTAGTATAATCAGTTGATTTTGGAAAACCCAAGGTGTAGGTCAGATCATCGTTCAAGGTGTCTTAGAGCGTGTCTGTGTGATAATGAACAAACCTGCCCAGCTATTGTCAGGGCGCCAACTACAACTACTCACGTTGAGCCCATATTTCGGATCCCAACCCCCACCTCCTTCTCCAGAAAAAAAATGAAACCAGTCTAAGCATGATTAAAAATGTTAAAGTTACCTTAGATTTTCGTTTTTAGTCTGTCAAAAAGAAATCTCTGTTTATCAGACATGGCTGGGGGCTGGTTCAGTGAAAACTAATTGGCAAGCACACAATTACTGCGATCTTATTCGGATACTTGCAATTGGTTGTCAAAGCTTTCAGCAAACAGCCGCCGCATCCCACGAAGGCCGTTTACGATTACTTAAAGAAAAAAAAAACCAAGAAAGTTTCAACAAGAAAAATAATCCTTTAAATCATCATTACATTATCAGAACAAATCCGGATAGGGTTTTTATCGGCTAAAAAATGGCTTGATATTCATTCTACACGAACGTCGCATTTTATAAATATTTTCCGTGTAGTTTAGCGCGCTCAGACTTTCCTCGCTAACAGCAGGTTGAATATATTTGAATGTACTGATTAACTTGGTAATACAATCACAAAATGTATTTCGACGAATGAGCAAAGAAACTACGGGTCTCATCTGATCATCAAGATTTTCCCTTGATGATTAATATCTTTTCATTCATCTTTATTCCGCCAAGTTTTTTCACAAAACTTTCTTGTCGATTTTTTTTATTCTAATTTCTCTTTACTCGTTCATATATGAAATAACTTTTATCTCTATATTAAACACATTTCATCATTAATAACTACTTGTATATGTCTTTCGGTGAGTCTATTACATACATACCACTGTGTCTTATGACGCACATTACTCTTCACGATAAGTTAATTATGGTCGAGATATAGAACTGGTTCATATGGATTTGTTCACAGTTACTTTGCTTATCTGTTATAGAGCAGGTTGCACGTGTCCAGAATAAGTGTATAATGTTTAAATCTAGGTGTTTGTTTTTCTCATTTGATAGATCATCTCCTAATGTTAAGTAATCCAGCTAATGACATCCTGGTAAACCCTAACACTGGGAAGATATCCTTCTGCAAAGTAATCTTGATGTTGGCAAAATAAGAAACTCTGCTTTGTCATTATGCCTTGTTGCTACTCACTCATTTATTGTTAACGTCCTACATACGTATCATATCGAATGACATCAAGTGTAGTTCGCAAATGTAATATTTCCCGAGCTGATGTGAGCGCGGCTTTGGACATGCCACATGATATCCAGAAGATAAGAGAAGCCGAGTTTGAAGAGGCCATGTTTAATCAATAAAGATCGTGGCACAACAGAGACATAAGGGAAGCCAGTTTCATTAGCGCCAGTGCTTGTATGTCGCATTTGTTATTTTGTCTACTGTGAGGTATTTCCGCTTGTGTTTCTTCACACCTCTGATGATGTCAAGCAAGTGCAAATATACATATTGAAAATGTATATAAATGAAAGCTCTGCAAAGACTTTTCGTCAAAAGTCATTTGAGAAATCAAAAAAGTCATCTGGTCAAGAATTGTGAAAGATTAAAGGTGAAAATGTGAGCAGTCTGTGGAAGCGCTTTTCTAAGTGCTGTCACTGGGATTTTTCGATAGACATGTTGTGTGTAAATTGTACCTGAGATTATCTTTATTTAATCTTATCTTCATCTTAAATGGTGACTCTAAAGGTTTAGCATTTCTAAATGTATGATTTTATTTATTTATTTGATTGGTGTTTTACCCCGTACTGAAGAATATTTCTCTTATACGACGGCAACCAGCATTGTGGTGGAAGGAAATCAGGCGGAACCCGGGAAAACTCACGAACATCCGCAGGTTACTGGCAGACCTTCTCACGCCTAAATGTATGATGGAGAATGGAATAATTGAAATTAAGGGTAAAAATGGAAAAAAAATTGATGTCACAATGCTCACGGACCCCCTAAAACTCAAGCCAAAGAGGACAATCACTGTAAATACGGCAGCGAAGTACAGGTTCAAGTCTCACAATGGTCGAGCGAACATATGTCTAACGCTAGTAGACCTCTTCCTTGACAAACTGTTATGATGACATATAAATGTGCCATACGTGTGCATCAGCAGGCCTCTCTCACGACAAGCTGTGTTCTGGTGACAGGCATTTCTACGTATTTTCTTTTCCGGGTGATGGATCAGTTCGGAGGGTTCTAGTTTCTCTGCTTTCTTGACAGCGATGGGTACACTTATTCTACCACCAGCTTTAGGATGTGTATTCACATTTGCGAGATCCTCAGATGGGTCAAGTTCACATTTGTGGAGTGAGGATTAAGACGAAGCGAGGCCTACACTCTTCCGTCGATATCAGTGGTGACAGCCTAATTCAGGACATATCTCCACACAGTTGGAATAAATGCGGGGTGTGGAGGGAAGGCCCTCAGCCGGTGCAGGGTGTTAGGTTTGGAGGACCTTCTGTATCGATCCACAGCTGACGGTTCGACTCCTCTGGGCCTGATGGTCCGACCAGTGTTTTCCGGACTGTTTGAGGACGGTTTGCCGCAGCGCCGCCACATTCCCGGGGACTCGAAACAATAGCCAGGTTGAGACTTTATACTAATATTTGTATTTGTGTGCGCTACAGAAAGCCGTGCAATCGTGGGCTCTCTTCGCAGTAGAGGGTAGTTTACTTGACCCTGGTGAGCCTCTGTCAATTAGCCTCCTTGAACTGCGCTCAATCTCACTCATAGGCCTACAAGATCGGCGGTGCCGGGATGAATACAACTCCGCTAACCTTGAATCATGTCTTCTGCATTAAGTGTTTGCTCTCCTGGAATACAGGCCTTTGGGCCTAGACAAGAAATAAAACCGAAATGCAAATAGATTTAATTGCTTGGGCGGGCATCTTAGGAGCTCTGATTATGTCGACCGAGGATGTATGTAAAGGATTTCGTAAGGGTGTTTTATCAACGAATATTTCAATTTTATGGCGTCATCAAGTTTTACAGGTAACGAAAAACCGGTCATTCCCCGGAATTCAGTAAATTTGTAATATAAAGGGAAGTAAATTTGTCAGGCGTGGTGGAATCTTTCAAGACCAAAAAAACCATTTCTGTGCCTGTGCAAAACCGTGGATGATTGATTCCTAAACCTATGCAAAACCGTGGATAATTTATTCAGACACCTGTGCAAAACCGTGGATGATTGATTCATAAACGTATGCAAAAGTATGGGTTTTTAATCATTTATCAGTCCAAATCATGAGTGGTTTTTAGGCCTAGACATAAATCATATATGATCAATATTTAATTATGAACAACTTCGATAGAACATTAAACACGTGACTTAGGTTTAAAACAGAATTACACTTATGCCTGTTCAAGTTGATTTCGTTCAACGCGTAGCCATTGTTTCGGACTGAACACATTTTGCCTCACACTATTTGCTTCCTTTATTGGTGTTTAACACCGCACTCAAATTTTTTTCACTTATGAGACCTCTGTCAGTCTTATACATGGTGAATACTGGGGTGCTCGGGGTAAACCACCGGCCTGTAGTCAGTTAGAGGCGAACTTGTCTATGTTAGGCTTACACATCAAACGTTTGCATACCTTCACAGATTACTTGCCTCACTTAAAGTCGTCATTTCTGACAGTATACAAATTATGCCAGTATTATATAACCATTGCTATACATAGATACATGATAGCAAACAGTTCCTTCAGGCTTAATGATTTCTGTGTTTTCTTAATGATTAAAGAGGGTCTGTGACGAAACTATGTTTTAGCCTGTTCAATGTGGGTCAAAGAACTCCATCGTAGAACTAGAGTGGTTTTCGTATAGTATTCAGTGTGACCAGAATGCCAAAAAAAAAAGTATGAAAACCATTTTCGGAACTGAAGAAAATGGGATGCTAGAAGATGTGTATTTCATTTAAATTCGGTCTCTTACCTTAGCCAGACCAGACAATGAAGCTTCTGTTGGACGAATTCAAACATGACAAAGTAAGTTAACATTCATCACAGCAGATGAATCAGTCACGAATCTCGTCGGTTAAAACGGGAACGCTGGCATGTAGTGAAGGTATAAACATTGTATGACCAATTGTCATCAAAGGATTGTCCACAGCAGTTCTGTTTTATCATCATTTGATTTCCTCACTCTGCAGTTTGATCTTTACAATCATTAAACTCTCTCTCCGGATTAGTTACAAATAACTAATAACTAAACACAATTCTGGTTAAGAACCAAACAAAGGTTCGAATGAAGCGCTGGTTTAATTTATTTATTTATTTGATTGGTGTTTTACCCCGTACTGAAGAATATTTCACTTATACGACGGCGGCCACCATTGTTGTGGGAGAAAACCGGACAGAGTCCGACGGAAACCCACAAGTATCCGCAGGTTGCTGGCAGACCTTCCCTTACCTTACGGCCGGAGAGTAGCACTGGTTTAAATATGAAGCTTTGTTGCATATGCATGGCAGAGCTCAGTTGCTTGTTTGTCTGTTTTAAATTTAACTTAGCATCAAGCACGATGTCTGTCATGTAACGACGGTGTCTCACTCCTGGTATAGTGGGTTGGTCTTAAAGCCAACGTGCTGTCTCAGTGAAATGCCTCGAAGCAGTCACAGCAGAACTTGCAGTGCATGTTCTATCCTGTTAGGTTGACCTCTAAGTCACGCGATTGTCGGAAACCAAATGCACTCTGCGACAAAAATATACATACCATGCGAAGATCGTTTGCGATACTTGTATCTAGCTCACACGACAAAGTCTAAGGGATATTAGGAAGGAATTGGTATCAGACGTTGGTCCGAGAAAATATTTTTGAAAAAGTCCTAGTTCCTTTCTAGTATGTAAGCTACCTTACTTAAACTTCCGGCTCGTCACAAACGTCTCTT
This sequence comes from Acanthopleura granulata, assembly GCA_016165875.1. Lineage (NCBI taxonomy): Eukaryota > Metazoa > Mollusca > Polyplacophora > Chitonida > Chitonidae > Acanthopleura > Acanthopleura granulata. Next base: position 11,594,253 of record JABBOT010000008.1, read on the forward strand.
GCCACGGCAAGAAGAAAGCGATGTTCCATATCCGCACAGAGGCAAGTCCCATCAATTACTTTGCGATAAAGGATAAATGTCATTGCAGTTATTCCTGCTCGATGCGGTCACATCGGGTGCAATGTTATAAATAGTGCGAGCAATAAATCTAGACGTACACGTATGCTAAAGCCTAACAGACCAACAAATATGCCCGAAGAACTCTCTGCCGTATCATTTATATAGTTTTGTTATCCACAAATCAATCAATTAATAAATCTATGAAATGAAATCAAATGAAATCAATCAATAAATTAATTGCATTTGCAGATTCCTCCAAAACCATGGACCCATCAGCTGTTATTCGTTCTGTATTCACGCTGTATGTATACCTACATCTCACAGAAGCCGTGAAAGACTACATTTTTTATCTGTCTCCACATGGAAAAGACACGAATTCAGGGTGAGTCCCTCGTATATATAGGAATCGTTACTGATTACATTAAACCAGAGATAGTATGCCAGACGTAAAAGCAACTTCGCTGGTGAAGTAAAGTGCCTAATGTGGGGGCAAATTAGCGAAGATTTTATTTATTTTTATCCCATCAATGCGGTTGCTGTAAGTTCAAGTCCGGCTGATGCTGCTTTCTTCTGTGGCCATACGAGGGAAGGTCCGTCAGCTACCTGCGGATGGTCATGGGTTTCCTCCCGCCATAATGCCAACCTCCGTCGTATAAGTGAAATATTCCAATCAGATGAATGAATAGATTTATATTTAATTGATATGCACTATGAAAGATGTAAAATCAAGGGAGCTAACTTTAAAGGACTTGATTCAAACTGAGCCGTATTTCAAACCAAACGCTGCTAAGTCCAAATCAAAGAAGTGAGCGCGAAAGCTTGATGTGCTATCAATATGAAAATCTTAATTATTTACATGAAATGAAGTTAACTGTGATAAATTGTGTTTTTCATTGATGATACAGTCAGCGAATCACTTTGAAATAACAGCTGCCTAACGGTATATAAGGGGTTCGTATTTCACAGATTGTCTGTAAAGGATCCCCTGCGGACTCTCAACGCTGCTCGGATGAAGGCAAGCATTCCACCATACCGCGGCAACCGTAAGTGGTTCAAATGTTTTAAAACTGTTCAGCGAGTCTTGGTGTGAACAAAGAGTAGACATTTTATAATCACAAGCCCTTTAATAATGAGGTCGGGAGTTCGAATCCAGCTCTTGCGACAATCCCATCCATCCACCTCTCACCTTGTTCTTTCAACCTATAATATAATCAGGTTGCCGCCATTTTAGTATGAAGTACTTTTATGGTCATTCTGTGTGACATATTAATAAAAAAAACTTCTAAAGCAAACAAACAAAAGTAACAAAACAAAACAGAAAAAAAGAAATGACAAAAAAGCAAAAGAGATGAGGATGAAATCTTATCATGGTATCCAGCTGACATTCAAGAATTGTCATTAGCGATTTTGGAATTAACATTTGAATTGACAAAAAGGAGACGAAACGTTGAAACCCATGAAAGGGAAATTAAATCCGTAATATTCGCACGATTACTGCTTTTTGTCCTTTAAAAGTTTGCCTATGCAAGTCAACACCTGTTTTCTGTTTCACAGCTATAGCCGTTGAGATGATGGAAGGGTCGTATGAACCAGTCAGTTTTACTTTTGAGGACAGGTATTTCTCACCCGTTATCTTCAGGCCTTACAAAGATCAAGACGTCCATATTGTAAGTGATGCTCTCTAGTCTCACTGTCTTGTCATATATATTTATTTGCTTATATACTTGACTGGAATTTAACGACGCATTCAAGAATTTCTCACTTTAATATGACAGCAGTCAGGAAGTGTCCAAGGTAAACTAAAATTCTTCGCCAGGTACCTGACAAACCTCCTGACTTAAAGCCACAGGTTATCAGGTGGATAATTTTAATAAAATATGTGTAATTATTAGTTAATTATTATTATTATTGGATAATAATTGATCCGTACAACCACGTTGTACTCATTATTAGAGGCAATGACAATCTGCTTCCATAAGTTGTATTTCATAAAATATTGGAACTAAAGAAATGTTCCCCGGAAAAGAGCGGGGAAGTGTTGGGAAATTTATGATAAAAGAGTATGGATTAAAGATTTTATTTTAAAACTGCCTTTTAAATTTTTTTAGAGTTTCTTAGTTCTAAGGCAACAAATATTAGGTAGGTCACAACACGCGCTCCATCGCGAATAATAAACACCTCCCTGTAAAAGGGGAAGTAATTGTGAAAATAATTTTGATCACTCAGAACGTAGGATTATTTAAATCTCGATTAGAGGATATGACATGAATCAGGCCCTCAAATCATTACCATTCTATCCTTGGAATGTACATAACACGAGTCACATAGGCCCTACAGATGCAAATTCAATTCGATTACGGACGGTTGGCTGTTGAGCATTGCTTTGTTAGTGCACAGACAACAACAAAAATCTGGCAGGATGCCATTGTATGCAGAGTTTGGCTTCACACACAGAACGTCGAATACTGGCGGGCTGGATATCGCTAGAGAGCGGAAGGCCCGATTCACATTAGTCAGCCAGCATCAGCTCGGTAAAACGTAAGAGTCTTATGACAGCTGTATGAGCTTACGGCGATGAACCATATGTTTGATAGAGATCGTCTAAAAATTATCGGATGGTGTTTTTCAAATCTTCAAATCTTACTCTTTTCACTACAATTTACATATCCTTGGTCTTCTCCTTTAAAGATTTTTTTACAATACCAGTATACATTTCTTCAGTTTAACCACACCAGTAGAATGCATTGGCAGTAAAGATAACTTTAATTGAAAGCGGGACCCTGGACAATATAGCGTGTGTATGTTAAAAGGTGGGGCTTATTTGGAAAGGGGACTGCAAGACTGTCCTCAGTCTAACGTCCCAAGTAATGTTTTTTTTGTCAACGTTCAGAGTGGTGGACGATTTATCTCCCCTGAGTTGTTCGAACCTGTGAAGGACCCCAAAACCCTGGAGAGGTTACCACATCATGTCCGTCATATGGTATGTACTATTTATTTTTCCATATTTCCAGAAGTTTTAGATGGAATTATTTTCTCAGTGTATGTGATGCAATCTCTCATCATGAAACAGAAAATTACCGAACACAGTACAACCTTTTTTCCAGATGTCAGTTATTTATATAGATTCTTTTCATCCATGTGGTTTTTATAACACATTGCTAGTCGTTGTTCTTCAGTTTAGACATTGCAATGTTTGTCGTGTTCATCAGGTGTTATAAACTGGTCTTCTTGGCTACAGATTTTATTGGACGTTGCCCTTCACACTGAATGCAATAAATCGCTATTTTTCAACAATCTTGCTCTTCGCATTAAGGCCTACAAGTTTTGCTCTTCAAATGCGTTGTTCATCACATTGATTGTCACAAATCATTGGTCTTTAAAATTGCAGTTCTACTGAATCGCTGTTGATCGTACATGTTATAAATCGTTGTTCCTATCACATATTTCCAGTCACTATTCTTCAGTCCTTGTACCTGAACTTTATATTCTTTACTTAATTTTGTTCTCCCGATCAGATACTGCAAGTAGACCTATGGGAAGCAGGTGCCATGGACATAGGCCATCTTCAGCAGAGGGGCTTTTACAAACAGTTCGATGCCGGCATGGAACTGTTCTTCAATGGAAAACCACTCAACCTGGCTTCCTATCCAAACGAGGTAGGGAAATACACAATTCCGCTGTCCTTGTTGTTTAGCGGGACAACCATATATGTTTTGTGATAAGTTGATATCGCGCCTTTGGTAGTTGTTTTTTTGTTTTTGGATTTGTGATTAACGCCTCACATGTACTTCTCTCACTGGACGTTTGTCGCGTTTCCTTCAGACATAAAACTGACCACAGTCGTATAAGTTAAAAATGGCCATGGCGTTAAACAGCAACAAAACAAATAAAATATTTCACCTTGACCAGTGGAGACACCATCCCACATCGCGAGCGATTATGTGCCTTCGTCCCGTTTTAAAACTAGGTTGTTGTTTATTCGCCATATTTAAAAGGCAGTTATTATCTCCTAGGGGTACATTAATGTGACGTCAGTGCCGAACGGCCGGTTTGGTAAGCGCGTGGGTTTCATGGATGAACGGCCCGACCAATGGGAAGGCGAGACTGACGTTTGGGTTCATGGCTACTGGTGAGTGTAAGGCCTATACATTTATTTTAAACTTTTTTCATCCACTTCATATTTACTGGTAAGTAACTAAAATTCACTGCTGACATACATTATTTCTTTTTACTTCCGGATAAATGGATGAATTTCATTGCTGACTGTACTTGAGATTTTCGTTTGCAATTTGTATGTATGTCATAATGTGTCAAAGTCAGACTCGTATCTTGCTTGCCCTCAGGTTTCATGGCTGGGCCGACTTTTCAACACGTGTCATGGAGTATGATCGACTTCACCGCATACTAACTCTGGACAACCCTGGACCGTACGGGGTCAGGACAGGTAAAACATCAGTCAGTCCATCATTTAATATGTCAACTAGATGTTTCTATATGACTAGTCAGAAAGATATACATTCAAACCACGGTACATAGAGTCGCTCACTCATTTATGTGAGCAAATTTACAATTGGTCAGTCGCTAAACAGGAACATGTTCCCATACCCCATCAACATAATAAACAATAAACATATATATATGACTGCCAGGCTGTACCCATTAGTGATGCCCTGGCTCGTGTTGACAGTGAGTTAAGTTTAACACACCCTAACGTAATGTAAAGAAGCCTTGCCTTCTATAGCTCTTATATTAGCCATGCTAATCAAATGTTTTATGTCTAATTATAACTTATTTATTCACAAGCCATTGGGAGCAGCGATAAAGTTGATGGTCGATGGACGCTAAATCGATCTTAGCGGAACCATGTAGATTGGCGGTTCTTTGGTGAGCTTCCATTAATCAGGGTAATTTATAACATAACTCTTTCGAAAAGATCAAAGCACCAATGGAAATCTCTGGTCGGCTTTTTAACAATGCCTTCTCCAGCTGTGATCTCGTTTCCTTTCCTGCGCGATATGCCGAGTTTTATGGGCCTATATAGCTGGGTTTTATTAGCCTATATAGCTGCGGTCATAAACCGGCACCGCAACTGGGACGTTGTAGCGTCCCCATCAGATTCTGTGCTTTCGTCCAGCTGGAGCTCGCGTGTTGTAGGCGTGGCGATTCAGTTCACCGTTAGAGTTAATTACGGACAAGGCGGATGGAGGACTCCCGTAGATAAAATGACCATGTTTCATCAACCTTGTTGCTTCTTTCTTTACAGGTATTGAGGCCGGGGAAGGTGGTTATTTCTATTTCTTCAACGTCTTGTCCGAGTTGGACCAGCCGGTAAATCCTTTAAAACGAAAATGTTACATTCAACTGTAATAATGTTTAATTTAAAGAGCCACCGACATGACACAGACAAGCATTTGTGATTTTAAATGGTTTAAAATATGATGATTGAACACCCTTACTTAACAGTCAAGATTCAGTATATACATCTGACCATACACTTCATGGCCCACAAGCTGTATAGGCCTAGGGCTATAGGATAGCATTCATTTGCTTGGAGAGTAACCAAACTCGCATTACATGGAGCCAATTTAAGACAAACACTATATATATGTTTTCTGCTAGTTTTAATTTACATGAGATAATGGTTCGTTGGAATTCTAAAAATCGTGTTAGCGGTATTTTAACATTTTGGCAGTGGTGGAACAGCGAAATCATTTTTAATGTGAAGTTAAAACATTACAAAACGTTGAGAAAATCTTGTAAATTACCTCTATTTTATGCGAAATTAACACTTCTGAAGTGCTGTGTTCAGCTTTTAAATGTTAAACATTATCTAGTCTAAAATTATGCTACACCCTGCAAGCTGTCCTTCTACAGCGTAACTTTTTAAGGTGCACTCACATTTTACAGCGTTGAACAGGTTATGTAAATTCATTTACTTAATAATGATCGGGGGTTTCTGTGGCTCAGTTGGTTAGCACACTAGTGCAGCGCAATGACCATTGCGGTCGCTGTGAGTTCAAGTCCTGCTCATGCTGGTTTCATGTCCGGGCGTACCTGGAAAGGTCCTCCAGCGACCTACTTCTCTGCCCGGTTGCTCTTACCATAATGCTGGCCGCCGTCGTATAAGTGAAATATTCTTGAGTATGGCGTAAAACACCAATCAAATAAATAAATAAATAAATAAATAAATAAATAAATAAAAAAATACTGATCATTTCATTCTAGAGGCAGTTACTGTACATGTGTAATAAATACAGACCAGCTTAACACGTGCTGTTGGAGTGAACATTTTACAATACACATATGCAGTACGTATTTCCGCTGTATTTGTACTGTTCGAAAATTAAGTTTAGTACATAAGGTGTTAGTGTTTAAATTTGTGTGTAAATGTTAAACATCTTGTAGTCTAACATTACGTTACAACCTGCAAGCCATCATAACATGGCGTAACGTTTTCAGACGTTGGCTCTTACATTTTACAACATTTAACATGTGTAAATTTAACACATTGAAAATATTGCACATTGCAAATATTGCAGCATTTGAGCCTTAAGAGAGGAACTCTATGACAGCCGTCTACAGCTTTGCCAATGTCACCTACATAGTACGATAGGCACTTTTACTGCTGTACAGTAAACGCCAATGTACATCTGCATAGTACGATAGGCGCTTTTATGTTCCCCGTTACCATCAGATCAACGAAGGTCGTTTCTGTCATTTTCATTTCCAGTACCATATATCAAGCGCAGAAAAACCATCACGAATCAAACAATTTGGAAACTCTCTGGAGCGATGAGATCAGATATTAAAATGTACATTTGTGGGATATATTATTCACCAACTGCGAAAGCGCATTTAACAAGAAATTCACTGGATGTTCAATTTTCCAAACGGCCTTGAACATAAATGTTTGTAGACTGGAGAAATCAATTCAAGAATAAAAATAGACCAGTACAATGCTCACTCGGCTGTCTCCATTGACGTCAAGAAAGTACTTCCCGGTGTTATACATATATCTGTATACATGTACATAAAGTCGCCTTCTCATATCGTAGCCGATGGGCACATGCTATCTGATTTTAAACAGACTAAGATTTTCAACACGCATATACACCCGTTTAATCGTTTGTTAATTGGTAAACCGAAGCTTTCTAGAGTGATACACAAACATGAAGTCTGTTGTCAAACAGATCATGGTTTTCAGTGCTCGTGTACCTTCATGTATACCCTGTTGAAATGTACTTGACCATGGGTTTGTAGGCGTGGTATATACAAATGAAAGGTTGACTCTTTTCAGATCACAGGCTGAAGATACAGAGTTTCTGGGAAACTCTTACCATGGCTCAAAACGGCTTCACAAAGGCTTCTTATTTACCGCTTTTCTTGCAATTCTCCCGGTAAATCTCAGTATCCTGATGTAGTGAAGCGTATATGTATGATTAGTGCAATCCACACATAACAGAAGCGAATTAATTATCCAGTATCATGGCACAAGGTGCAAACTCGATATTCTAACGATTTTTGGGAGGATTGCTCCATCGAACAGATGTTTGGTTGTTGTATCGCCTGACTGAAAACCCGAAAAACACTTATTACATTTAGATATATAACCCAAACCATATACTTGTACGTATATGGTCCAAGTGTTTCATAATCAGAAAACCTGAATCTGAAGTTGTGTTAGCTTGATAATGATTAAATGCCTGAAATAAGTCCTTCAGATTTAAAGTTATTAACCCTTTAAGTCCACGTTTTTGTATGGTGTGGAAGACGAGAGTAATCCTCCCTCGCCGTTGAGCGAATAATCTGGACTGTGGTTTTTACTTGTGTTAATGACCCTGCCCTGCCTTTCCTCTTCAGGGAGAGTATTATATTGATCGTGTGAAAGGCTTGGCCTACATCTTTCCGCCAGAGGGCCACTTGGGAGAGATGGACATTGTCATAGCAACCGAAGCTGTGGAGTGTGTCAGGCAAGTTTCTCCGTTATTTAGTGAGGCGGGGTTTTGTTGAGTGAGATTTAGCTGGTTTTCTGGGGTGACATTTAGAGGGAAAGACATTTAAGGAATATCAAGACTCTTTGTAAATCTTATGTTCTGCTCGTCTTGGAATCATCATAAAATTAGTGGCGCACTTATAATTAGTGACGCGATTTGATCATATTTTTAAGAGGCAAACATGGGCTACCGTTGTTTTTGTACTTCTCTCGCTTTTCTAATTCTATTCTTAGTTATGGATATGGCCTCGCGACCTGCTTGCATATAGGTTTTTAGTTCCCCCTTAGACGAATTCTAATTTCTAATACATGTCATACATTTACAAACAGTTGCTTATGTTTCTTACTAAAACGGTTATTACTGCTGCATGTCGATGCTTTGTATTTATTGCTTAGCTATCACATAATGGGAAAATACAAACTGCTAACAACCCACTACTGTCAAACTCGAACAATGTTTATTTTCAACAACATTAGCTAAACACGTTAATACTGAATAATAAACGCAGCTATTGTTCATGCTGAACTACACACGCCATGCCGAACCGGAAACTTCAGTCATGTTTTTGCTAGTCAGAGATTTTGTATCAATACTGTTTATACTGAGCCCCAAATGAAAATTCTGTTGGTACTGAACGACAAACGTTTATATTGTTGATGCCGAGCGGCAAACCTCAAATCGTTTTTAACTAAACCATACAGGCATGTCACTAGGACCTGGAAGAGTGTATCAAAGTTATGTTAGTTATTTGAAGTTGATCTAATTTTAAGAGAGCACAGGAACGCCATATCACAATAGTCTTTTCGCTGATAGTTTCTGTTCATATCAGAACTTTTCCGTATTTTCTTTTATTCCAGTATGAAGGAATCTGCGAACATCCGATTTGAGAATATCAAGATACAATATTGTAGAGGGAACGGAGTATTTGGACAGGACACTCACGCCATTGCCTTTGACAGAGTACAAATCAGTAACACAGGTACTTCACGTTGTGTTTCATAGTGTGCGGGTCAACAACAGAGGTATGTCACGTTATCTTTGACAGAGAAAAGATCAGTAACAAAGGTGTATCACGTTATGTTGCGCAGACCGCAGATCAGTGACACACGTACGTCACATTATCTTTGGTAGATAGATAATGGGTGAAATAGGAGAAGGTGTCCTTCAGTGCTTCACATTTGACTTGAGCTTCTAGACAAAGAAGTTGTTTATGTTATCCACAATATAAGCACAAAGTGTCCCGGCAGAGCGAACAAGATCTCAATGACCCTACCGTGCAACAGGCTCTTCGTGTCCTTCAGAAAAGACACCTAATTTCACTGGATTTCAAATATTCATAAATCCCCGTAGAAAGGTCACTTTACTGTAGCGTCAAAAAACGGTACCACCATACTGGTATCGCTCTCTTATCGTAGCCACTGCAAGAAGAAAAATGAAAAAGTATTGCATAACAGTTGTCCATTTGCAAAAATTTCAGGCGCCAGCTGTAAGTGGATTATTAAAAACTCAAAGTGATTAAATTTTCTAGGCTAGAACATTCTGTACGTCTTTCCGGTATCACTTAAAACGCCTGGATCTTCATGTGTACAAGTGTTGCATGACTCCGGCCAAATTTTGTTTTTTATATAACTTCGTTACCTTTGTGATGGTTCCTGTTCAGCGGGGTTTTGGGATTGTCTCTCGGTTATGGTTGACGGTCGGCATGTGAATGTCGGTTACAACAACACGTGACTATGACTTCCGGTGACTTATTTATCCTCTTCAATTTAAACAATCGAGATGAAACCGGTATACAAATAGATACAGATGATTGTGACAGGTGCATACATATGATAAGTCTCTCGGTGCACATGCGCACGGCAAAGGATCAGATACATGTTGTAGACTGGTACCTTGCGAGTTGACAGAAAAGTACAGATGTAATCACATGAATTTGTTTCATTGATTAATAGAAATAACTATACGGCCTTGAGCGCGGAGGCCGTCGGCGGGTACATTCATGTATGACCTATCATCCTGTTATCATTTGAACAGCAATCTACCTCTTTGAGTCTTTTTCATGTGAACAGAGATATGTAGATTCCACTATTATCTATTGCTCCCGGAAGCCGGTTTGTTCGTTGATAACCAAGACTAGCCTTTCTATATGAAAGGTCTCTGGGAGTTCTTCACTTTTGGGTACCAAAAAGGCAAGCAACAAGAGTCAAAAGTGCGCCGAAAGACTTTGATAATTAAATAATGAAATATGAAATGGTTTTGACTATTTTTACATCAGATGATTCCCCGAAGGCATACTAAACACGTTGCGGACTGATTGAACATTTTCAGACTATTACACGTCTCTTTGATATGATAGAAAACACGATATAGTGTTTAGGTAATATAACTGTTTAAATTGTAAACAGCAAGGAAACAATGGTTCGTGTTCATGACGATATTGTAATAGCAAAGAATTAAAGTAGAGCGGTTTCAGCTTTAAATGCCAGATGACAATTTGTAATTATTATCTGAATTAATACCCAAATTATGAGAAAAACTTATAAATATATAAATAAATAAACAAACACGTAAGTTGAAAACATAAATTAAAAGAAATTAATTATCTCCTAAATTAATGTATAAATTAATGTGTAAATTAAAGTATAAATTAATTATGCGATGAATATAATAATACCATCAAAAACTACAAAATCATACATAATTAATATGAATTTTCTGGAGGAGAAGCCGTGTACAAATCAATGCTACCGGAATGAATGACTGAATGAATGGATGATTGTGGTGTAGCGCTAGTCATGTTTGTTGGACAGACATAATGCATCGTTAAAGGCTTGCTGATGTCTGCATATCTGTTGTAATGAGACCACACGCATTATATTAACCTGTCGTGTTGACTGTGTCTTCCACTTCTGTTGTTTCTCCTCCAGGGGCTGGGGCTGTTTACTTGTACGGAGACAACCGCCAGGTGACCATCAGCAGGTCCAAGATTTTTCACACCACAGGAGGAATATACGTAAAGGGTGAGTCGGCCAACTCTCAAATGGCGGGGAAGTTTATCGCCTTGGGGCCATCATTTATGTTGAAATGAGCGGTCAACCTGAGAGCCAGGTGCAATCCTCATAGGTGACACAGCATCATTAGATAGTCTGCCTCTTCGTCCGACTGCAGCTGGTTACCCAGGGCGCCGGCTGATTTTGCTTCTCCATGAGGTCCGCATTATTCTTATGAATAATTGTCTAGAGTACAACTGGTTAACGCCCGGAAATGCCCAGCTTGGGTTGGGATGACCTAGCAGTTTCGACAACGGCCATTAGGTGGCTTTGCGTGCTGGAAAGGAGAGGTTTGGGGTTAGGGTGCGGTGCAGCGGGATTTCCCAATTCCACGGGAAATAGAAAAGTGTGTTTACAAAAAACATTATAAAATGCTGGCCAATAAACCAAAACAACAATAGAAACCTTCTTTACCACGTATGATTCCATTGACTTGTTTGTTTTGGCAGACAATTCATATATCACACAATCTCTTAACATTTTGTTAATTCCAACCCCTTGTTTACTTAAGTCACCCGCGAACCTCCTCGACCTATTTATGTCATGGCATACGCACATGTAAATTAACAACTCAGCTCATCCTTTACTAAACTGTCGATATTCATCATGTTTGTTACAACACTGTACTTATACCACGATCATGAATGCATCTTTTTAGAACTAGTTTTGTATATTCAGGATAACAGCCGTTGAACTCATTAAGATAGCCCTGTTAAGCCGGTGTCTTCCGTAGTAAGATTGTTGTAAGCGTCGACGTTATGCCATATTGTTATAGGTGTTATAGGTAAACGTCATTGTCCGTACATGTGAAAAGTGTTTATTTACATTCTGAGTTCTATGGAATAATAATAATCCGTTAATAAGTCAATGTTTACCCATGAATAACCACTCGGCTGAATAGACCGTGGTTTGCTTGAACTGAATGAGTGACCAGCTACAAGCTTGTTTACGAAGCGGTGACGGGAAAGGTTTCCCATTCATTTTGTAACAAGCAACCCATACATTCTGCTTGCTGCTTGTTCCAGGTGGCAATCGTAACCATTTAAAGCCGTCCAATGTGACGATCGAGGACAACTTTGTGACTGATACGTCACGCTTGAGTTACACCGGGCAACCTGCCGTCATGGTGGAGGGAGTAGGTATGACCGTCCGTCATAACGAACTGGCCAATGTCGGCTCCTTCGCCCTCTGGTGGACGGTAAGCGAAATACTCGTGCAGAAGCGGAAATGGCCGTACTATTTCCGTTTTGTCTGGTGATTTGCACCATCGGTACATTTCAGCTTAATTTCCTTTTTTAAACGACAATGCCCTGCAGTGAGTGGAGAGTTATTACTGAAATCTAAGCATCGAGTACGACACTCGTATACCACACGTAAAGCAGGAACAGGCGTTTCAAGTCGATAATCGCAGGAACCCTTTAGAAAATGTGAAATGTGACAGAAATAGCCACTGGCTAGTTTTCAGTGATGCAGGGAAGACAATCTAGCCATGGTATCCAAATCAAATTTCAAACTTGTAGCCCGTAAAGAATTGCATGTTGAAAACAATTATAAGTTTCTCAGCCAAGCTTTAATTGCGACTGTAAAAGCATGATGTTGATGAAATATAAATGCTTGTACAGCCTCTTACACCGGGTCAATCGGAATTAGAAACGCAGATCACCAGAGATCCTGAACGCCATATCCATGTTTGAAAACAGGGGTGTTATACTAACTGTGGTATGTAATAAACTTAGAGTGAAGACGTTTGATGGAGTATCCTTAACACACTGATTTTTAAATCAATACCTTGTGGCTTTGATTGACCCCATCACATTTTACACAGGATCCAACAAAGGCTACAAGGGGAGCTATGTATACCATCCTTTAAAGAAACCACTTCATTTTTGGGTCAAGGCTTAACGCATCGTGAAATTGTCAAAACTATCCTGCTTCCTAAACAGATATTGTCCAATGAAATTGCATAAATGTGTCAGGAAACACACGTTTGTATTACTCCCGCTGGCGTTATCACTCTTCGGTTTGCCACTGTAATATCTTAGGCATGATTAACAGTAGTCAAATATGTGTCATATTTGGTGGACAAAGGAAATGGTTAAAATACGGGGCCATGGTGAAGTTTTGCTCCACATTTGTACCAGTGTTTCAATTCTTAACCTAAAAGGTTTAATATATTTATTTATTGATTGATATTTAACGACGCTCTAAGGATTTTTTCTCATATACGTGACGGCATGTTTATTGGTGGCGACCAGCGACCTTTGGTAGATACCTGACAAGACTTCTGACTTAAAGGGGTTCATGGAAAATATTGAAAAACATTTTAATTTTTAAACTCGTAACCAAAAGGCCTTTCTTTCTCAAATCCATATTCTGACATTACTTCTATTAACCCTTTGGTTAGTTAGACTGCAGTAGTCCAAGAGTTCTGAGTACGTAGTAAAATACTCAAGGAATGAATATGTAGAAATGAATGCATCTTGTGTTGACAGGGAAATAATCATGTGATAGAGAATAACCGTGTGCACCACGCATGTCAGGACAGCAGTGACTGCGCGGCCCTTGGAAGCGGACTCGACTGGACTTACGTGAGTGCTCAAAAAATGACAAACTTCCCATAGGATTTGTCTGTTTGCCTAAATAAGGTAACATCGCTGTCAACCTTATTCTTCGACCAGCAAGGTCATTTCATTTGAGTATAGCCTTTTTCCAACCTGGTGCAGGTTTTCACGTGTTTGACGCTACCAAACGCGTTTGGAGCTGTGTCACGTTTCTCCCGTGTATCATGTATTTGGCATTTTGCCAGTAGCGCCGGTGATAGTGTTTCAGAATCTCGGCCTGATTCGGGAGATGTGTGATCAATCCTGGGGAGTGTCATACCAGAGACTTTAAAAGATGGTACTGAAAAAATGGTAGAAGAGATTAGACTAACGTGTCAGTATAATGTGACTTGGTGAGGTGTCATGCCTGGCGTCTTCTGAACGACGCTCCAGTGGAGGCCGCACTTCGACAGCATGGACTCGCCCTGCCACAAGGAAACACAGTATATATCCATTCTCGTCGTCATTAACTGGAAACTGGTTGACATGCTACCTAAAAGCCAAGCATACATACATTACAAGTAGAAATATAACAGGCATGAAGATATCGTGATGAATGCTTATATTCATCATTGGGTATTCATGAAGACATCGTGATGAATGCTCATATCCATCATTGGGTATTCATGAAGACATCGTGATGAATGCTCATATCCATCATTGGGTGTTCATGAAGACATCGTGATGACTGCTTGTATTCATCATTGGGTATTCATGAAGACATCGTGATGAATGCTTATATTCATCATTGGGTATTCATCAAGGAAGTTAAGAGTTACAGCGACGCCAGTGGAAATCAAAATCAAATACGAACAGCCCACATAGCACATACTGGGAATGAATTGCGGTGTACATGATAAATGATATATGATAAATGATAAAATATTTATAGCGCATAGTACAGTGGGTGTTCATTATAGTCAGTCATACTGGAAATTGCCAAAAACCACATCGGGAACAAGTATTTTTGTCTTTCCAGAGAGGGAATGTCATCAGACGGAACTATATTTTTCACAATCGGAAGCAGCACCCAGGTCTGAATGCCAGAGGAATCCTGTTGGACAACCAGTACTCGGGGGCCTTGATCGAGGAGAATGTCTTCTATGACGTAAGGGCCACGTCACACTCAATTCACCAATCACCGAATTGGTTAATCTTATCGAAAGGGTTTTCATTTATTTTATTTTTCAAGTTTTCGGACCTTTGTTTGCTTTTATATGCGAAAGATATTTTCAAGCAAATTACTGCGTTTTTTAAAGACAAAAGAAGTTGCTAATAGCAGATTACTGTAAATATATATTTTGTGTGAGAACTTTCAGCAAATTCTGTCAGACCAACAGATCGATTTGTTTTGTATGCTCGAAATACAACATTACCATAGGACAATTCGGCCATCATTATACATTACGTGGCTTTTGGGGCAAGTTTCACTAAAAAATTAACCACTGTAAGGTTTATTAGTTTGTTGAGGCAGGATTTTCTTAACCTTTCCATTCATCACCAACACAATATAACATTTTCCCATTTCCCTGTTCAGAATGACGAAGACATTCGCATCGGGGGAGGACGGGATAATGTGGTCCGTCATAACGTCTTCGTGGGTTCCGCCGACAGTTCGGTAAGCCACCTCCCCCCCCCCCTCCATAAGGACTTTATGCCTTGTGATTCAGCTCAGACTGAATTGGATGATTACTTTCTGCGTAATAAGGTACAGATAACTGTAAGACTCTCATATGAGGACCTCATCACTATCCCTTTTGATTCAGCTCAGACTTAATTGGATGATTATGAAGGACGAAGGAAAAGTGACTAACAAACAATATATCTTGGATTATTTTTGTTTTTTTCCAGGTGGTTATTGACCAGCGAGGTATGGGACATTGCGGACCTCAGCACAACGACACTCTTTTCGGCAAACTTTACGTTAGTACCTAAAGAGTCATTGCTCTTTTTGCACACACACTCCACTGCTTTTGTTATTAAGGCTGGCATCATATACACGTAAGTGTGTGTATTTAATTACCGGAGCTCCGAACAGAGACCGGAAAAAATCTTCGCCATTTTAAAATTGAATCAATTTCAAAATGTCTTCCCCCATCCAAGATTTAGAACAAGAAGAACCTTCATCCATAAGAAGAAGAAGCAGGAAGACAAGAACGCAACAACAACGAAACCTTCGTTCAGTAGCTCTGCTTGTCGCAGCTTATGTTTCATATATATATACTTCGAAATGTTTATGAGATGGCATTCTCATTGTTTGAGAACCGAGTAAAGCTCAGGCTAATGCGTTTGCTTAAGCACGTGAGTAGAGGAATGTGCACTGCGGCGGTTATGTAGCTAAACAATGAGGTGTTGTTTTGTTCCGCAGGAAACACCAGTACATAATGAAGAGTGGCAGGTTCAATATCCAGAACTGGTTTCAATGTTGTGGGATCATGAAGGCCCCCACGCCCCCAAAGGTTAGCCGGTAGAGTGTTAATGAAACCACTTAAACACTTAAGCACCTGCCGATGTCATGAGCTCCTGATGACAACCGCTATTAGATCAGTACTTGTAAACCTTGACTGTATATTCTAGGTTAGGCAAAGCAGAGAGCGGCACTGAAAAACGGTTTTAAATTTAGACTTTTGTTTACAGTGGTTCGGCGTAATCTACGTTTTTGGAGTTTTAGGGAGTTTGACCAGGGCATGTTGTATGTACTTTAGCAGGTTCGAAACACTTCATAATGTATTGAAAATACCTCTTTTTGAAATAGAGCATCTGCCTCGTAAACGGCACTTCTCGGGCTTAGTCCCTAATCAAGACATATCTGTGATATTAACATCAGTAAGGTTGGCAGTACCTAACTTGACGCTCAATAAAAACAGGAACATACCTAGTACTGATCGGTATGGTGTCAGTGTAATGTGAACGGATGGGGCGCTTTGTCTGGTGTTTTCGGGCATGACGCTCAAGTGGGACATCATCGACTTCGAATCAAGCATGCTGCAGAGAGAAACCGTGGTGAGATGAACGATATAATGCTGAAAGCGACGTTGAGCCCCAAACAGACAAACAGACAAACTCTTTTGAAGTCACTTTAGAAGGGGTAATGTTACTTTGCCGAGTTGTATTTTCATACGCAGTGTGTTAAGAGAGAACGTCATTGTTCCACAGGTAATGTGATCACGGAGAATGTTTTCACGATGCCAAAAGGACAGTTTCACGCCATCGATTACTGTCCCCCGGACACCAGGCACTACGTGACCATGGCCAGGAACTTAAAGGTACCAGGTCCCCCTCAAGCCTTTGTCTTGCTAAAGTTTGTTTTTTAATAAAAGCAATTCAAATTTAAATCACTTTGATATCGTTTCAAAAGCTTTTGACACAAAATAGCATAATACTTACACGTAGAAAAATACCTGTACGGAAAATTTCAGAAGGGTAAAGTACTGTTATATTGCCTGTGGCGTGGGTTTATATGTAATTTTTGAAGTTATATGTGTATCAATCGTTATGTAAACAGGGGTCAGCATCAATGCTAAAGAGGTTTATGCTACATTTGAAGGAGCGAAAAAGAGTATGAACAACGCAATACGTTCATAAACAAGCAAAGGGTAACAATCATGTTTTGTAATAATAGCACTTTAATGAGGGACCATGATTTACATTGATGTTTTTTCTTGTTAACGTCCATTTGCCTTTTAGATCTAAGTTTTCGATCTTTCCAACAACAGTTTGCCTTCAGTACGTTTCTTATTGTGTGGGCTGAATCTTATATCAACGCATTACATTGGACACTTCCGGTCTCTCCGGGTTGCTTTGGTTGTGTTCGCTGAATGTCTTATATTACCTCATTTCTTCAGAGAGTTCCGTTCCATCAAGATTGTTTTCATTGTACAGGCTGAATCTCCTATATCATCTCCAGCTAATGGAGAGCTCTGGCTCATCGATAAGAAACCACCGATAAAATGGCTTGTTAAGAGGGCTATTCAAAGAGCTGTTCCACGTTCGAGCGAATCTGAAAATTAGAATGACATAAATGTATGAAACGGAATTTACATCACAATTCAGTTTATTTAGTTACTTCATTGTTGTTATATGTGATCATGGTTCGAAAAGATTTATAATGCATAAGACAGTTCATTGTGTATAACTGAGATGTGCCAAAAGCCTAAATCTTAGGTATGTGAAGATAGCCATGGTTAAACATTGAATGGGCCAGGTATGTATTTTAGTGTTAGAGATTCTATTATCTTTCGCACAGGAGTCTAAAACTATGTGTTCATCAGTTTTTTTCTTTTCTTTTCTTTTCGTATAGTACGTCACAGTTTTTTGCGTATGTACATGGAACACTTTCATATGCAGGCAGTACACAAGCATCGCAACGTCACAGCAGTAAACAGCCTTGTATTTACTTTGACCTTGGATTTCATTGTGGAGCCTGAATCAAAATAACAGTGGTATTTAACATGATAAATACCATAAACTAGTGTCGAATGTCTCCACAGTCTGTCTACGTGTTTTTTTTAAGGGCGCAGATTTAGTGAAAGATTTTACAAATTCCGCACAAGGGGACTTTCGACCAAACCGTAATTCTCCCCGTCTGGCGATGTGGCGGGAAATCGACTCGTTCCCAGAAATCCCGAGTCCTATGGAAGTGGGACCACGTACCTCGGCGGGGACAATGATGATGGCTGAAGATGAGGAAGAAATGTACCAGGGAGAGGAGGAACACGAGTATATTGGCTACGATTACGGGATGGGAGAAGGCGCGAACGAAATGGGTTTGTATATCAAAGGCTAGGTGTGAGGTTTGAACGACTGAACAATGACCAGAAGCTGTTCAGAGTATAATTTTTAGCGCATATATGACAGGAGTGTAAATATATATTAATCCAGGATATAAATGTCCCTGTCAAAATTGAGAATGACGTCACAGCGGCGAATTTCCATTAAATATCATTTGTGATGTCCCAGGCCAACTACCAAAACTTTCAAATCAGCTTTGAAAACTGAGATAATGCCATTTACTTTGATCATTTGCCAGTTTTATGCCATTGAAGTCTTACGAAAATGGTTTATTGTATCAGGTGATGGGGGAAGTTCTGAGTGGACAGAAGAGAAGCCACCACTTCCGGCTCCAGAAATACTGACGAACCCAGATTACGAGCCTAAGGAAGGTCAGAGAGGCTATTCTGTTATCAACGATTTATGCATCGGGCATTCAAATGCCATCCAAAAAATGACAAAATCACAACGCTCCAGTCTGCACATTGTATGTTTACACAAAGTCTGAAAGGAGGATATACGAGAAACTTAAGCTTTTTGTTTTGCGAAAAGAAGGAGTCATCAAGATAGACTTATAATGAATACGTCTATATGACAGGCAAATGCTTATCAGATTAAAAAATCAGATAGACTAGGGTTTCAAACTCGTCTAAAATTCCTAAACTGCTAATAAGATATAGTACAAAAGAGATTCAAGAAGAATCACCAGCCTGATTCCGTTATGGGGTAAATCTGTTGGACGGATGAGAAAGTGGATTGAAATTATCATGGTTTATATTTTAATCTGCGGTGAATTTAAAGTCTATCTGTGTTATGTTTGGATAGCACACATACCTACTACTTTATACTATTACTCTCTTAGTTTATGATCAAAGAAATTTATGAGACTGAGCAAGCGCCAGAAAATTAATATTAAGTGCCTGTGAATGGTATAGAGTGGATTTGTCTGAGCGCACTGGAATTAATTGACAGGAGGAATTTTATTATCTTACATCACTGGACCTGTCGGTAGTCTTTCTTTAACTGGAAAAGTCTTGTAGTGGATACATCCGATAGAACTGGAACCTTTGTATCAGTTCCTGCAAAGCTGCTTTCCCACTTTGTCGCGAAGTGTCCTTATGGCTGTATTGAGAGGTTTCAGCACTAACATGCGGGAGTTGATGCCCAGGCTTAAGTACTTATATCACTTTAATGACACACTACTTTTTCGAATATTATACCACAGATGCTTTGGACAAGGTATAAAGGCGTTTTCTTTTGCGATCCAGGGTGTTACATTTATGCAGAGAACTGCGCTGGGTCGCCGGACTTGAACATGATGACTGTCCGGGATGACTGGGGAGAAATGCATCGTGATTCGGCCCTATCTGAACACCACTGCTTCCTGAGGGCTGACGAAATCAGGAAGAAAAACTGTAAAAACGAACATTCACTGGTAACGATGAAGTACGGACCAACAGGTAACCTAGCTCACCTCCTGAATGTTTATGTTGGTGACTTGATGTTAGGGTTGTGGTGATAATGTCGGTATTGACGATTTTGAAAATTAATGATGATGGAGATAGGAGTAATGATGATATTGACGATCAGGGGTGGTAAATATGTCCGTGATATCGATGATAACGAAGATGATAATGGTGAAGGTGTTATAACCGATGGTGTTGACTGACCTGACTAAGATGACCGTGAGATCGGTGATAACGAAGATGATAATGGTGTAGGTGGTATATCCGATGGTGATGATTGGAGTGGCTAATATGACGGTGATATTGGTCATGATGATAATAATGATAAAAGTCGATTCACTGATGACAGTGATCATAGATTTACTTGGTATTGATATTGGTGATGGTAATTATGAAGGCGATGGCGCTAACAGAGGTGTATGGTTACTGATGAATGTGACTAATATGATGATGGTATCGATGGCTACTTGTCACTGTTCCTCATCGGTGTGGTAAACATCACAGGTATTTTGACGATGAAAGTGATAATACTGAAGGAACTTGGTATTGTTGATGATGCGGACGAAGCGGAATGTAACTAATATGAATTTGATATTGGGTATTGATGACTACGTTAACGGCGTATTGCATGTTAATGCCTGTATTTCAAATTGCGTGCTGGTCATTGGTGCAACAATTGCTCGTTTTTCGCTCAAGTTCCGTATTTATTGTGCAGATAGGTCTATTTTGTACATTAGTAGATACTAAACATAAATCACTGGCATTCACGATTATCAAAATGGTCGATAAAATCATCATAGAATTCACTGGCTTAAATATTTTGCTCCTCCTAAATCTAAAAAGTAAAAATGAAAAGGGTAGTTTTGGATATTTTTCTCCACAAGCGCCTACGAATCACAGATTAGATTAGTTGTGACTATTTTGTTATTCATTTAGGAGGGTTTTGTGTCAGGCTAACAGGCTAAAACGAATAAACCGAGAGCTATTCGTGATCACGTTCACCCTGATATGTAAGTCTGTTCCGAGAATAGCAGGGGACACAGATAAGTAGCGTTATTACGGAGATGTGGTAGGCATAATCGTCTGGCGAACGGCCGACTTGATCCGGGGAGTGTAATTATGGGAATTTACCACAAAGAAACCATAATTGCCTTCACTGATTACGCTTAGTAATACGAACGTTGTAATCGATGGCTGTCTTGCTTGTTCGGAGACAAGAATACCGCACCACGACTTGATTAACCAAATCTAACGTTCAAAGACGCGTTTATCGTGAGCAGATAGGTACCGGAGGACCCTGCGCAGGATAAATGAAGTGGAGATTTAGAACTTCATGGCAGTGTATAAAAAAACACGTAGACGTGATTAAATCCACTGGGCAGAAACATGTGAGCGTCGGTGGAAAGATCTTAAAAAACTTTACATCCAAAACTACATCCAAGACTCCTGATTTATATTTTTCATTTTGAAACTTTTTTTATTGAAAGACAGTGGAGTTGAGTATTTAAACAAACCATGATGTTATGTCAGAGATGGTAAGCCGATGGAGGTGGTTAAGATCTGGTTAGGAAGAAATGCTTGGACTGGTGTCAGGGTGAATCATACAGGGAAATAAGCTACTCTAACAATAAATGCGTGGAAAAAAGTCTGTGGCGTCAGTGGGACCTAACGTGGTCAATAAAGCATATAATACAAAAAACAGACTTAACCCACGGTTGTGATCGTAGCCAAATTTGATTCGTACTTCAAAGTAGTCTATACGATTGCACAAAGAAATGCAAATCAGATGTGTGAGTGATTTGTAAAGACATTCACACCATTATCCAGATGAAAGTAATTTTTGTCCGTAAGTTACAACGATCTTGGCATTCAGTCCATTAGTGAAAGATGGCTCAAGTTGTGAGTTACAATGTGATCTTAGTGATTTACAAACGTCATTCAAAAGGCACCAGGCCGTGTAGTTTTTTGCCTATCCTCTTGTGGTAAGTGCCAAAAAAGGAAATACTTATTTATTTATTTGGTTAGTGTTTTACGCTCGATCCAGAAAATAGGAATATTAACAGTACTGAAGTCTAGGGTTTGGGATGTAACTTGCGCCTTCCGGTTATAACACAAAAGCGTCAAAAACTAATAGAAATATAATTATGGACATATAATTGTCAAAAACAGAATCCTCTATATAGTGCTAACTGATATAAAAGTATAACGTTACGTTTCAGGCGAATCTGTGTTAGCGTGGTATCCACCCCATAACGAATAAACGCAGCAGTCTTGTTTTCACAGTTATTTTGTTTTGTGCAACTGAAACTATGTGCCATTAACACAACCCTCAAAGACAGTAAGTGTTGCCTGTTTCTTTCTTCAGGTCAGAAGAGAACAGTGGGTGGTGATGGGTGTTATATAGATGTGAACGTGTGTGAAAAGAATGACTTGTACTTCACAACCTACCGGGATGAATTTGGCGAGGAAAATTTTGGGACCGGCTATAAAGAAGTTCAGTGTCTGAGTCGAGCCAAAGATGTGTGGGAGGAATGTGGATATCAGGGAAAAACTGTGGTGACCGCTACATTCAGGCCTACAGGTAACCCACACTGTGTGTTTGATGTGTGGGAAGGGTATCGGGACAAAGTTGTGGTGACCGCTACATTCAGTGTTAGAGGTAACCTATACTGTGTGTTTGATGTGTGGGGAGGGTATCAGGACAAAGTTGTGGTGACCACTACATTCAGTGTTAGAGGTAACCTATACTGTGTGTTTGATGTGTGGGGAGGATATCAGGACAAAGTTGTGGTGACCACTACATTCAGGCCTACAGGTAACCCACACTGTGTGTTTGATGTGTGGGGAGGGTATCAGGACAAAGTTGTGGTGACCACTACATTCAGTGTTAGAGGAAACCTATACTGTGTGTTTGATGTGTGGGGAGGGTATCGGGACAAAGTTGTGGTGACCACTACATTCAAGCCTACAAGTAACCCACACTGTGTGTTTGATGTGTGGGGAGGGTATCAGGACAAAGTTGTGGTGATCGCTATATTCAGGCCTACAGGTAACCCACACTGTGTGTTTGATGTGTGGCAAGGGTATCAGGACAAAGTTGTGGTGATCGCTATATTCAGGCCTACAGGTAATCCACACTGTGTGTTTGATGCGTGGGGAGGGTATCAGGACAAAGTTGTGGTGACCACTACATTCAGGCCTACAGGTAACCCACACTGTGTGTTTGATGTGTGGGGAGGGTATCAGGACAAAGTTGTGGTGATCGCTATATTCAGGCCTACAGGTAACCCACACTGTGTGTTTGATGTGTGGGGAGGGTATCAGGACAAAGTTGTGGTGATCGCTATATTCAGGCCTACAGGTAATCTATACTATATATGTGGTGTGGATGTTAAGAATATCAGAACAAAGCTGTGGTAACCGCTACATTCAGGCCTACAGGTAACCTTTACTCGGCACGAATATTTCACTTATACGACGACTGAAGCTCGGAAAAAAACGAAACCCATCCTCAACGTTGCTGACAGACCTTCCGCCTGAGTTGGACTTGAAGTTACAGCGACCACATTGGCGAGAAGCTACTGAGTTATCGTGCTGGCCTAATTCGCTAACCAGTTGGCCAGGGGGCAAAGCTCTTCTATTTGGGAAGAGATGGACAGAGGAAACAAGCTAACGAACTTAATACTTTTTCAAGACAGTTCTATATAATTTCTGAAGGTATTATTATTATTTGGATGATTGAAAATGTCTGGTTTTGTACTTCGTCAAGCGAGTATGAAGATGGACATTCGGTGACATAGGCATGCATCAGGGGTAGGAATAAAGGTCAAACCACTTAAAGGCCATCGATGTTCTGGATTAGATATTTTGTTCGTTAGGTGATTTGACTGGTTAGCTGTGGCAGAAAGTGTTTGAGGACAAAAGTGCACTGACCTTTACTCTTTTTTATTTTTAAGTGGTTGATACATTGAACTATATATAATATTACCCTGTTCATTGAAGCGCAGAATGTTGAGCTATAGATGGAAAAGTGCAATCTATTTCAAGACGGCGGAACGGTGAGCCTGTATCTTCCTGAATGTCATGGGATTGTATGTGTTAACAATTGTGCAAATACGTGCATTTGATACATATCACGTTCCCGTGGAATCTTGCCCTTTCCAATGTGATTTGCACTGGTCTTGACCCTGAACGTCTTAGGTAAGGTACATCTGTTGATTAATGATACATCTGCTCATTCATTGCACATCTGCTGATTAATTAAGTCCATGAGGCCCATTAATTATGTGGCTAACTAAATCCACAAGGATCACCAAAGACACACCTCCTGCACAACTGTCTAGAACACGTCTGTTCTTTGTTCTTTCTGCGGGGAAGTTCAGTCTTTGCTCTTTAGAAATCCTCTCCAAAATCAATTATTCATTAATCTTTGTAAACGGTTAATAGAATGACTGGTGGTTTGGGTCATGTTTTTTTCCAGTGATATCTTTTGTATCCGACCTTGGACAAACAGTTCGCAGTTGGAAATGGACAAGAGTACAAATATTTACTCACCGACATTTTCTTTTTGTTTCTTCCTTTTTTTGCCCGCACAGGTGCCACGAGGACTGTGGGTAAAGGCTGTTGGATTACGGTGACGATGTGCCCGAGCGGTGCTACGGCAGTTGGCACGTGGTACGACGGCTGGGGGGCTGCCAACCGAAACACAGGTGACTTCTCATACAGTGTACCTAAGGATACACGGGTGCCCCCGTACACAGTTCATATGGACACTAGGGTGACTTCTTACATAGGTGTAGGACGCATATGGTAACCCCGCAAACAAAATATACAGACACACGGGTGACCATTTAGTTAGGTTTAGCGCAAATGTGGTGACCCCTACATAGATGTAGCAAGCATATGGTGGTCCCTTAGAGAATTGTTACTGAGACACGGGTCACCCAGTGTAAGGGTGTCACCACACGGGTAAAGCCTAGGATAAGGACAGGAGGCAAAGGGATCACATTGAAAGCACACAATGAAAAGGGACAGAACTGACCGCATGGACCTGTAAAACATATACACATATGACACGTGTGATGAACGTGTGACAGTCTGCTCAAATGATAAAGAGAAGATGTCTAAAATTGAGTTGTTGAGCTAGACATTCCTTGGCTCGGTGTTAAAACCCAGTCAAATACATAAATGTTACATTTATTCAAGAAACTTTCACTTATACTATGGCGGTTAGTTTTGATGGGGTGGTGTGAATCCGTGGTGCCCTGAGTAAAAAAATTGACCTTTGGAAAGTTACCGACGAACTTTCCCCAGGGACGTACAGATATGTTCACGTAATTGGTGGCAGAGTAATGATCTTCAAAGAACCTCACGAGCGTCGTTAGTCGCTAATTGTCATCTAAGCCGTACAAACAGTGAGAAAGGGAAAAACAATTCTTTAATCCGTCTAATCAGTACGCCGGTTTGGATTAATGATTGGACATTCACATATTTTCTGATGAAGTTAAGTATGCCCCTGGTCGTCTTGTATTTTCATGTTACGATCTGATGATTTCTGGGTTCTGTATGGAAGATAATCAAATTCGTAATAAGTCATTGTTTTATGCATATCTTAAATTACTTGACTGAGCTTTAATGTCGTACTCAAGAATATTTCAATTAAACATTGACGACGAGATTTATGGGCGGAGGAAAGCGGATCGCTTGGAGTAAACCACCTATGTATGGCAAATAACTGACAAACTTTCCCACATGTGATATACAGATTCAAGTAACACTGGCGAGAGGCAAGTGATCTTCAACGATCTTCGTGTAAGGCGACATAAATGGCCTTTCTGCACTATGGACTGTTTATTTCTACCAAGATCCCAAGAACCTTGGGGGCGGCGGAATATCTATGATTCTATGTCTAAGGCATGCACACACACACGTGCTTATCTATTCATTTGATTGGTATTTCACGCTGTACTCAAGACAATGGCACATACACAACGGTTATCATTGTTCTGCCTCTTGTGCTCTCTGAAATCACTGCGCTACATTCAATGCCCCGAAGGCATCTATCATATTTCTGAAACTATATAGGGCACATGTTAAGAACTTTGTGGGTCTTTAAGGTGGTACATAAATTACAAAATGTCAAGCAAAATAAACTTATCAGTATCTGGAAAATAGCTGACCAGAATTTTTATATTATTATATGGTTAACTGTAAGATGAACTCTCTGGTACCAACAGATAAAGATGAGAAGGCTTGTGCACGGCAGGCAGCCGGATATTGGTATGAATGCGGAGCGGATGAGGACTACCCCGTGAAGGCCACCTACCGGCCGACAGGGCTATCTGTCACTTCCGGTCATGGCTGCTGGATGGAGACATCGTACTGTCCCAAACTTGGTAAGTGCTGTATGTTACAAATATGTTGTTAGTCGTTTAGGTTCTAGAGATTATTTGCGGGCATACTTTGCAACCAAAACAGGTGGACGTGTAATCTTAATGCGCTAGACACGGTAAGTGCTTAAAGTGCGTAACAGGTATTGTACATACTTACACGACACAGATTCCAAGTACTGTCTGCCAGGAACATGGTATTAATGTCACATACATTGTACAGGTATTTATTTCCCGCCCCAAACTTGGTAGGCCTAGACTTAAATGATGCACCCGCCCGAATGCATTCAAAGTAAGGTATGCTTAATACTTTGCAAATATTCATGGTATAAAAGACTACAGTGTTGAGAGGACAGCTAGAGGAACTATGTCAAAGTTATAGCTGGCAAATGATCACACGTAGCCTGTGGCATGGGACCTTTTGTCAGCTCACCTCAGTTAGGGTTTTATTCTAACTTATCCAGGCAACTGTGGCCAATGTATTACTAGCGTTCTCCACTAAAAGAATATAGTCTAGAGGATCGGCTTCCACAAAAGGCGTGCAAATAGAACACAACATTGATTAAATATATATCAACGTATATTTGTAATGATACTGTTGAACCTGTTTTAGGAAAAGAGAGAATGATTGGACTTTAACCGCCACACTGGGTGTGGAAAAAATGTGCGGGTACTTTTCATCAAGGAGAACGGAGGCAGGAATCCGCACCAGTCTGAAAGAGAACTTCGGTTCCCGCCAGACATGAGGACTTCATATGAAGTGCTGTGCTTTTACTATTAGCCAGTCGCAAAATGCCTGTTGTAATTTGTCTGGTAGAACAATACCAAGACGGTGACGTTACCAGTATAGGCTTAAGATTGAGGGTAATGATTCGATGAAGACCGGTCCTTATTGCTCATAGCAGGTTGGTCAGGTAAACACAGAAGACGGAAGACATATACTGATTTTTCGTTGGTTAACATTTGGAAACTCCTGACACCAACGGATTTTACAAATGGCTTTGCCCCAAGCGTAGGTTTGGAATATTTTTGGAGCGACAAGTAATTGCATAGGCTTTGGTTAATATAAATATAGATTAGTTATGATATAATCACATTTTACAACCTTATTTAATCTTTGAACATTCAGCGGAATGAAGAGTCATCCGCTACAGTTCAAGCCACAATATAATGTAATACTGATAGTAAGCCGAGAAATCAGGGCGAGTTATTCTGTGACGTGCAATCAAAAGCGACATTTATCAGTTCATTCAGAAATCGCATGAAAACATGGAGTGTGTTAAGAATGGAACTTGTCTTGCCATCAGCACAGTGCAGAGACGGAAATCACAACAGCGCTAGCAGCTATTAAATAAAAATGCTATCAATAAGTTACTAACTTATGTCTATGGCCAGCTTAGCAATGTGACGTGCGTGCGAAGACGAGTACACGCCAACACCATTCGGTAAGCTGGTACAGCCAGCGGTAGCTTTGTTACATGAACGGTTCATCGAACAAAGTCACGAGGCCGTGGCCTGTGAGCGCATGACAAAACCCTTCAGCTTGTTTTGTAATATACTCCATATATATGGAATTTATATGGGGTCGTGCTCCTCCATATCCTTGTTCACTCACTGTTGAAAATACGAATCAAACGACTTTGACAGTTGTCTTTGGGACCAGATCTAAATATTTTAGATGACAAAAGAAAGAAATGACATCAGACTTTTGTCCTTCATTCAATAAGAATACATCCTCTGATTAATTGATCATGGCGTTATACAACAATCAAATAAATATAGAAATTCAGTAGATTGCCACGGAAACTTGGGCATCGAAACCGACATTCGGGTAATGGGACCTGCGGGGTGCCAAAATGGGTACTCCGCGTCAGTAATCGCAATACCAATTTCCGAAACTAACACAATTGACCAAAGAACTGAGAAAGTGTGTAAAATATAAAAATTAGGACGGATTCATGCTAAGAAAAGCAATCAACAATCATGGTTGCACTCGCCGGTGAAGATTTACTTTCAGTTTTATATGTGCACAGCACCGGGGTAAAAATGTGCAATGGAATCTTTCTCTGAGATTTTGTCCACCTGCCTCCTGAGATTCCTATTTCTTTGTGATCTCCTGTTTGCTTCACTTTCTGTTTACAGACAAAGCGGCGTACTTCCGTGATACGTGGGGAGAGAAGAAAGAGGGAGCTGATTGCGAAGTGGGTTGTCTGCTGAGGGCGAAGTCTGTGTACGAGTACTGCGGCTCTGATCCCCATCACCCCCTCACAGCGATCTTCAGACCCACGGGCGCTTTCACCACGGTGGAGGCTGGCTGCTTCCTCACCAAGAGTAAGATCCACACATCAGCTAAGAAATAATCAATTCTTGACCTAGGACATGGAAAGCGTATCGATTCGTTGTGTTTCCCTGGGGAATTTAACGCCACATTTCAAAATATTTCAGTCAACTGAAATAGTTCAGATTTTATATAGGCAGAGAATCTCGATAAGTGATTAAAGAAGACAGCGACTGTTGACCCGGTACCTGTGCAATTGACCGATATAAAGTAACAGTGGAACTACCTGCTCGTGGAATCGAACACGAAGCCTTCTTGGTGAAGGTCGGATGGGCTTCCACGAGAGAGACGTGTCAGTGAAGTAAATGGACGGATCACCAGTTTATATATTTATTTATTTATCTGATTTGTGTTTTACGCCATATTCAAAAATATTACACTTAAACGACGACCGCCAGCATTATGGTGGAAGGAAAGCGGACAGAGGACGGGGAAACCTACGGCTATCCCGAGCCTTTTACACATTGATGTACGTGCCTTAAATGTAGTTCGATCCGTATATAAAGCGGTGGATAAACATTCGATACTAAGAACAAATTACATCTACTAAAAGGCAGTGTGTTAGAGTGTAGTATAAATGATGTGCATAAATTGTCCGATAATGTTTGCGTTATATATTGTTGAGATTTTCCACTAAGAAATACAGTGAAGCTTCTTTCCCCCGGGAATTAGCGTCCAAGTTAAATTGACGTCATCAGTTTGTCAATAGGCATCACCGCAATAGTACAATAAAGTACAATATATAACACACACATCTTAGGATATTTGGGAACTTTTTAAGCTAAAGATAATCCGGGACAAAAAGCGCTGTTGTTCACTCCTGCATTTACGATAGCATTTTGTTGGCAAGCAGATAACGTATCACATGTGCAGTGCAAGAAAGCAATAGTCAAGTTAGCTTGGAACCGAATCGCCATTGCGCGGGAAAAGGATCGCAGTGCTTTAGGCAGGAAAAGTTCCCCATTGCCTTCTAGATCACTGCAAATAGCGACCAGCCCACAAGTGGTAATTTCCTATAACCCCCTTTTTGTCCCACAGGGTGTCGTAAGCAGGGCAAAGACAGCGATGAGATGATACGGGATAGTTACGGTGAGGAGCAGCGTATGGCGGGGTATGAGGAGAAGTCTTGTCTGGCTAGGGCTGAGGAATACCACAAATGGTGCAAGAACGAACACAGCGACATGGTCACGGCGAGATACGGACCCACTGGCGGCACATATACGTATCCCTAACTCAGGATATGCCCAAAAGTCACGGAATTCAGCGAAACCTCATTAAACTCACCGGAACCTCATTCATCTTCACAGCTGAATCTTCACTGAACTGTTCAGCTTCAATGAATTTGCCAATGTGTTGCCATGTACATGTAGCAGTATCCCATTCGTTGAATTAGTCAGTTTTGTTGCCATATATTATATGTAATAGCACTTTAGCTGAACTTGCCAGTGTCTTGCCATGTGCCATTAGATATTTAGCTGAACTCGTCAATTGCTTGTCTTGTATTAATGTCGCTTTAGGTGAACTAGTCAGCTTGTTGTCATGTATTAGTGTCACTTTAACTGAACTAGTCAGTGTGTTGTCATGTGTTAATGTCATCTGTGTGTTACCATGTATTAATGTCACTTTAGCTGAACTAGTCAATGTGTTGTCATGTGTTAATTTTACTTTAGCTGAACTAATACGTGTGTTGTTATGTATTATTGTCGCTTTTGGTGAACTAGTCAGTGTGTTGTCATGTGTTACTGTCACTTTGGCTGAACTTAACACTACATGTATTAATGTCACTTTAGCTGAACTAGTCAGTGTGTTGTCATGTGTTTATGTCGCTTTACATGAACTTGTCTGTGTGTTGCCATGTATTAATGTCACTTTAGCTGAACTAGTTTGTGTGTTGTCATGTGTTAATTTTACTTTAGCTGAACTAATACGTGTGTTGTTACGTATTATTGTCGCTTTAGGTGAACTAGTCAGTGTGTTGTCATGTGTTACCGTCACTTTAGCTGAACCAGCCAGTGTGTTGTCATCTTTTAATGTCGCTTTATATGAACTATAGTCTGTTTCTTTTAACTTGTTGTTTATATTCAGCTATGCGTAGAATCATGTTCGTCACGTGAATATGTTGCCAGGTATTAATAGTATTAATAATCATCTGAATTACAACTTCACGGAATGTTTCCATTTACCAATTAATTTTATCCATACCTTTTGGTACTAGTACTGTATGAGAATACGATTTAACATAACACGAAAAACAAATGTTTGTTTTAAATGGAAGTATTGCTGTTAGGTGCCACTCATCATGATGAACGTACAGGCTAAAGTGGTATTGTTACCATGGTACAGTCAGTGACATTCCCGAAATGACAATCGAGCAATAAAATGCTTTTTTCTTTAAAGAAAACTAGTGATTGTTCTCAACGCGTATTTCTTGGAACTGCTGAGATGTTACATTTATGATTTGACATTAAAATGTCACGATTGTTTAGTTAGTTTTACCGGTGTTGTTTCTTGCGAACAGTTGCATTTCACAAATACAATTCAAGCTAAAATGGTTTTGTGATTCTGCTTTCAAGAAGAACTGCCACCATTGTACTGTTACTTTTACAGAGTGATTATACCAGACAGGATATGCCACTATCTGAAGCACTAACTAACTGCTTGAGGAGACTTTACCAACTGGTTAAGATGTGCTTGCTGCAGTAGTATTATAGTATTTTGTCTTGGTTTTCTTGCGGTATTACCCAACCAAATAAACGAAGGTAGAGTTGCATATACATGTAATACCCGGACCTAGGATCTGATCATCACGGTAGCGGAGTTAGTTAATCATAACTCATCACACACCATTCTTCTCTAAAGCTTCGATGCATTGTCAGATACAAAGAACCCCTTGCAACTAGATTGGAAATCGTCCCCCGGTCGTGCAGGAGTGCAGGTCGTGCAGGGGTTATATTTTTTCGTGAAGAAAAAGAAAGAAAAAATAGTTGAATCGGAAGTATAATTACTATGAAAAATTGAAGTCGTGCGATTCATACCTTTTCTTTTACCAGGAGGCAAAAGTAAGCCAAAAGCAGATCTCGCGTTCTGCTGAGGAAATTCTCATCATAGTAATACTATAACGGCAACTAAAACCATATACGAAGTATGACGTTGGTTCGCGCAATCGTATTTTTATAAATCGGAAAAATTAATATTTTCCACATGGCCATTGGAACTGAATATTCACCTAAAAAGTACAACGGTAAATCGCGCTGCCAAATGGCCAGCCGGTCAAACACTTGAGAAGTTAGGTTCATATCTTTGTTCACACCTTTGTAATAACAAAAGTTAAATCAGGCAAGAGACGAGTCTATTTTGTTTACATGTTTGCAAAGTTATATATTAGATATGTTTACAGCTGTAATAAATATGCATGAGTGATATATGGTATATATTTC
The DNA here is from genome assembly GCA_016165875.1 of Acanthopleura granulata. Taxonomy (NCBI): domain Eukaryota; kingdom Metazoa; phylum Mollusca; class Polyplacophora; order Chitonida; family Chitonidae; genus Acanthopleura; species Acanthopleura granulata. The sequence continues at coordinate 11,626,357 of JABBOT010000008.1, forward strand.
CAGTGAAAACTCACAGCAACCAAATATATCAAAATGGTGCCAAGGTTATCAATCCGTTTCAAAGCGCCACGTGTTAGGTGTCAGTAAATCAAATCGTTTACATTGCGGCCAAAGTCAACTGCAACGTGTTTTTCAGTTCACCTTAATAAATGCCCGACAGTGTCTCAGCCGTATATTCACGATATAGTTCGTAAGAAAAAATTTGTTTTAAATCCGACTTCTTACATATCTTACGGAAGAGATATTCGCGGACAAATAACTGTGTAAAACAGAGAGACACAGTGGACACTCATGCTCAGTAACGAATATTTTTGTTTGGTGACCTATTGCATCGGCTAGACCTGTTCTATAACATCCAGCGGTAGGTCTGTCACTGTGAACAAACTGACAATCGACCTGAGCGACAGGAGAAGGATTTCCATCTAGGTGCAAGGGGTCCTTCATTCAATTGTTATCCAGTTCAAGAATAAAGGAGATGCTTTGAAAGCAAGTGATGAATAGCATGAGAAATCAGAAATAAGAAACATCAATCTTTCTGAATAATATGTATTACCTTGATGTAAGCACGGACGGAAGCCATCATGCGGCAGGTGGGCAAAGATAAAGAGGTTGAAAAGAGAGGCGTGTTCAGATGTGCCTTCGGGAATTGAATTCTATTTCTACTGTTCACAAAGTGTTGAAGTTTAACTTTACAGGATTTGTCCTCGAATCCATATTGTGTGTACAAAGGCATAATCTCCAGCACTGAGGCAGTCAATTGTCTTCTTCTCAAAGGAATCACTGGGTTGGCGCATGTTTCCACTGGCTATCACACAACAGATGTAGCGATGTTGCAAATTTTATTAGGTGTCTACACTTTTAATTATACCATGTCTCGGTCCATTTTTTTTATTGTTTACACTGTCTCGCTAATTTTGAACTTCCTATATGGTGTACTGAATGAGCATTGATAAATTTCCTGTAGAAAGTCTGCGTGTTCTTAAAGCTTATCGATCTGGTCTAAGATATGTAAAAGTGGAAGAACGTCTGCAGTTCCATGCATGGTTAGCTCCTTTTTGAACTGGTATGAAAAGCATGATCAATAGTTTCCACTTGTAGGCTAAATAGCGTTTAACAAATCATAACACTGCTCTCATGGAATAAGAGGTTGATGATCCATTAGCGTCCATTAGCAAAATTGAATCCATTTGTCAGCTGTATCGTTGTTTCCAAACTGCCTACATGCAAAGAAAACAATTTACAAACTTCGGGTTTGTGTGCGAATGCAATAATAAAAACACAAGAAACTGTGCCCATATGCATCGGATAATTAATGATGAAAGTGACAGTTTATGGTATAGGTCGACCCGTTTTTGATCCTAGTTTACAGTCGCCACAGCTGTCGTTCCAGTTCCAGGATGGCAATTGATCTAGTGAACGCTGGAGAGTTTATCTACGTCTCAAATTTCAGAAAACACACATGAGAGAAGAGTTTTACATAGGCAGGATTAACAGCCTCCCACTGTCTTCAGTGCGATCAGCTCGGACACTAATTGGTAGCGTGGAATTCATGAACTCCCAAACTCTGTGCTACTGTTGGATTTTTTCCCACAACAGCGTCCACGCTTAATGCACATATTGGTTGTTTGGTGTCAGCGAATCAGCGGTACGATTAGGTGCCATTAATGGAAATCATTAAAAGTAGGTGGATATATTGAAGATGAGGAAGCAATCTGCCCAAGACCGGACTCCTCACTCCCCTGCACCCTTCGGGTACTTTTGACCCAGTGTCGCAAGGAACCCAGTCTCAGCATGGAAGTCAACAGTAGTCAGAACACATCCAGTTTAATCCAGCGAAATGAAGTCTACAAAATGCCAGGCACGGAAGTCAGTTTGCTGATAATCATGTTTGTGGCAACTATATCCGGCACCTTTGGCAATATTTTGGTCATCAATGCCGTTTCCCGCACCAAGGTAAGTCTTCCATTACGTCAACTATGCGCAAAAAGTGAAGCGTAACAGAAATTCTAAATTGGAATGAATACAGATTTCCTGTGGGAAAATTTACTAGATTTCAGTAGGAGCCTCTTTGACCCGGAGGGTTAAATACAGGTCACAGGATCACAAAGCTTTCGTACTTAGTCTTACTCACCGGAAGAATTTTTTCTTTATTATGAGGAGTTTTCCTAGACCTTCGTGGCAAAAATAATAATTAGCATGTAAGCTCAAATCGAAATTCAGAAATGATACCACAAGTTAATTCTAAGTCAGACTAAAGTCTAACATAGCTTAGTGATCACTGCGGAGCGTCAAGAAGTTTGTTATGTACCTAGAAAAGGTCGATGGCTTACTCGGGTTCCTCTGGTTTCCTTCACTCATAAAAGTGGCCGCATAAGTGAAACACTCTTCAGTAGAGCATTAGATACCAGTCAGGTAAACAAATAAATAAATCATATCCCATATATTCGAAACTGGACCGCCTCCGATGACTTCCGAACGTTGTTGGGATTTATCTGTCAACACTACTCATAGAACGGTTTTCGTGTGCTTCACATGTCGAAAGGTTCTTCAGTTACATGCCATAGACTGATGGTTTCTTCTACAGGTATCCACCCATAAACTGATAATCGTCGTGTAGGTGGAAAAAGTGTAGGTGATTTTCACGATGTCACCTTTACTGGTCGAGAAAGCTAACAGTGGCGTAGGCACTTATACACCACATAGGTGGAAGGCCATTAGTTTGTCTTCAACGAACGCAAAATTCCTTACGTGGCACAACTGGCCAAATGACCCACGTGCACCGTCGATCGCCGATTGTCCATAAGGCCCTACCAGCTCGGTGGGGGAGGGGCTGCACATTTGCTGTCTAATACCCGATATTAATTCCGGACACATTATTACGAGAGGTGCCCATTACTCACTAAGCCACATACCCCCGACTACCACCTGAGAGTGGAGTGAAGAAAAATCCCTGTATCTCACCAGATAAGTGACAAATCATACAACGAAAAGCAGCAGGAGATAGATTCATATACTCATATTTCATTCGGCAAGGGTTGGTATTTTTCAGAACAGCCTAACGAACGGCTTGGTCAAAGGAAACTCCGTGACAAATCTTAGATTATAAGTTCTCGTCAACGAATCCACTGCAATGTTATGTTAACCCCATTATTTTCCTAATTTATAATCAACTCCATGCTGATTTACGTGAATATACACTCTTGGTTTAATCATATATCTTCTCCTAGTCAGCTCCAAGACAAGGCACAGCAGTTTTGGAGTTTGTCAATAGAGTAAACATTCAAGGATCTCTGTGGACAATAACGCAATGCTTGTTCATTTACCATCCCCCAAATACCAGCAGTACTCATCGATTTCAAATGAGTATATTGTTACGAACCCCGTCTTTGGCTTGTCGACTTGTGAGCAGTCATTCACTTACGCACACTTTGAGAGCAGTCGTTTTACTTGTGTCCACCCGAGTCTTATTTGCTATTTTCTACTTTTTTGTGGGATTTTGGTGGGATTTTGGAGATATTGGCTTATACGCCTTTCGACAATTTTATCATTTTGTTCTCCATTTTCGGTACGTATCACTTTGTGAGCTTGTGTTTCGCCACTTGCTATTTTGTTGTAGACTTACATCGCTCATTGTCTCTTTGTGCGATTAGGTACATTTCTTCCCATTTTACCCTTAAAGTGACTTTGTGTATATTTCCGAGGAGTGAAACAGATATCGCCAGCTAGGCATTACGAACGCTATTGTCAACCGGTCTGCCCAGGAAGCTTGCACCTTGCCGGCGAGTTGTATATCTACCATCGTCGGCGTACCGGGCCCTCTGCTGTTCGTCGCTACAGGACTTGTCGTCCTTCAGTTTGAGAATTCCGAAGGACTGTGAATTCTATATTTACGTGGACTCACTTGCTATTGAAAGCCGGAATAATCCATCCAAATGTGGGACGCTAGGGTCCGTAAGAAACTATATATATTTTTGTATTTATCTGTATTGTTTTGTATATAAATATCAGGTGTACCGTTTGCCTATTTTGTTCAAGTGTGAGTATTGAAGTTAGTCTAGCATCTTCGTGTCCCTTTGTTTGATCTTGTGTAAGGTCTATAGCTGTCTGAGAGTTGAACAAACCATTTGTTAATCATTTTCCTCTCAGACAGGACACATATCTTACTCAAGTGAAAGGTCTTTTCAAGGTGTAAAATAGCCAAAGTCATCATGGAGAAAGAAACAAAATCCAAAGCATATACAATGGTTCGCAACGAAGTCAGAAAGACATAGAACATTCACGAGGCACCGTGCACTACATTCATAGCTCCTCTCAGGCCGTATGTGGGAAGGTCCGCCAGCATCCTACAGATGGTCGTGGGTTTTCCCCACATTTTAACTCGCGACAAAGCACCCTCTTTACCATTTATGCACAGTGTTGTCAACAGTTCTTCACGATGTTCACAAATGTGTTTAGTGACAGAGGCGGAAGCCTTGCGAGAGGGTCACCTACCTCTCGATGTTTATATATGCTAGTGTACGCAAATCTCGGCAAGAAAACATATACTCAGACCGGAGTTTATCTTGTATGTTCTGGAAGTAATTCTGCATATGAATTCCCCATAGCACAAATTTGAACGTGAATTTTGCAATTAATCTGGCATGCCAAATTAAAAATGGAGTATATGTTCATTATTTTGGTTTTGTTTGAATTTGTTTAAGCTGACCGGTTTGCCTGTGTATTTAACATGCACTTTGTATTGCAGGAGCTGAGAACCGTGGCCAATTACTTTATTGTGAATCTGGCGTTGGCGGATATCTGCGTCAGCGGGGTTGTTAATCCCTTCAGTATCATAGGTACGACTTCAACCAGTTAGTGCCATGTTTATAGCTCTATGTATGCTCATGCAGTGTCACATTTGTATATTTATTTATTTGATTGGTGTTTTACGCCAAGAATACTTCACTTATACAACGGCGGCCAGCATTATGGTGAGAGAAAACCGGGCAGAGCCCGGAGGAAACCCTCGACCATCTGCAGGTTGCTGGCAGACCTTCCCACGTACTGCCGGAGAGGAAGCCAGCATGAGCTGGGCTTGAACTCACAGCCACCCCATTTATGGGAGGCTTCGGGTCATTGCACTGTGTTAGCGCGCTAACCGACTGAGCCACGGAGGCCCCTACAGTGTCATGGACTTCCACCATTTAGTACGATGCGTACAGTATGCTCATGGAATATCATATGTACGGCTTCATCCATTTAGTATTACGTGTGTAGCTCCACTCTCACAGTATCATAGGTGCTGTTTCGTCCATTCATTGTCGCGCATAACTACACCTATGGGACATGGGACACTTTTCTCCTCTGACTCCTTGCCATTCATCGTAAAGTGCCTCAAGAGAAGGTGTCTTAAGCTGTAAGAACACTTTTACCTGTAACTAACACAAATTCCACAAATACAAACAGTATTTAGCTTTTTAGATACTGGTAACCTGGTGTTTACAGTTCCGTGAATGTCTTTTTTTCTGTTGATTTGTATCACTTAAATTTGATCATTATGCTATATATTTGTGTACTTTATAGTGACAGTAATATAAGCCTGTTTGCCTTTGACGTAAGAAATAAAAAACACTACCAACAACAGCAACAAAAAAAGACCTGAAATGTTCTGGTGTGAATGACATTTTGATAAGGGCAAGACAGCGAGATGAGGAATTGGCTGGAGGGACTTTCATGTTGTACTCATCGTAGTGTGAAGTGAGCTTCCTGGTTTTTGTGGTGATTGCTCCGTAAAATCCGCCATGTTAGGTTTATGTTACTCGAGTGCAACTTCCGGTCTGTCTTTCAGGTGTACTGGACGGAGAGCAATACTTCCTCGATCGACCAGGTCTCTGTGAGTTCGTGGCCAGTTTCTGCCTGACTGCCTGCTACTGCTCGCTCCTCAGCATAGGCTGTATAAGCATCAACCGCTACATCCACATCTGCCACAAAGATCTGTACCCAAAGCTCTACACACCACGCAACGGCGTCATCATGCTCATTGCTCTGTGGGTCGTCAGCTTTCTCTTAGAGATGCCTAACTTTTTCGGCTTTGGCGGCCATAGCTATGACAAGAAGACACTTACTTGCCTCTGGGACAGAACGGCTCATTACGGCTACAATCTTTTCTTTGTGTTTTTCGGCGTTTGTACACCCCTTATCATCATCTCGGCCTGCTATACCAAGATCTTCATCTTTGCGCATCAGGCCAAGCGGAAGGTCGCCATGACGGCTAGCCGACCTGCCACAAAGGCGGGAAAAGAGAGGGTCGAGTCGATGAAACTCGCCAAAACGTTGTTCGCGATATTCATCTGCTTTTGTCTGTGCTGGGCGCCTTACGCCATTATCGTCGTCTCTGACGTAAACGACACGTTCCCAATGGAGCCTCACTCGTTCTCCATCCTCATTGCGCATGTCAACTCCAGCCTCAACTGCATCCTCTATGGTGTTTTCAATAGAGGCTTCAGACGAGCGTACAGCAGGATTCTGTGTATTGATAAATGCGTGAAGCGAAAAGAAAAGCTCCCGCAGCCTAATTTCACGCGGAATATCACAGAGACCAGCGCTGTGCCATATGTTGTTCCCTCGCCGAGCAACCAGAACGACTCAACGGTTTGGTTAAAGCCTGCTTGAGATCAACGCTGAGCCACAGTTCCCTGGACCGAGGTTTTTCGAAACTGGATTTTTCTCACTCTCTCCTTTTCTTCGTCTACCGGATGCTGTTATTCTCAGTACTGATATCCTCAAGTCAACGTAGACCACTTTGGGCGTTTTATATTTTAGTCATAAAGCCACATCCACACAATACACGACTCACAAGGCTTGAGTGGAGAATTCTGTCTAGTGGCAAATTTGGTGTGAGGCTAAAGATATATACAAAATCCGGTAACTCTGAAATGAAATGGTTTTGAATAAAGGAATACTGAACAGCTTTACGACACCTTGGCAGCAATTCAGATACATAGTAACCAGGTGTAACTATTGAAGATTGAAGTAATGTATCAGCTTTTTACCATGTGCAAGTCTTTTCAGAAAGTAACCTTACTACATCGCAAACTGGTCCAATTATGCCATTCACTCATAGCCCAGTGTCACAATCTGAAACCTCAGAAGTGTGTTTTGTAGCATTAGCATGCAGAAAACATTTGTCTCCTGTCATTTTAATCGGATTTGAAAACACACTTTACCTTGGATTTTTAGTTTTAGTACGACCGTACAAAGATTCATTTTCGCGAAATAAAAAAAGCCACAGCTTACCTATTCACCAAAGCAAATCACTTCTGAGTGATCAGTGGACCATTCCTCTCTATACGATGGCGTGTAAGACGTGGTCAGACTGGATGTCAGTATATCACACATACGGAAGGGTAACAGAATTTGGAGACTGAATGGCTTGGTACGTGTACGCAAGCGCTATAACGTTGTCCGCCATGTTTGAAGTGATTATGGTGAGTATGACTCAAATGACCCACACATACATAAACGGCCGTTTCTTGATGACAATGAGCACATTAAGATCGGTCAAGTTGTCCCGATTTCTTGAAATCGCCGAAGGTGTGGGATTTGTGACTATTTTACATGAATGGCTTGTGTAAACATTCTGTAAATGGACTGACCGGTAAGTCATCATGTTATGCTCGAATTTGCTATAACATGCTTATTTATTTATTTGATTTGATTAGTTTTAACTGGCAGATACCAGAAAGTGTGGAATCCGCTCGTACCAAGCCGCTTCCACTATGACCACATGTATTTCACAATCAGTAAATATATCCGGGGGAAATACATATGGTTGGAGTGATTATCCAAATACTGGCGCAAAGACACATGAATGCGATGGAAGTTTCATGTCGTCTTCGAAAAATAGCATTTCGATCATCACTTTCCTTTTGCGCTAAATGTGTCCAGTTAGTCCTTCTTCACAATGATATCAAAAGTAATTGCAGACTCAATAATGTTAAGACTTACAGACCCGAACAATGGACTTCGCAGCTTTTTGTTATACATCATACAGATCGTCACATGAACTTCGCAATCAAATATTATATAGCTTACACACCTCACATGAACTTCTCAGGTGACCTAATATATAATTTCTAGATCCACAGATGAACTTCTCATTTTATCTTTGGTAACTAACAGACATGAACTTCGCAGTGAAACATTATGCAGCAACATGTGAATCATTCATGTCTCCTCCCCACTTTGCGATTTGTTGCAAATCATTGCAATGTGCAATGCATAAAGTGTATTGAATCGAAACTGACGGAAACTGTTATCAACACTTGAAATCCAACACTCATTTCAGTCAGATATTGGTCTCAGCCAACTTCCTTTTTGCCTATGGAAACGGAAGACTTCTGGTAGAGAGTACGTATGCAAGGCGATCACTGTTCAATAAAAAGTGATTTATATAAACAATAAACTAAGGCAAGTTGTGAGGATTTGTTAAGGCTATAAAACCTGACTTCTGGTTGTTAGGATTGTTAGTTCAGTCCCGCTTTTGGGCAGGTAATCCGTGATGGCTGTTCCCTTAGAATTTATTGCTCTGGTACTGTAATTCCTGGAATAGTTCTCTTAACTGTTACTGTTCTCATCTAGAAACTCTTATTGCCTATATCTCTTAGCTCTTATTGCTCTCTGCCTATAACTTCTACTGCCCAGTTCTGTTAGATTTGTTGCTCTCATCTTGTAACACCTTGTAATTTCTTTTAACTTTTAAATGCTGAACGTTGTTTTGGAAATTAGTTTGACAATTATTGATCCGGAATATCTGTTCTGGTTAATGGTTGGTATACCAGTTACCTAGGTCCTTACCGTTTGCCATCTGCGGAAGGACCGTTTTTAAACTAATTCTGTTTAAGCCGTGGTGCTTGGGACGTCTAAGTTGTTACTTCTGAAACAATGACATCAACAGTTGGGATAAAACCCTAAATGAGGTAAACTGACAAAAGGCCGGGTTTCACCGGAAACTGTCTCACTGTTCCTGTTGTTGTGGTTTTATTCTCTATTCTGAAGTCTCTAATACTAATGTGACTCTTTTATCTTCGCCGAAACTGGGTAAACAGGGATTTGTAACACGTAACAGAAAGCTCGTTAGTGTGTTTGGGAATGTCCTGTATGTTTGTCCTGGTTTGTATTTAATCTATTATTTTGATCGAAATAATACCATGCAGGCAGATGTTTTAAGACTATTCGTGTCGTCTGGTGTTTCTCAAATGTAACATGTTCATGTACGTTTAACAGTGTTGTTTTAAGAGCCGCGTTGTTTTCGTCAACATGTCGTGGGAATTCAAAGCATTTAGACACTCTGTCCTCTGGAAGAAAGCATAAATAACAGTTTCAATGGATTATTTCTCCAGGTAGCGGAGGTCAACTTGTCAGGTAAATCACTCCTCGGATTGTGCCGGTTTTTTCTCCTCTGTTCATTAGCCTGCTGCCCCTATGAGGAGGTGACTGGCAAGATCGCGCTTTGCTTCGTTTTGTAGGATTTAGTGACTTAATTAGGCTATCCCGTGTGCTTTCTAGGATACAGAAATCTGTAAAGCCTAAACTTTAAGATTTTCTATAAGCCCATATTTTGTGTTTATTACACATAAACCGAAATAACTATTGACATTTGACTTCGTGTAAAATCATGTCAGTCGCTTTTCCTCGCTGATTTTATTAAGTATTCTCCTGGTGCTTTATGCTGATGTATTATTTGCGTTCAGAGACAAATAGTTTTCAGACCAATTCACTTATGTGCGTCTGTCATACCTGTGAATAAACCAGTGAGGTTTGGGGAAACCGTTGAACTTTTTGTCCCGTTGTCTATGAGTTACACGCCTAACCACTCTGCCAGTGGGTACACTATCAATAGCCATTGATTTATTTGTTTATTTAATTTGTGTTTCATGCCGTACTGAAGAGTAAATATACAGTATGAGAATTATGAAAATGCATTTCTATCAGTTACCTCAACATTTTTATTTATTTATCTCATTGTAATTAGGGTTTGATGTTTTATTCAATGCTCAATTCAATATGACGGCATGCGAATTAATTGGTGGAGCAGTTATCCGTTAAATATTCTAAATAATACTGTCCATTTGATCGGTTATGAACTATGATAAATGGTGTCATTTTAAAGTGTTTCATGCGCATATTTTGGAAACAGCTACAGAGGAACAAACGTTTGGAGATAAAATCCCGGGTTACAAGGTGTTATTTAAGATATTCACATTATCCAGACGCATATTCCATCACATTCAGTGGGTGAAAAAAAAATTATCGTACAGAGTAGTAAACACAGAATTATTCTAATGCTAAAAGACAGACACCTGATTGCTATGTATTCAACTTATTTGTTTTCTCTCATTTTTACTTTTCACTTATAGGGTCACTGTCGGTTTTTGGGGGTTAGGAAATGAATGCCTGGAGTAAACCTCCAATCTCTGGCATGTTACTGACAAACTTTTTCCACGTGACGCACAGATATGCACACCATATTGGTGGAAAACAAGTGGTCTGCAACAAACATTAAATTGCGTGAACGGCCGCTTCCCGTTCCAACAGAGAGTGAAGGCGTGTGTGTTCTGGCGATTGAAAGGCAAGCACCTGAACACTCGGCCACAGCCCTCACGAAGATGAGCATCGAGCTTGGTTCAGGTGTCACCTTACATAGATGGGTTGACATAGATTGTGTTTCGTGTTGCCTGATCTGACCACATATGGCAGTTCTTTCATGATTTCAAATATTTATTTATTTATTTTATTTGACAGGTCTTTTATACCGTACTCAAGAATGTTTCACTTATACGACGGCCAGCATTTGAAAGAACGACTTCAAACATGGTTAAAAATTTGTTATACCGTATTACTTTAAGCTTCATACGGCAACGTAGATCTTATAAGATATAAAGTATAACGTGAATAAAGATGCACGCATTTATCCACCATATCGAATATTTTTACAGTCTTAAAGCATGAATTTATAAATGACAATCCTTATAAACAATAATAAATATATTATTCCAAGTGGTTAGTGTTACGAGCACCGTCTTTAAAATATTGCATCAAATTTTATTATTTGTGTTTGCGCTAACTTGGTCAGTGTCTGATCTAAATTTTCCATTTTGTGTAGGTTATAGCCTGCTATGGAATTCAGTCTCGCATTCTCGAGGTTCTGTGCTTGTGAGTTTCGTGTCATTGTACATAGATCGTACTTACTGGAGAGTATTGTAAACTGTGTTTACCATCAAACCATCCAGAATTTTATTTACGTTAGTATATAAATATGAGCGACGAAGTTGTAAAGCTCGCAGTCTTATACTCATGTCCACTTTAGAGCTGTCATATTTACTCACGTCCACTTGAGGGTTTCGTGATTTATTTGAGCGCGGCTTTCACGACATTCGACATTCGTCATTTTGTACTCCATTTTTCGGTCTGTAGGACATTGTGAACTTGTGTTTCGCCACTTACTATGTTGTTTCAGACATTATTTTGGAGCTTGTATCACTCATTGTCTCTTTGTGCGATTACGTAACTTTCATCCCAGTTTATCCTGAAAGTGACTGTGTCTATTTCCGAGGAGTGAAAGATAATCGTCAGCTAGGCATTACGGACGCTATTGTCAACTCGTCCGCCCTGGAAATTTGCACTTTGTTGGGGAGTTGGGCTTAAACAATCGTCGGCATGCCGTGCACACTGCTGTTTGTCACTTACAAGACTGCCATCCTTTGACTGAAGTATTCCGGTGAACTGTGGATTCCATATTTACGTGGACCGACTCCCCTTTGGAAGTCGGAATATTCCATCAGGATTTGGACGCTATCATCAATAAGAAACTATATATTTTTGTAATTATCTGTATTGTTTTTGTATACTATTGTCAGTTGTACTATTTGTCTATGTTGTACAAATATAATTATTGAACTTATTCAAACGTCTTCGTGTTTCTTTGTTTGATCTTGTGTAAGGCCTGTCGCTGTCTAAGACTTGAACAAGCCATCGGTTTTTTTTCCTTTTTTTTGTCCTGTTGTTTTCATTTTTCCTCTCCATTAGTGGTACCCTTACATTAGTCGATAGATTGGTTCTGGTCATCCTTTACTACATGATATATACAATTAGACCATAATCTATAACTAATCAACTCCTCAATTGCCAAGTAGCATTACTGTACAATGTGAAATATACATGATCTATATCTTACCCATTTTTTCGGAAAAATCGATCGTTCTCGATTACGTTTAATGGATGGGCATATATTGTGTCATTTCATGGTTCCGGTATGTATGACACCAATAATTCTGACACCAAATAAGTACTTCGAGACTTCTGGTGAATGCGTTTTATAACGTATTTAGTGTTCAGATATATAGCAAAGCATAAAAACGTAACAAAGCATCATAAAATCGAACATTTAAGATTAAACTTCAAATTTACTACATTTCTCCTGGATATATACAAGAAAATTTTTACTTGGGCTATTTTATTTGAAGAACTTTGCGTCTACTAAGAGAAACGACAAAAAAGGAAATTTATTCAAAACAACATTAAAAGTGTTACAAGTAGATTATACATCTATATAATTTGCTGAAATAACAGATAGCGAAGTAAGAAAGTAATGTCATTGTTAATAGGTTTAATGTATGAATAAATGTATTTGTTGGGTAAACAATCGAGATTTTGTTACATAGAAAAAGACATGACAAACAGTTAGACACAATACGCTCATGCGCAGTACTCAGTAAACTTCTAGCGAAAGCGGTCCATGAGTCAAGGGGTCTGGGTTGGAACACGTGACAACATACGCTAGTAGACATTTCTCCGGTCCGATAGGAAACTTCGAGATGAAGTTGTATCTTGGTTCTGTTATAAATAAAACTTCTAATGAAATTTGAAATAAAACACCCATCGTTTCATGTTTGGACATGAAGGTAGGGTGATGGCAATGGACACTAGACGCTGGAAGAAGGTACGTAAAGCATCCGCGTTAAAAGAGACGGTACATACGTATCGTTCCCCCTGAGACAAAATAGGGACGAAACCATTTAATTGACGGGAATCATTGTGTTACAAAGGTGTTAATGTGGACATGTCTCGCTTGGTATGTGTCAGAAATCGTTACTGTTGTGAAGGTGACAAGGAGGAAACATGGTGTTTAGGTGTGAATCAGAAATCGTTGTGTTGTCAAGGTGACAAGGGGGAAACATGGTGTTCAGGTGTGAATCAGAAATCGTTGTGTTGTGAAGGTGACAAGGGGGAAACATGGTGTTTAGGTGTGAATCATAAATATGGCAGTAAAAATCAAATAAATTCATGTGGCTTAGGTATAAACCAGAGAATGTCGCAACCCAGTACAACGGAATATTTGAATAAGTTTTACAAATGGAAATAAGACGTTATGCGGGGTAGAACCTTAGTTCAGAAAGTTAAGTATGAACTGTTTTGATTGCATCATAATGTGTGAGTATAACAGGAAAAAAGTGTAAATAGGCAAGTTGGGAGGTACAATGTTACGACAACAGAGTGATTTCCCTGTGTGACGTGATGTTGGCGCTTTAAGCCACGGTAGAGTCAATGTGCACAATTTAACAAAAGCTGGTATATACAATGTTGAAAATTTATCAAAAACAATGAAATAAAACTTCTGAGATGTGTTCTCCAGTGATGCTGGATGTCATTTTGTGCAACAGAAACGAAATCCTGACAACAGTGTCTTCTGAACACATAAGCTGCCATGTTGAAAGATAGACAAGTGACCCTACCATGCATGCCATAAACGGCGACGTCATTTCGCAAATGGACTTCCCTGTAACTCGAAACATGCGTATTGCCCATAAAGATACTTTCTAAAACCCCGGAATTATCTTAATGCTTCCAATTAACACTTCCACTGCTCCAGTTGTTCTAAAGCGACTCTTTGTCCGTTACGTCGGCGTCTTTTGAGTAAATAAGCCCCCTTTTCCTTCATTTGGTGCAGAAATTGGGGTTTATCAAGTTGTTGAACGGACGTATAAAATGCACGGCCTAATTTGCTGACGCGCCCTGAACCGTCTAATGCCACTACGCGGCCTTATTTGTTGGTGTGCCCTGAACCGTCTAATGCCACTACGCGGCCTTATTTGTTGGTGTGCCCTGAACCGTCTAATGCCACTACGCGGCCTTATTTGTTGGCGTGCCCTGAACCATCTAATGCCACTGCGCGGCTTTATTGTTGGCGTACCCTGACCCCTCAAATGTCGCTGCACGGCCTTATTTGCTGACAATCGTCTGGTGCCGTTACACGGCCTCATTTGTTGGCGTGCTCTCCAACGCCGTATGTCACTACTCGGTCTTATAAACGTCTGATACTACTGCACTGCGTCAGTTGTTAGCCTGCCCTGGATGATTTTATGGTTTTGTAAGAGGTTATTTATTGGCGTCGCATGCCAGGCTATGTCTCAATTTTCCTCTGTTTCACCCTCTTATAAGTAGGAAAACTATTCTGGAATATACTGTTAAGGCCATATGAAATAACAAAAAATCCCTGTATTTCCGGGCTTTCAAACAGTATATCAGTTATCGAGGGTCCTGTATAAATCCCTTCAATGTTTGCATCTCATGGTAAAATTCTGCACAATAACGTTTCTTTCATTCATTAGAAGAAGCTGGTGTTTTATTCCAAAATACGTTACTAAAATATTTGATATATTGCATTTGCATCAAGTATTACCAATACGTTCATGTTTATTGGTTGCATCCACCTATACAGGCCTTTATACGTATACCATTCAAGGGAACCTAAAGTCAGCCACTATATTTGAATTACTTCCCAAAGAAAATTTCCAGAGGTGTTCTAAAAAATTTCAAGACTTCTATAACGTTTTTCAGCAGAATATTAAATAGCAAGTGATCGTCACTATTGAGCCACTCATTTGGGTGACGTCATTTCCCCCGTGTTAACCTTGTCACATGACTTGCACTACAGCTCAGGCTAGACGCCAAAACTAGGCAGAAGATTAGTTCGCTCCAACATGACGTGTAGACAGCATGTATACTGCTTGTAAAGAGCACCTCGATAAACTGTCACCTGCTGCAGAGTCGGTGATCCGGCCACTGTGGTTAACACACATACTTATAGCTGACCATTTTTAGGTCTAAGCGTCGGCTGTGCCAAGTTGATTGCAGAAAAAGCCAGTTCCTCGTTATTTTTCAAAACTTTCCCCTGACTTTTCAAATGCCAACACTGTAAACTGGAGTAAGATGTCACAAGATATCGTAGTTTATTGAGTCAACCGATTGCGAACTTAGTAATTGATCACGTAAACTGTTAAAAATCAGCAGATTGTCTCATATAAAAGTTAATGTGCAAATGTCTTTTTTTGCTACCACAGAAGGTATTCTTAGTTGTGGGAGTTATTCGTCAGTGAAAAGCTATCTGTCACTGAGTAGATTAGAAAAGGAGACGTTGACATAGACACACAGCGTAATAACACAAGAACGCGGTGTTGCAAATGAGTTGAAAGCACAAAGTTGTTGACAGTTTGAGTATATGTCTACATAAATATGGAGTTTGTACAACACCATGTAGGAGCAGAACCAACAAAGTAATCACATGGAGGAAGAAACATCAATTAATTTCCACAGTTATTCTCAGAATAAAGAAATAAATATATCTTCCATCTAATTAAATATACTTTATTTAAATTGTGAATATCTTGAACAAAAGGAATAAATTTATCTCATAAACCTGTTGATGCTGGATGTAGGGAGCCTATCGTCCCGGCATACTTGTGGCAGCCCTCTTGTACAATCGGTACGAAGCAATGTCGTGCGGCTTAAAAACTAAATGTACGTGATCGCTCATAATCATTGGATATATAAAAACAGAAGCATAGGACAGATACCAAGGGTTTCAGATTTCAAGATCTATCACATAACACACACTGTACACTTTCGTCACATTAGTTCCGGATTCCGCAGCTTGGGGGCGAACAAGGAACCGGTATCGACAATGGCATCTGGCGTAATATCTCGACTTCATTTCATCACGGGACCACCAAGCTTGGTACGCTTGTACACAAACACACGCCGCAGCCAGGGTCTGTGGAGGTAAACTTCGCTTTCCTCTCTACTGACACCATCTGGACCATCATCTATTATGGCCTCATTACGCTTCCCGGCCCGGAGACAACAATGTTAACCCGGCGTTGTCAACGCCCACTGCGGCCTTCAGAGGCAGCGCTGAGGAAATGTCAGTCTGTTAGTTACGGCCTTCAGAGGCAGCACTGAGGAAATGTCAACTTGTTAGTTGTACAACTATGTTGTTATCTATGTTATTTATGCAACAATTTTGGCAGCCATTTAGCAGACACGGATACTCTGATAAACAAGATAAAAATCTCTATTTAGACAACAGAAACCAGACAAGTTCATTTTTTGAAGTATTAGAGATAAAAGAAGCTAATGCGCATACATCATTAAAGAACAATAAGCCCAGCTGTGAAATCTCCAAGTTGATTCACCCATTTGGTAAGTGAAACAACTGGTCAAAGAATTTCAAATGAGATAGCAGTAAGGAGTAATACAGCTTTAGATACTGACAAGAGTACATGTGTACATACGTAAGCAAGTGCATGGCATTCGAAACTAAAGCTGACGACATAACTACTGTGAGGAGTACGGAAATGTTTCTAAAAATTGCAATTGTTGAAATCTGGACCTGAAAATAACAAAGAGGATGACCCACATAGTTAAGAGCAACCGACATACCTGTTCTAGTGTCTTAGTCAGTATAGAGTACCTTTAGTTCAGTATTCGGTCCCAGACCAAAGTATACATTTTACCTATCTCGTTAACATTTAGCTTGTAAAGAAAGGTATGAAGGTTCTATAAGAAGTGGACATTAGACAAGGCTGATAATGCAAATGCATTCGCCTTTACTGCTATATAAAAAAACGACCAGTTATTAAAGTGTATACGTACATTCATTAAGTATTGCACATAAAATTTAAAAAGCATACTAGTTTATATTTTTGTGATGTTGCATAACCGAGATATCGCAGTTCAAAGTAAGCAAACTTGCACGTATCATGAGACCGCCGCCATTTTACATGTTTTAACTATAAAGCGAAAACAGCCCTTTCCGTTCACGTCACGCGAACCCTGTTCTGCTTGAAAGTCATTTATAAGAGAGAGAGAGTAGGCTGACGCGACATCGTGTTTCCGGTTCCAGTGTGAATTCCAGATAAAAAGTTCGTTGTAGAATTACAAAGCACACCAGAACAAAACGGCTGAGACCGTTTACTTCTACTTGCATCCCTCTTCTGAAAAAAAGGTTACCATATATGAACATTTGCTGTCATAATAAATCTACATTCATAATAAGCACGGAAAACGGTCCGGGGGCTGTAACGAGTTCGCTGTGAGTTCCAGCCCAGCTCATGCGGGTTTCCTCTCCGGGAGTACGTGGGAAGGTCAGCCAGCAACCTGCAGAGGGTCGTGGGTTTCCGTCATGCTCTGCACGGTTTTTTCCCACCATAATGCTGACCGCCGTCGTATAAGAGAAATATTCTTGAGTACGGCGTAAAACACCAATCAAATAAAGAAATCAAATCAAACTTTGCCTCGCATCGAAAATTGACCACTGTATAACCTAGTCAGTGTGCTAGTTCACGTCGACACACAGTGTAATATATCGGTATATTTCTAATTACATCTTAATTTCTAATGGTATTATTTGATGATCCATTTCTAAACTAAATAACGACCAGTTTATTTAAGAAATAAATTTACTTACGAAACCGGATCCGTGCTCCGAATTTCCCGTGTGTGAATGCAACCCTCCGAAAACGTTATCCCTCAAATATGACCGTAGCTTAACGCCGCTTTTTAAAGTTTTACTTTCCGTTGAAGATCAGGATTTGAGACCAGGCTTTGTTATATGTGAAAGAAACTTAGGCAATAATACCTCTCGGACATTCTGACCACACTAATGCAATAATTCCCAATATTTTCCTCAATCATATAACCTGTA
This sequence comes from Acanthopleura granulata, assembly GCA_016165875.1. Lineage (NCBI taxonomy): Eukaryota > Metazoa > Mollusca > Polyplacophora > Chitonida > Chitonidae > Acanthopleura > Acanthopleura granulata. The sequence goes on from JABBOT010000008.1 coordinate 11,644,379, forward strand.
TTTATAAGAATACAACATGTGATTGACACAGTATTTCCTACTTGTGGAGAACAGGATTCATTACAGGCGTCTACCTGACCTCTGTACCACTCATTTGTCAGATATAACGTCATGCCGGTAGCAATTTGCAATCATCAGTAGGAAATACATCGAATTATGGAAACCGCGTAAGGCCATCGTTCCATCGCCTGACGATGACACGAACAGATGGCGCGATACCAGAAAGCGATGACACGATGACACGAAGGTGCGAAGCGACCACACGGTAGTAACATCGTACAATCGTCCCATCGCCCTCACAAGAACCTCCAAATGATAAAAACAGTGTATATTTGTCTTTCCCTTTTGTGTTTCCGGTACTGGTATTTGTCATAGTGGAACATTCAAAATAGTAAAGATAGGATATCATAATGCAATTTGATACCTTAACTTCAAGCACCGAGAAAAGTATAACGCGTCACATTTTTACTTTAACCCCGATACTATATTAAATGTACAGGAAATGAAAAGTTCTTACAGACGAATTTATTTTTAGAATGACAGTCATCTGACTTTGACAGAAACTCCCACATATGTATCAACAAAAGCCTGGATGCCCATGGTGAATGATGCAGTCTTTCACAATAAAATTTTTTGTAGGTGCAAATTAGGGTTTGATCACGTGTCACTGAAATGCAGGAAACACTTTGAGATAAACATACGAAATTAGAAATCATTGAGCCACGTATATAACAAAAAATATGGGACGATAGCATGAAGCGATGGGTCAATGACACGAAGCGATGTGACGATGTGACGAAACGATGATCGCATAGTGTCATCGTTTCACAGTATCGTGCCATCGCTTCGCAGTATCATAATCAGTTCTGCATAATTTTTAAGTATTTTCTATACTCGGGCGATATGTAAGTCCTCTAAAACATAGATGATATTTGTACTGGCTGCGTCTACAATTTAAGTACGATTAGCTGCATGACAACTCCAATTTTAAGTGCCATTGAACATTTATGCTTAATCATTGTGTGTTGTAAATGATAGCATTGAAATATCCCAGAGATCAATTTCTTGATTTGGGATCATCAGAGGTCAGCTGATCAGTTACAGCGTGTTGAAAGTCAGGTGTCGTCAACAAATAACATGATATTAGTAATTATCATAAACAAGGAACAGAAAAGGACTCAAGAGGGAGCCCCGGGAACCTACTAAAATGAATACTTGTGAATAAAAGTGTTCTACTACCTTAATTTTCTGGTATGGATATGACATCTCTTGATTCAACAGCATGGCCCAGAAAATGTCGCGCTATTATCAGGCGCAACTTCCGTCAGAGTCAAGTTTTATCACCCACCAAACAAGTCGAATCATTCAGTAAATTTACTGTACTAAGACCATCATGTTCACATGTATAGATATTACTCTCTGTTGGTGGACAGGACTGGCACTGGAGTTACAATTTTATTATATAACTACCACTCACATAATAAATGTACCAGATGTCCATATCAACTTTACATCGATTTATATTTACGTGCTGCTGGGTGGGGGATAGTTCATCTTCATAAGATCGTCAGGCTCTGTATGTGAGGAAAGTAAAGCCATGAAAATGACGAAAACTGGGTAAAGCGAAGATAATGTACGGAATTAAATACACACGGCGTCGAAACACCTTGGGTCGTGGTCAGATGATAAATCGTGAACACACTAATTCCTACTTGAGGATAACGTCTATTACAAGTAATGCAATAATTATTTCAGTTTGGGAAACATCAGATGTCGTGAGCCAGATAAATTGTTACAAATTTGACTGTCATGATTTCCATGTGTTCGCCATATGAAGTCGCGTGTTTAGAAGCATTCCCAGCGTGGAGTCCGATATGTCCGTGCAGCATAAGGGGTTAACTTTTAACTTCACGAACTGGCTGTGTAGAGTGGCACCGTGTAAATTTGTCTCATTATTTTAACAGACCTTCTAGATAAGGTAACTGTGACGTTTTTGACATAAAGACTGTGTGGAAGTCTTTTGAATAAACTGATTTAAATATTATTCTGTAAAAGTTGACTTCTATTGCAAATTTTCTTCTGTCATGAGGTTCCATATGGTAGGTTTCAGCCATGGACTGCACTCCCTTTCTATCTCTGTATTATACATATGAAAAAACAAAAACAAAAAACAAAAAAAAAAAATAAGAACGAAAAAAAAAAAAAAACGAAAAATATCTTTATTTTTGTTTTCAGTTCACGTGCTGTATATATAGCCAGTTCGCCTGTTTCTATTTGAATAACAAGGGATACGGACATAGTCGAGGCCTGGTTAATACAAGCAGTTCCAAAATGACCTCAAGAAATAAAAGGTGGCTAGAAGGCACAATGGATGCCTTTTACGAATGACCGAGAAAGAACCACCAGACACCAGGCTTACTTTTAAAACAAACGACCGAGAAGCATGTAAATACGATTTAAGCAAATACGGTATACGGTGAAAATGGAGTGTAAATCTAACAGTCCACAAATACATGATTTTCTTACAGCAATCGTGGCAAATGAATTACCGTTATGGGGAAGGCAAAACACATAGTTTGGCGCTTTATATAGAATGAATGGATTAATGCTTATTGTTTAACGCCCTGCTCAAAATATTTCACCTACACCAAGGCGGTGTCTCCTTGGTGCAGGACGGATTTCCATCGTATCTTTTATCTGGTGCTGCCTCACCGAGACAACTTGCCGAAGATATCCAACAAGCCTCCTCACCCAGTCTGTACTGACTCCTCACCCATTATACTGACACCGGGCCGACCAGTCCACCCTCTGTCCTCTTATTGCTGAGCATCTAGCGAGGAAGCAGGATGTACCATTTTTTAAAGTCTTTGGTAAAGTTAAAGTCTTTGACCCTACCCAGGTTTGAAATCTCCCCGTCCGAAAGCGGACGCTCTACTAAGTGCGCTATCCATACATTGTTTTCAAAGCCATTGATGTCAAAGGCATTTCCAAAGAATTTGGAATGTGTTAAAGACTAACGTAAGACTTATCAAGTTTTAAGTATTTGTAAAGTGACAAATCTTTCCTTTTTCTCTTTTAGGTTTTTTGTGTATAACATATACATATAAGAAAGAGGGAAAAAATTTGTGAATTTACAAGTGCTTAAAACTGTCGCCGCCGTCGTGAAATATTTCTGAGTACGGCGTAAAACCCCAATCAAATAAATACATACATGTATAAATAAAGATTTGTACAATTTGGCATTAGGCATTGATGGTACAAGTCCTTTTACCAAAATAGCTTTAAATGATTAAGTTTTCTGTAATGAGTTATGATTACTTAAACACGCTAAATGCATATAACTGGGGGTAGCTCTCAATCGAGCAACACAACAGTCGAGAGAGTTAACGAGATAAACAGCCTGTAATGTATCGGATTACAGGTATAGAACACTTAGCGCTGTTCACACACATTAAAAGAAAAGACAACAAAAACTATAAGCAAAGTCATTTCAGAAAAGGGTTATACACAGACCTGTAATGAGCATAGGTACTTTCTTAGACGTACTTGGTAACTCTATAAATCACCTTTTATTGTTGAATTCTTACGATTCCATGGGATACGCGATTTTAGTATGATAGGCGAGATGTTCCTTTGTCGTGCGAAGTATACCCCTTTTATTATCACAACCGAAGACCATGCATTGTGACCGCCTGGTTGGTCCGTGGGGAAACAATCCCAGGCGTATTTCATTATTATGACTTCGAAGTATATTAGAATTGTCTCGTATCATAAGGAAAACAGCTGATTTAACTCTACATCTACATGGCAGAATGGTGAACTAGGAACGGGTGACGTCACAGCGGAAGCAAATTCCTTCTCGAGCGGTAGAAACGTCGCGCCTTTGATTGGTTAAAACTGAGAGCCTGGCGGTCCGTCGGTTTGCCGACGTGGACGTTTTGTTTACTTTTAACTACGATATCTCGGTTACCCTACACCACAAAAATAAAAAGTTACGTGTTGTTAGCTTTAAATTATGGTGGCTGATATTGGTTCCGCCAAGACCGCGGATTTAACAAATCTACGACCTCGCGCAGAGCTCGAAAGGCACGGAGGTCGCAGATCTGCGCTCCTGAGGGCGCGGTTTGAATAAAATCTGCGCTCTCCGTGCTTTCCGCGCTCTCTGTGCCTTTCGTGTCCCCCGAGAAGGGTCGAGAAGGAATCGAGAAGGTCACGAAGAGCGCGTTTTTAATAGAACCGCATCTTTCACGGGGTCATGCCTTCCGCTCATTGCGTAGGGACGCCAAGGTCAGGGTTTTTTTTTTTTTTTTTTTTTTGGTTTTATAACCGCGCCCCCCGCGCAGTTATCAGCCACCACAATAAATGGGGTCCTTTATCGATGCATATATACATTTGGCCTAATGTTTTCTTTTAAAACTTTCCTGGCCTCTACCGCAGTCTATCGGTTGACCGCAGTTTGGGCTAGAAAAGTTTTAATGTGTGTGTGAACAGCTGTAAATGCTCCTCAACGGAAATCCGACATAACAGAGGCTGTTTCTCTCCGTAACTCTCGGAACTGTCGTTGGTCGATTGAGAATTAACTCACTGCGCAACTATAGATACGCCGTTTTGATGTGACATAAATGACATCTCCGAGGTGCTGAAGATGTGATGAGACATGACCTCTGCATGGTAAAACGAGGCCGACATTGAATTTAAACACTGAGTCCATTTAATTCTGTGGAAAAAAAATCTAGAATTGTTTCAGATATAGTTTTCAACAGCTTTCCTTTTCACGAAAGGGCAAAAAAGGTTGAAGACAAATGCGTAATTTATACGGTTTAGACCTGGGGTCGGTTTTACCACGAGAGTGTAAGTTATCACAAATGTAACTGCCACTACCACACATATTGTACAGATACTTCGCCATAACAGTTACGTTTAACATAGCGTTACACACTCTTCGCAAGAGGTCCTCTGACTCATACATTTGATTTAAAAACAACCAATCTTGGTTGCACTGGCCCTTGGCATAAAGGAAGGGGCAAGGTATTGGTCTGCCCGGTGTGGAGGTATGGTGTCCCAGTAGGTTGGCAGGGAAAAAACGGACAGTGTTATAAAGTGGTACTCTTGTGAAACGGCGATAGTGACGGTAAATCTGTACTCTCAGACCACACAGCTTATTATCTCTATGCCATTTTCCCTTTCTGGCTCAATAGCACCAGATTTTGGTAGTGGATACGTCACAAACATTGGATTTTTCTTGGAGTCTGATTGGTTAAAAATTTTAACGTGTAAAGAATTCTGGCATGGTGCTCGAGCCAGACTGGTGCCTTACTATCGTGTTTGTTTAATTTGCCGACAGTTTAAAAGAGCCGACCACATTAAAAAAAAGTACGCATAACCTAGAAGGCCATTTCCTTCTTATTCAAAGCATGGTCTTCATTACTTTTAAGGCATTTTCTTTCACAGTAATTAAAATGAAAATAAAGATTTAGAAGCAACTGTGGACTTTTTGGACCATATTGAACAGGCTGAAGAACAGTGACGTCGCAGATTCTTTTTTTTTTGCCGCTAAAGATGCTGTAACTGTTAGATATTCATACTGAATACAGATACAGATGTTGTACTACATGTATATTCATGTGGAACGTAGACATACTGTATAGCAATCAAACTATGTTCCGAAGATAAAACAAAGTGACGTCACTTTTCTTCAGTCTGTCCGAGCCCACCGTTGTACCCCAGTCTTTATGTGGATTTTAGTCACTGTAAAAAAAAATACCAAAATATAGTTATGACCACATTTGGAATCAGCTCGAAAAGGTCTTTTAGATGATGTGTACTTAAATGTGTTTCAATGTGGTCTGTTTTTTTAAAGGTATTATGACTATTTAGGCCAATAGCTATGTTAATAACTTAATCACTATAGTCAACAATAAATTCTATTCTATGTCTCTGAATTTTATCAATCGATTTTTATCCCTACATGAGTGAAAGGGTCTAGTGATGCGGTCAGTTATGAACACCCGGCAGATTTTGGAATGTAAAAAATAACTGGTGAAAAAAAAGCTATGCAGAGGGATAGACTGAGAACGATTTCTGTAATGCGCTGAAGTAAAATTCCTTTGGTTAGTAAAACTCTGCCATGGTTAATGTGTTACGTGGTGTTGCCATATTAAAGAATTCAATAGCTTTCGGCAGAGATTAAGACAGAGTGCGAAAACAATTGCGGTGAGTGCATTAAGTGTAAACAACGCCTATACCAACGTTTCCGTTCAATTAGGCTAAAATTTATACTTACACAAGTGGACAAAATTTTTATCCATTCAAATCCCTTTCCACCGTATGAAGTCTTCATTGAACCAAATGATGTAACCGTTATCGTCAATGTCGGCTAATCACAGTAATTAAGACATGAAGCTGTTGAATCTTTTCCCCAGTGAACCAAAGCTAATTTGTTTCCTATAGGTTATGTATTCGTGGGTTTTGTATCAATCGCTAATTATTCGTGGGTATAACGCTTTCTAGTCGTTGCCATAGAAATAAGCCGATCTAAGCCGTGAAGGCGATAAGCCCATTACGGCACCCATACCTGATGAAATAAGCAGACGCTATTTGACTGCATGGTTACGGTATTTTCGAAACATCTGTTTTCAATGTTATCATAGGATAATCAGCCTTATGGTGGACAAACTATCCCAGGAATAGCTTCCTAGGTGACCTTTTGATTCCTGACAGCATGAAACCTGTCCACTTTGAAATCTGGTAGAATGTACTATTTATTTCGTTAACTGGAAGAATCAATTTACAGCTTACATGGATATCAGCAGCCGCGGGCTTTGCTATAAGTGCATATGTGTTGGCATCAAAGGCGACCGGCATGTTGTACTTTGCCAGAATGGTCGTTTTGCCGCTAGAACGTATTCATTTGTCTATCTATTGTCAGGCTATGTTTTAACTTAATGTGTAATGAAGACTCTCTGTGAAGACATGTATAACGTGCTTTCTTCAATTCATTAAAGTCATTTTGCAACACGAGAAAGAATCAGTCAGGTGACAAAGTGATGTTTCTTAGTAGTGTAGGGGTAAATTCCTAAAACATTCAAGCTACAAACATGTTTAATGGAGCTGACTGGTTTGTATCCTGGTAGATTTTGGATGTAGGGAGTATAAACCCAGTTTATGGCAAGAACCAAAACTCTCAATTCGTCCCGCAGATTTACATGGTGGATCTGTCAGGATGGCAAGCCATTGGAGGCTGAAATGTACGACTGTTATTGTGTGCAAACAAACCGGCGGAGTCGTTTATACTACCACAGGTGTCAAGCAGCTGGCAGTGAGTTAATAATTAGAAATCTGTGGGCATCTGGTGTTCCCCTTCTCTTGTAACGGCAACAGCTACCGTCAGACAGCGGCTTCGCCACTCTGATGACGTCACAGCCGCGTGCCGTATTAAAACCTGCGAGAGCACGCACGTATAAGAGATGACGGCGATGAAGACAGTCGGCAGAGTTGACTTAGTTACGCCTTCAGTACCCCATTTTGCGACACACGCTGTTCTCAGGACAAAATGGATCTTGTATATACGCTATCGAACACCTCGGTTAACGGTAGCTATGAGGACCATATGTTTCTGTATTCGCACCTGACCGTGGCCATTCCTTATGTCAGCCTACTCTTCTTTGCCTGCTTTATCGGTACAACCGGCAACTTGTTGATCATATCCACAGTTCTGTTCTCAAAGGTAGGAAGTTCCCCAACTTTCAACAGATATTTCCTTGGTGGTCCTTAATGCTCTTTCATTTGATGGTGTTTTGTGTTGAACCACTTTGCTCTATATACTAGAGGACTCATTTCTGAATGTGCTTTTTTTTTTTACAATCCATGGGTATATATACAATTTTGTACATATAGCGCCTGAAGCAGCAGCCCAGTCTCTCCGGCCGAAATCACTGTGTTTTTATTGTTTAATCTTGCAGCTGAGCTTCTTGAAGTGTTTATCAAATTTGTGTCGGATTTTCTATATGTAATTCAGTTCAAGGTTTACTGATATGAAAATTAAAATATTTGCAAACACACAGGCAAAACTTGTGAAAGTGCACGTGCTAAACTCGATCGACTCAATCAGTGTTGGCTGTTTGACAATGCCACACTGTTCATGAATTCCTTTCGTGCTTTTTTGAGGTGTGACTCCTGACAGCTATGTGCTAATAGAATGGGTTGTTTTATTTCCATTTCGAGATCTCTCTTAAGCGCTGTTTTGAAGGTACAGGATATATCTACTTGAAGCGGTTGATGATTCTGCGGATCTGTGGTCAAGAATTCGATGTTAGGGGTATCCTAACCACTGTTTTGTAGTCAAGGTAGTCCCTAAAAAGAAATGTAGATAGATTATTTATAAATTACGTTCTTTAAATTCAGTTAATTTAATCAAACATCAAACGTTTAAGAGTTACTTCATATGTGTGCTGATTTCATTTGTGTTTCATTTTGGCTTTGTGATATACTGTTTAGCATCAATCTATCAGTTTGTTTTGCCGTAACAAGGTTAAACAATTAATGGATTAAAAAATTAATTAAAAAGGTGTAAACATGTGAAATTCGTTTACATATACATATACCCACCCAAATAAATAACCGTATGTCTACACCAGATGTCTCAAACGTCCACAAGAAACGTCAAATTGTGACCTGGTGTCATGGCTGAGTGAGATTCCTCTGCTTCTTTCATGATTTGGTGGGGCCTCCGTGGCTCAGTCGGTTAGCGCGCTAGCGCAGCGCAATGACCCAAGAGCCTTTCGCCAATGCGGTCGCTGTGAGTTCAAGACCAGCTCATGCTGGCTTCCTCTCCGATCGTACGTGGGAAGGCCTGAGAGCAACATGCGGATGGTCGTGGAGTTTGCTCGGTTTCCTCTCACCATAATGCTGGCCTCCGTCGTATCAGTGAAATGTTCTTGTGTACGGCGTAAAACATCAATCAAATAAATAAATAAATAAATACTGGCATTTGAATTTCTCACAAAGTAACATGGCTGCAGATGATAGCGTATTAAATTAATTATTCACCTTTGATCAAAATAAGTCTTCAAAGGTAAAAATTCAATATATTCGTGCAAACATGCATGCATACATACTTACATATATACTGACATACTGCTATAATGGAATGCTCATTGATATATGATATCATCTTGACTGCATGAAAGCAATTTGAACTTTGAAAAAAAAAAATAATGTCATGCAGCAGAAGAGTGTCCGGCAATATATAATAAGAGAGACATCAAACGGTTAGCATGTAATTCACTACACACAAAATCTGTAAAACGTCAGTAAAAGGATAGGGTTAGAGTTCATTGCTGATAAGCTCAAGTGCAGCTTTGTCCAATAATACCTATTTCTTTATGATGAGTATGACGTTAAACTACAATTACTTAAGTACAAAAAGTCAATAAATCATTAAATAAGTATTTATTGGTAAAGCTATTTGAAAATACGAAACAATTCCAAATCTTTGGTATTTTAAGCCATATTTTCGTCATTAATTTATGTGTACTGTGATAATCAGGTTGATGACAGGAGTAGATCTTAAAAAGATTGAGATGGGGGGAAGGGGGGTAAAGCCCTAAAATGCTTTACTCTTTACAATGTACCTGAGCATTTCGATGTACAGTGTAAAAAGTAATCGAGTAATCGGAGGACTGATCCGAACTCACGACTTTTAGATAAAGGTCAGTGGCTTCGAGAGAGATGTTTAACGGCCAATTTGCTTTGGCCAATTTTTAGAACTTCAAGGCAGTGGTTTATAATTTATTTATTTATTTATTTTATTTATTTGATTGGTGTTTAACGCGGCACTGAAGAATATTTTAGTTTTACCACGGCAACGAGCATTGTGTTGAGGGGAAACCGGGCAGAACGCGAGGGGAACTTACGTATAAAAAAGAAATTCAAATAAAGACAGGTTCATCTTTGCATCTAACCCTTGTATTGTATTCCCAATATCAACCCACAGGTCAAAAAAGGCGTAAAAATCAGATTTCAAGTGTGGCTTACTCAAAAGGCCTCTGAAGGTTTATAGCCTGACAGCAACCTGTGGATGGTCAAGTCAAAACTGCCTTCGTGGAATAAACCTCCCAAAGTTAACCGACCCCCACAGTAATGGTTAAGTTAGTAAAGCAGAAACATAGGTGCTAATTTAAAATTATCTGTACCTTGCACATGCGTCTTATGTGTGCGGGGATCTGGGGCGGAGGGCTGACGGCGGACAATCTTTTATTTTCAGTTATGGAGATATGTAAGGACCTTTAGATATGAGATATGTATGAACCTTTAGGTATGAAATTTCTAAGGACTTATAGATATGGAATATTTTAGGAGGTTCAGATATAAGATATGTAAGAGCCTTTAGACATGAAATATGTAAGAACCTTTAGATGTGAGACATGTAAGTAACTTTAGGTATGAGGTATTTAAGGACCTTTAGATATGAGATGATATAAGGTATGTAAGAACCTCTATAGATATGAGACATGTAAGGAATTTTAGATATGAGATATGCAATGGCCTTTTGATATGAGCTGATGTGAGGACCTCAATAGATATGAGATATGTAAGGACCTTTAGATGTGAGATATGTAAGGGACTTTAGATATGAGATATGTAAGGATCTTTAGGCATGAGATATGTACCTTTAAATATGAACCGGAAGCTCTGATAAACCTTCCGCCTACTATGTTTGTCGCGACATGAAAAATAAAAGAAAAAAAAATTAAAGTGCACAACAGTATGAGACGGCCACTAATGACCTTGGTAAGTGGTTTTCTCAGTGGGAGATTAACTGTCCAGTTATGGGTCTCAAATTGGACACTTCCGCCAAACATCTGAGCTGATAAAATAACTCTAAAAAAAACTTAGCCGTAGGTTCGTGTATACATCAACTAGTCCAAGAATTCTCTGTCAACCTTGTCCAGAAGTAAAGTGCTGTTTATGAAATAGTCGCTTTGCAGCATACTTGATGCAAACCGTGGACACTGAAAGTCATTGTCTTACTTCCGTAATTAGCTGCTTGTACAGCACTACGTTGCATTAATGATTTGCGGACACAAACCAAGCGCCAGTGCTGCATGGGGATTGGAGGAGTAAGCTTCGAATGTTGTTTAACACAGTTGTGCTCAGCAGCTGTAATAAGTGAAATGCCCATTTCTAGAAGTTTCTTGGAACCTTTCCTTGTGTCTTCCCTTCGTCAATGAAAACTGTTGACGGCATATCTTGGCATGAATCCGTCGTGATTTATCAGTTTATTTACTTTGTTAGTTCGAGGTAGATTTTGTTCAACGTTGCATTAGAAATCGGTTTTCCGATTAATGACCTTAAATTTTAGGCGATGTAGTGTCTACTGAACACTTAATGTTTTGAGAAAACGATTTGTCTTCTCAAACGTGAAGGTAATCATCACAAAACCCCGGTGAAAACAATATCTGAAAATAACATTACAAATTGTTTTAGTCGTTTTTTTCACTTAACTCAATACACTTATGAAGGTGGGTTTTTGGAGCATATTGATATTGTTGACTGATTACAACGAAGTTACATCTTTTTTCTTTCTGAAATATTTACAAATGAATAAAATGGATATGGTGGGCTTTATGGACCACATTGTTCGTGTTAAATACAGTATTTCGTCTTATATGTTTCGAGTATGGATAAAATACTTGACCTTTGTATTCATGCAGTCTATACGCAATAGAACAAAGGGACTATTCTGAAATTACACGCTCTTTTTCACGGTGATAAAAACATTTGTGACGTATTAACAGAGTCGTATTAAACGTTATAGTTATTCGCTGCGTATTTATCAGAATGTATCTCCGCCAATCTATGAATGTGAGACTTTTCGAGGCCGAAGCGGCCCATATATGACCGCCAATTTTCTGTGTATAATAGGAGATCTGCCACCCCGGAAAAAGGCAAGTTTACTTTACGCCTGTATCCAATTTGTTGTGGTCAACAGTGACCAAGTTTATTTTTGTCCAGTTGACGCAATTTTTGCAACAGTCAAACACAAGGGGAGATGATCCTAGATTTAGCAACAGTTGTAGCCATTACATGTAATTAAAAGCTTCAGAATGTCGTCAACGAAGGAAAAAAAGGGGTGGACTAATTCGGGGCGCGTAGGTGTATTTCTCCGCGTCAGGTGTTGCTTTGATCTTGGTATGCTAGTCTGCGGCGCTGTGAGTATACTCTTTACCAGAGACTTCCTTGATTTATTCTGTGAATAATTGAGGAGGAAAGGAGATTCTCGATGTAATTAACGCACCAGTCAAACATTCGCCTAAGTTATCAGTTTGTCATCGAACTAGCCAAAGGTAGGTGTGGGAAAATGGATCAGTTCAAGGCGCATGTTTCTGTAGAAATGAGTGGATGGTGCTGGAGTGGCTATCGAATCTTTGTGTGTAAACAACAACACGACACAAGAGAAAAGGGGAATAATCATTGTGCTAAAGATAGGAATATCCATGCGAAAAAATATAAATTCTGTTACCAGTGAAATATCGATTTAAAATTGTTCTCTAAGAGGAAAAAGTTTTCCCCTCCAACCCCCTCCCCCAAAAAACAACATATTGACCTAGCTCCGAGTGTATATCATCGAAAAACCTTGACTTTTTTTGTCGCATAAAAAATAGCATATTCCAGATAATGTCTTACGGATTCTATATCCTGTGTGTTTAATTAACCTTAGCCTAGATGCACTGTGGGAGTTAAAAAATAACGTCGCCAGGAAGTACGTGTACACAGTTGAGATCTAAGGCCTACGAGGATACGCATTTGTGTTTTTGATGCTAGTTGATTTTTTCCTGACGATCTAGAAAGACCAAAAGAGTTTACACCCTTGCGACATTGATTTTGTCTAGCTGAATTCATCATCGAACGTCAGCGCGGTTTGCCCCACACACTCTATGTTTTTCCAGTTATAAAGCCGACCGACATCGTCTGAGCTTGAAAGTCTTCAGTTCAGGGCGTTGACAGCTGTGAAATAAATAATTACAGACATGAAGAAATGAATAAATATTTACGTTCCCAATTTTGTTTTTCATTTGAGACTTTATTATGGGGATGTTTATACTCACAGGGAGGGAGCTGAAATGCTGTTTTGTAAATCGTAACTTTTGACTTGATATGTCCATCTACTGCTAATGCTCTATGCGAAAAGAACTGACAGCGAGACGATTACAAAAAGTTTGTACTGACTTGCATAGGCATTTTTATTACAAAGTGGAATGATATTGGCTCCATGAAGCTGCCGTTTATGGAATTAGATGCGCGGAACTACCATTGCTAGAAAATATCTACCCGCATTGATCTCTGAATAAAACAGGCTTCAAGGATTTAGCGGGAGTACACATTTTGTGGAGCTCCAAAGGTGAAGACTTCGGTTTGTGGCCCAGTGTAAAGAATGTACGGCACGAGGTGATTAGTGATGGACATTGATCTGTGTACAGGTTTCTGGTTTCTGTTTCGGAAGATGTGGCCCACCAGTATTCTGGCACCCAGGGTTATGGATATGTCATCTACAATATTTGAATTCCAGAAAGAGTACTGGAAGTAAATCCTAATCAACGACATGTCAGCTGTCGAATCTGTTATACTGTATTCCCATTTCAACAGCCGTAAAGTCTAACAGCTGATATTTATAAAAACTCCTTTTTTATATCCGTTTTCCTACGCTATTTAGATAGCAAATAAGCTCGTTTTTCGGATTACATTTTTCCAATTTACGGCCTGTCCGTCATTAGTGAGAGCCTTTCAGAAGTTTGCTGAAGGGTTTTAATACAGCCATTTTCCCCGTGATCATCCAGGTATCGCCGTCTACAATCACTTATAGCCACTGGCCGGGTCTGCGTTCTGTCGTCACACAGCTCCTTTATGAATATTCATTAGGTGAAAGGAAGATGACATCCAAGATAACCCTAGCCTTACTTCAAAGACCTTGCTCCTGTAAGCACGTCGAGTTTGTCTGGTCTCTCAGCGAATCTGTTTGGCGTGAGGTAGATAACTTGATCAGATGGATTTGGGTTACATTTTCGTGAACGACAGTTGGGTGTCAATGCCCAGCAAATCTAACCTTTTCCACGTCCGTCCGACAGTGGCGTTGTTGTACACCGTCTGCCTGGTTCTGGCCACATGTGTGGGAACTACGGGCAATATGCTCATCATTTTCACCGTCGTCTTCAACAAGGTAGGCGACAACAATGTAGTGCCCCAGGCTTAATCACTTTGGCCCAATCAATAATATGCTGGCGTGAAAGCAATGCAGCTGCTTTAAATCACAGGTAAAGCATCCAATTTATTTCTTCTAATTGAATGAAAAACTTATTTGCCTACTGGATCATAAGTATTTATCTGCGCCTTCGATTATTAATGGGATTAACGTATTCCCACCATTACTTTCCATTGGCATACAGCTTGTGCCTGTGATCCTTCAGCCCGCATTACATAAAATATCACTTAGCTTTTTGAGATCTTCAGTACTAAATTGCTCTGAATCAACCCCGATTTCTTTGCTTTAGAACTTGCTTTCGTTGATTTATGGATAGATCTATTCCCTAAATTTCTATTTATAAAACCTTCAGCTGTATTACATAATATGTCTCCTGTTTCTGTAGAGATTGTCTGAATTACCAATAGTTACAAAACCTGATTTCATTGTTTCTATTCCTTACCAATAATGTCTATTCCCTAAATGTTACAAAACTGTATAGCCCCATTGTAAAAGATGTCATTTATTCAGTGCCTAAAGATTTTCTGAATTATATGCATAAAAAAAAATACTGCTTTCATTGTTTCAAAACTTACCGTTTTTTGTATTACGGATAATTCTTTTTCCTTACATTTCTATAAAATTCTTCAACCGCATTACCAAATATTCCACGTCTTCCAAAGGCCGTCCGAATTGTCCGTATCTATAAAACCCAATTTCTTTTTTTTTTTCAAAAGTTACATGTTTCGTACCATCTGTGGCTTATAAATAACTGCAGTTTCCTAAATTTCCACAAACGCAAGTTTTCATCATGTATCATACTTTTCAAATCTCAAAGTTTCCAAAATCTTATACTAGGTATTCATTGTTTTAATGGCTTGGTTGGTCATAAGTTCAAGCAAACACCTCTACATTGCAAATAAGAAATATCATTTCAAGCGTGATTTTGAATGAGGTGTCATTTCACCACCAACTGGTAAACATCTTGTTGCACATTCATGGTATACAAAAATTTAAATAGTATTTAGTAGGATACTGGTGGTACTGTAAATTAGTTGCACGGCTCATTATTTTGCATCATACATTATTGGCACAAAAATGCACATTCTTTGGCATCGTAAATTACTGGTTCTGCGTATTATCATTGCTAGCATACCAATGTTTTGTTTAATATGACGGACCCGTTTTGACATTTGTATCTTCTGCACCTGGGTTGGGAGCAGGGCGATAGTGTCACGTAGGGTTATCGCCAGTCTTATACTGTCTCTCACACGTTTTTGGGTGGCAGGAACTTCTAAGTCCATGAACCCTCGGATTTATTTATTTATTTGATTGATGTTTTGCGACATACTCAAGAATATTTCACTTATACAACGGCGGTCAGCATTATGGTGGGAGGAAACCGGGCCGAGCCCGGTGAAAATCCACGACCATCCACAGGTTGCTGGCAGGCCACAAACCCTCAGAGGCCTTTTGATTAAGCCACATATTCACAAGAAACACCTTCTTTTAGCACACTGTATAAACCCCAAAAATCGACAATAAAAGAACAAATAGAAGGTCCGTTTTACTGGATTTGAACCGCCTTTGCATCCGGATATAATAAATCAAATGCATGATAGTGAGAGTCAAATTTGAAATTATTGAGCACATCTTTTCTTCAGAGAACTCTTTTCCATATTTTTTTATGTATAAAATGTTAGGGTGGTAAGTCAACGAAATCCTGGTCGATTCTCATATGAACCATGTAACAATGCAGTGCTATCATCTGTGCGAATCTATATGTCCCTTGCCAGTGTAGCTACAGCTATAGTTCGGCTGCAGTCGTGAGTTCGAACAGCGAAGAGTATTAGGCTTCACCCCCGGGCTGTCATTTTACCTCGGCCGGTAAGCCTTATTGCCGTCCTGTAAGTGAAAAGCCGGGATTCTGCAGGTAGATTAAGTATGCCCAAGGCCTGGTAGCTTTGCATTGTTTTTTATGCTTTATTTTTACGCGTGTTAAAAGTGATTAGCAATTCAGACCGGCAACGTCTAACAATTTGCAATAACTATCACTGCAATGTTTTTTTTTTTTTTTTTTACCAAATTCTGCGTAAGCCACGGTGTTGGGTGGGGGGCTGTAAGTTGTTACTGTGTCAACATTTAGATGAACAGCCAGATTAAAACCTGAACCGAGGTAAGTGACGAGACAGTCACACTGTCGTCACTGTTGTGGTTTTACTCTCTGTATACACTGTAGTCTTTTATACTGAACACATCTGAAAACATCAATCAAAGAAATGGGTATCGTGCACACGTATTTATACAGATTACTGATACCGTGCGTATTTGAGGAACTGTACGTACTGTTTCTTGTGTTAATGATACTGTGCATTTTCGGGGAACTACACATACTCTTTGTTACATTTCTGGTACTACGCGTTTTTGGGAACTGTGCACATACTTTTTCAACAAATCACTAGTATCATGCATTATTGGTACATTTTTGCGAACTGTATGTCCTCGATATTGAGGGGAAATTAGCGGGGCACCTCCATGGTTGATATATCACTTCCCTGATTGTCAGATATAACATTATCCTAACCTAGGAAACATTTAATAAATATTGCGGAAGGCAAACTAATCTAGCGTGTAGTGAGGTAAATTGGTCGAGCCAAAGGTGAAATCTAATTCGTTTCTTCTCTTATCTTTACGATTCATTTATTCCTATCACACAAACACGCATGGGTTACAGATGGACAAATATTGCAAAGCAGTACGTCATAATGAATAGTCCCTAGACATCTGACACCCTCAGGGGCCCGTCTTATAAAGCTGGAGTAGATTACGTCAGACGTACACGTTTACGTCCGCTTTAGTAGCGGCTTCCGTCAGCTCCTAGTAGCGTCTTACTAAAATTGTCGCAATGCTTAAAATGTGTCTGCGAAACACCACAAGCGCCACCATAGTTAGTATACTTACGGAATTTACTTTGCCCGAGGTTAGCTGTAAATTTTCACCAAACTATACATCAAGTCGCAGTACTCCAGCTTTATAAGACGGTCAGTCTTTTCTGCGACACACCTCCGACAGGCTTACACCCAGTCGCAGCCTAACTCCAGCTTTGTAAGACGGGCCGCAAGAACTAATCGCCTTTAGAAATAAAAACTCAGAGGAGAATTGTAACTATTGCTGAAAGCGATCAATTCACACATTCGTATTATGATGCGCAGGAACGCTGTTGGTTTTAAAGCACATGTGTGTGCGTGTGCCAACTTAATCGGATATAACCCCATACAAAAGATCACTCACGTGACGTAGTCATCCTAGGTCCGCTTCAACGATTAATTCTGAAGTAAGTTCTGTTCATAGCCATCCGAGAAAGCTTTTCAGTGGTATAGGATTGTTGGAACAATACTAATCGACTCTAAATTCGATCTCTGTTAATATGAGAGAACGAGATTTGTGTCACTGACAAACCAGTGTAATATGGACAGAATACTTTGAAAAACAGGGTCAAAGTGTTCATGGATTTTTAGTCTCAGGCTCCACAGACTCCAAACATACAGCCCATGTCCAATGAATGTCTCTCTAGGGCGGTACGAGCGCAAATTCTGTTTTCCTTCTTTCCGCTTGTTAAAGAAATCAATGGTAACATTTAAAATTCTACAGGTAATAGCGTTTTTCCTACATGCATTTGACCTGTCGAAACTAACCCGACCAAGGCAATCCCGACCCTCAGATGCACATCCGACCCCGTCCAGATTTTCTGGTCATGTGAAGGCCGTAACCAACAGCAAACCGTGACCACGACCTTGTAGTTTGAATTTCGAAGAGTGCAAAGTGTACGATGCGGCACAGCCCAGCATAATGGAGTTGACAAGTTAATATAGTGTAGCCGTCCGTGAAGATATTGAACTACACGGAGATCATGTTACCTTTATAAATCCACATATAGTTAATACCAGTTTCTTGCTGGTAACTCTGTACAGGTATTGTAAGGGTGCCACTATCGGAGAGGAAAAATGATAAACAAATGGCTTCGTCAACTCTCAGACAGCGATAGGACTTATACAAGATCAAACAAAGAAACACGAAGACGCTTGAATAAGTTCAATATATATATTTGAACAAAACAGACGTAGTACAACTGACAATAATGTACAAAACAATACAGATAATTATAACATATATATATATATACATCTCATTGATGACAACGTCCAAATCCGGATGGAATATTCCAGCTTCCAAAGGCAAGTCAGTTGACGTAAATACTGAGTCCACAGTCCGTGGGAATTCTCGATTCGAAGAATGACAGTCCTGTGAGTGACAAACAGCAGTGGGCACGGTACACCGATGATATCCAATTGCCCGTGTTGGTATAACTTCTCAGTACGGACGGGTTGACAATAGCGTCCGTGACCCCGAGCTGGCGATATATGTTTCACTCCTCTGAAATATACACAAAGTAGTGACTTTGTGAAGGGTAAACTGGGATGAAATATACCTGATCGCACAAAGAGACAATGAGCGATACAAGCTCCAAAATGGCACGAAAGCCGATATCTCCCAATCGAACAAAATCCTTCTCAGTGGACGACCGTAAATATGACTGCTCTCACGTGAATTTGAGTAAAAGACTGCTCTCAAGTGGACATAAGTAAAATGACTGCTTTCATGTGACCATAAGTTAAATAACTGCGAGCTTAACAAGTTCGTCGCTCATATTTATAGATTAATCCTGGACAGTTTGATGGTAAACATGTTTACAACACTGATACATCTTTCCAAAATGTACGCCCTGTGTACAATGACACGAAACTCACAAACACGGAAGCCTCGAGAACGCGCGACTAAATTACAATCCAGGTCACAACATGCACAGAGGGAAACATGGATGTCAGACACTGACCCCGTTAGCGCCAAAACAAATAAAGAAAACACCTACAATATCTTAAAGACGGGGTTCGTAACAGTATACACACATACAGTGTAAAGTCTTTGAAAGTAATAAGCTGAGTTCAAAATTCAAACCGATAACTGTGTTCGGCTTGAATGAATAATTACGATTTAACGCCACTTGGGCAATATTTAAGCCACATTGTGGCGAAACTATATTAGGTAAATAGACTTTTTTTTCTGAGAGCAAGATCTGAAATATGAGAGGACGTGTTTCTGCTAGAACTTCCTTGTGACTTTTCGCCGTTTTAGTGTAACAAAAGATACTTGCCAGGAATGACATATAAGAGTGACCATATATTTATATATATTATATATATATTAAGGACACGAGATATTCAGTGCTGAATACTGTGCATTGTGTCAAACAGAAAGATTATTTACCTGACACGTGTTAAACGTGTGTACACTAAAAAATCGTTCATTAAGTCCGTTACCGGAGGGATCACCGATTGCATTTTCGACGATCTAAAGGATTACTCCTTTCCTGGTAACGAATTAATCCGCCTAAGACATTTGAGATACACTGATTCACTTATCTGAAGCATAACTCTCCGAGATCTGAAACTTGTGCTTTCTCCATGTTGAACATGCTTTTCCTCCATCTATTAACCCGAAATATAAGTGAAATATTCCTCCATTCTAAACGTCCAGTCCAATAAATCAAAATAAGTATAAAATTATAAAATAAAATAAACGTTGGCCGTAGTCAATGTATCCTTTTAAGTATCGGGTTGTACAGTTGACTGATACGGATGCAGACAAGTATTAACTCAAGAACTATCACATGGCATGAAAATAACTAGTAGCCATCGTCTCGCCATGGCATGACCAGACAGAGGAACCATATCCCAATGGCATGACAGGACAGATGTATACCACAGACAAGCCTCTCCCGGTCCACCCCCTGGAGAACTTTAGGACAGCGAGCGTTAGGTTCAGACACCGATGTGAGAGAAAATTTTTCTTCGTATCAACCTATTCTGCGAAGAACCTCGGGGTAAAAAAATCTCCGTGTTACAAAGGAACAATTTGTGTTTATCACTCCCCCCCTGTACATAGGAAAGTCTGCAAACAATCTGCTGTTGGTCATGGGTTTGTTCCCACCACAATGCTGTCGCAGTCATATAAGTAAAATAATCTAGCATACGGCGTAAAACACCAATCAATCAAATAAATAAATATAGATGTGATTACTTAAAAAGACAGTCAGTAATAATTCTTGTAAAATAAAGACAATCGGCTTTTATTATTCACGAAATATTCACGAACTTTCTTGCTTTTTAGAGAAAGTTCAAATGGTTTATCTACCCCACAGATTAATATTCCAAATAACCGCGTTCTTAGCTTATCTAGCATATCTAGTCTGTCTTAAAATGAAATGACTTGTTCAATTCTTTCAGAAACTCCGTAGCATTGAGAACAGTTTTATCGTGAACTTGGCTCTTGCGGATCTCTGTGTGACTGGTTTTGTGGACCCCTTCAGCATTGTCGGTAAGAAAAAAAGAACAGGCTTTCATCAATCCCATAGACTTATCAGATTATTTGTACGGTGGATTTTGTCACATTATTTTGGGTCGTTACTGTTTTACCTATTCTGAATCCTAGATAAACGTTTGAAGACATGAAATTCTGAATTCTGGTCTATGCTGGCCGACCACAGGATTCCCCCAGGCCTGGTCGCTTTGTACCGTTCTCATGTCACAGGATATTAATTGTGATGACAACACACCAATTTCAGTAATTGCATAACAGCGACATCTAAAAGTATTATAATTGAAATAACTGTATTTCTTTATATATAATTCTGTTTGAGCCCTTGTGCTGGGTGAGGGGGCTGCGGTGTAAGTTGCTACAACATGCATGTATTTAAGCAGTGACATGAACAAGTGGGATAAATTCTTTGACAGGTAAATTTTTAACTAGCTGACTTAATGAGTAGGTTTGATCATTTGCCAGCAAACAAACTGTCGTTGCTGCTCTGTTTTTTTTACTCTCCATGCTGTCGTCTTTTTGCAATTAGTTTGTCTGCATGTTGGATTTTATCACATTGATGAATTCTGAATTATAGATAAACCGTTAGCAAAGTGGGAGTTATTGAAGTTGTCGACGAGGCCATGTCCTGTAATATTTGACTTTGGAGAGCTTCCAAACCAAACAGGACGTGTCTTGGAAATAGATCAGGTCGAAAATGTAACGTCCTATGCGGCGAAGAACAGTTTACCTTACTTTCATCAATTTGTATCTGATGGTTCGGCATATAGCAGTCTTAACACTGCTGTCTTTAACAGAATGAATTTACACCTCCTCGTGACTTGGGTTAGATTGGCAGAAAACTATAACTTTAAAGGAACAAACAGCTTTGAAGTTTTGTGCTTCGTTTCGATAACTGTATTGAGGCGAGTTTAAAGGACCCATTCTTCTAACTGTTTTTTATAATAGCATGGCAAGCCATGGCATTTTCACTTTCCTTATTGTCTCCCGTATGTAACGTTAACACTTATGTTATTACGTTGAAAGCGCCGACATGCTGCGACTGTACCAGTGCTTTGATCAATGAGGTCGCGTGTTCGAATCCAGCTGCTTGCATTTTAAGTCAGTAGGTTTGTAAAGTAACTTGAGGAGAACGATTGGTTACTTAAGGCTCTCTAGTTTTCACCAGGTTTCCTCTATCCATAACACTGACCACAGTGGGAGGAAGGTTTGGGTCAACAGACTGAAAAGTCAGGGTTTTTCAGTAGAGCTAATTCAACTCAGAAAATTGAGTCATATGATGGCTGGGTCACTGAAGACAACCTCTTGTTATCTTACTGACTCATTAATTGGTCGATGAGTCCTTTAGTGACTTGGTCGATCAGGTTAAATTATCGGCACAGGAATTCTCAGGCTTTTGAGTTTGTTTACCCAAACGTTTCTCTCAGTTTGGGTTTCTTATACTATAAGTAAAAAAAAATTGAGTAGGGCCTTCAACATCAGTGAAATAAATAAGTAAATACTTTCCTCCGTGCAATCATAAAGTTACACTCTGTCATAGAAAAGTGAAAAATATGGGCGTTGTATGGGCCCACAGGAATCAAATGAATATTTGCTAATATGGCACACTGGTCTGCTTCCAGGGGTGTTCAAAGGCGAGCGCTACTTCATCCAGAACCCAGTCCTTTGTGAAATCGTCGCCTCCGTTTGTTTAACCAGTTGCTTCTGTTCCCTCCTTAGCATAGGCGCCATCAGCTTCAACCGCTACGTCCACATCTGCCATCGGCAGGCCTACAGTAAGATCTACAGCCCTAAGAAATGTCTTTGCATGGTAGTCGGCCTGTGGGTGGTAAGTTTCTGTCTGGAGATGCCCAATTTCATCGGCTGGGGAGATCACGTGTTCGATCACAAGACCCGCTCTTGTGTGTGGGACCGCACGGCTGACTTCTCGTACACGTTGTTTTTCGTGCTCGTCGGCGTCGTCTTGCCGCTGATCGTCATTTCCGTCTGCTATGCTCGGATATTTCTCTTTGTCCGACAAGCCAAGAAACGTATCGCTCAATCGGGCGATCAGTCAGACTTGAAACAGAAGAAGGAAAGACAGGACTCGATCAAACTGGCGCGAACTCTCTTCATCATCTTTGTCATGTTTACGCTTTGCTGGACACCATACGCCTTTATGGTGGTTTTAGACGTGAATGACACCTTCCCCATGGAATTTCATGCGTTCTCTATTCTGCTCGCTCACACCAATTCTAGTATCAACTGCGTCCTGTACGGCGTCTTCAACAACAACTTCCGGAAGGGTTACAAAGACCTGCTGATGTGTGTCAGTTGCAGGCGACTCTGGAAAGGTGACTCCAGACTGGTTCCGCTGCGCTCGGGGCAGTGCTCAGAGCACACCCAGGTACAGTCTATTACCGCCACGCAGGCGTCACCAACGACACGCTCTCCATCGTACTTGTTCCAAGTCAAAGTGGTGGGTCGAGAACCCTGCGCGTGAAACACTCAGTTTACCAGCTGTTGAAGGTAGCCGCTTCTGGGCTGATCTTTGTTATTTCCCAAATGCTTCCATGCAAGCAGAAAAATAAGAAAAGAGAATGCCTGCGCTGTAACCAACAGAAAGTGGATCACATGGCAACTCTTAATACCAAACAAAGCTTAGCATAGGAACAGCAATTGCCCTAATGCTTGAAAGAAGAGAATACGTAGAGTTTCTCCCAGGGCAGGGTGAAGAGTGGAACAGATCGTAGCTGGGGAAAAGTTAAACACATGAGGGCTGAGGAAGGGTTGAGCAGATCAGGGCGGGGAAAGAGCTGAAAGGATCAGGGCTTGGGAACGGTTGAACAGATAAGTATTGGGAAGAGTTGAACAGATAATGTCTGAGGAGAGCAAAACAGATCAGAGCTGTGAAAAAGTTGAACAGATCGGAAAGAGGTGAGCAGATCAGAACTGGGGCAGAGTTGAACATATTCATATTCAGCTAAAAGCAACACGAAGTGGATAATTAGGATCTACGTGCTGCTGAAGGCAAATTGATCTTGAAAGTTACCATTTATGTGCAACTTAACTGGAAAATTAGTCCGCGTGTGCACTTAAAGACGAACTATATGTAAGGTGGACAGTTAGCATGCAAATATAGCTAAAGGGCGAATAAAACCGTAAAGTTAGCATATGTGTGGACCTAAAAGCGAAATGAACTGAAAAGTTAGCATACGTGTGCATCTGAACGCGAGTTGAGCCGGGAAGTATATAACATGTGTGTATACCTAAAGGATAATTGAAAAGTTAGCAGTTGTGTGCGCCGAGACGTAAAAAAGAACTGAAAAAGGTGGTTGTTATGGTGCGTTTGAAGGGTCTTTGATCGTTCCTCAATTAGATCTCTAAACAGAAAGCTCTGTTTGGGTCTACATTGCTGCAAACTTAAAGAGCATTGGAAATCGATTTTGGTATCATTAAATCGACAGATTCTTTTACAGGCGTCTAGTCGTCCTATCTGGTGTTGTTATTCCTCAGTGATTATCGTACCTTGTCATTATTCAGTCTGATGGACTCCGAACCTTTTTCTATAGGTGTGCAAGACAAATGGAGGGCTAACTACTCCCCATGGTCACAATCCTTTTTGTTTATTGATTGTGTGGTTGGCATTTTTTCAACGTCTACGCGTGTCCAAGGCTAACTACTGATGGTTAAGATACTCTTCATGTTGGCTGGAAGTACAAGAAAAATGTATCTGCGTTTTCGTCATTCGTGTTTGGCTGTAATTAACAAATCCAAGCAAATGTCGGCAAGGCTTTCATTGCAATTTTGTAAATACCCTATCTTGTTCTTGCTTAAGTTGAGAGTAAAGTCTTCTTTTGTGCGAGATGCAAGAAAGTACACTAGCTTTCCACGATACATCCTCAAATGAAAACAATTTTTTGCGAGCGAAACTCTGAATGAATGTTGGTGCTTCTGAAAGCTTCGGAAAGCAACTCTCAGGTTACTCCCACTTCTGCGAGAAATAAGTAAAATGGAACATGTATGCCAAAAATAAGCCTATACCCAACAGAAGTAGAGAGATATTCATGCGAAGATTTTTGGGTGTGGCAATTCTTTTGCATGTACTATATGAACTGTGATATTCTATGATATTACCGTATACAGGTAATCACAGGTAAACATCTTTCACTGCACTTACTTCCCTTTCGAACTGTTAACCTCCCTACAGTTTAAATCGAAACAGTTGTCAGCTTTTCTTGGTTATGAAGAAAATGTACACTGATTAAGAACAAAATCAAAAACTGCACTACGCTTATTTTTAACCTTCCATCATATCATATTTGTTGAGTAGAATTATTGTTCGTGTCATTTAATTTATGTTTCTTGTCATTTAATTTCTTGGGATGTAATTTAATTATTCAGTACTTTTTTATCAATGGTTTTTATGTAAATATATAACGTTTGTTACCCAGAAATTATCTGAACTGTCTTTGTTATCTGATGTGATCGGCTCTAAACCTGTTGGTCTCAGAACACAATAAACAAGTCTGGCCGATATTTAGATCCAAGTTTTATCCTTCCGTACGAATGTCAGAGAGCATTAAACACATAAGACTGCGGTGTGGCAAAACATCTGTAAGGCAACCAGAGGATGATTCGATTCGTGAGCATATGTTTATGCGTCTTTATTGTGTTGTAAAAAAAGATAAAATAAATGGAACTAATTGATGTAATGTAACAATTGTTTTTGCGGTTTACTTTTTCTTACTCTTTCAATGTCTGGCTTTTTAAATGTCTGATTTACATCAAGCATCTTCCTCAGAATATCGCATTTAACCTAATTCCTCATCCGTTTGGCATAGACAGCAATTTCAGTGTAAATTAAGCACGTTCTTAATTTGATTCTCGAGACACACTTTTATTAGTCTGCACAGAATAATGCCCTCAGAATATGCTTGATCTCACATCTCGGATACATGCGAAACGGTTGAAAAATTACAGTTGTTCAACATTATTCCATGTTGTTCCATAATGGCGTACAACTGTATAAATATATAAGTAACTCTTTCACTTCATGGTGGGTCACTTTGGTTTAGCTCAGCAGAATGTCACAGTGGTCGCTGTGAGTTCAAGTCTGATGTCAGACTGACTTCCTCTCCGCCTGCACGTGGGAAGGTCACGCTGCCAGCAACCTGTGCAAGGTCGTTGCATTCCGCCGGGCACACCAGGTTTCCTTCTACTGCTGGGTATAGTACAAAGCAACAATGAAGAAATACCTCTGGGTTCTAATTAGTCACCCTCTGCACCATATTCCGATATCATGATGGTGTCTACTTAACGTACGAGTCCATATTTACTGTTTGAACATTTAACACTGATGTTTAGGACACCCTGCACGCCAGCTGACCTTGTGTCTGTCTTACAGGCACAGTTTTCGTCAAGTTCCAATACTTTAATATTCCTTACAGTAGTAATTTGCGGATACAAAGTCGTGCCTTAAATTGTACTTCGGGATCGGAAAACCAGTGGTCAAAATTTATTATTTTGATGCATGTGTCTAAATCTTTAATTTGGATCACAAGTTAGAATAAAGCCGAAAATCGCTTTGTCGCTTTCCAAGTCTGACCAGTTATGCTAGACAGAAGGCCATAAAAGAGGCAGCGAGGTAATGAGGAGGTCGGGTAACGAGGCAATGAAGTAGTGAGGTAGTACGGGAAAGCAACGAGAGGGTGATGAGGAGATCGGGTAACGAAGCAATGAAGTAGTGAGGTAGTACGGGAAAGCAACGAGAGGGTGAGGTAATGAGGAGGTCGGGTAACGAGGCAATGAAGTAGTGAGGTAGTACGGGAAAGCAACGAGAGGGTGAGGTAATGAGGAGATCGGGTAACGAAGCAATGAAGTAGTGAGGTAGTACGGGAAAGCAACGAGGAGGTGAGGTAATGAGGAGGTGAGGTTGTGTGGCACTATGATGGCAAAGCAACGATGTGGTGAGACAGTCAGATGTAAAGCAGAGGCAGAGCGATAACGAGCGGGTGATATAACGAGGCAATAAGGTTGTGAGGCAGTAAGATGGGAAGGCAACGAGGTAGTGAGGCAATCAGATGTAATGAAGAGGCAGCGAGGTAACGAGAGAGTGACATAACGAGACAGTGAGGTGGGGAGACAGTAAAATGGCAAAGCAACGAGGTAGTGAGGCAGAGAGCTGACATAGTAACAAGGCAGCGAGGCAGATACAGCGAGGTATAGCGAGGTGGCAAGATGGTTTAGCTTGCCGTGTATGAGGCGGTGAGGTGGAACTTCAGTAAAGTAAAAAGTTCAGCGATGTAGCGAGGTGACAAGATGATAAAACGACAATATCCTGGGGTGGAGAGGAGGGGGGGGGGTCAAGCAATACGATAAAATATGCAACTGGACTGAAAAAAGGTTCTCCAGTGAACCATCACTGGCACATCTATATGTATATTAAAGCAAATTTTTTGGATACATGAGGTACGATACGGTAACTTTTGATTTTACCAAAGTTGCCATTGTTTTAACGCCTCCAAAGCTGTTTTTCTCCGTAAACCTTGTTATTTACATATAATTTGTGTTTTATAAATTAATATTCACCATGTCCTACATTAATTTGTATTATTTTGGTTTGGAAATTAATTACACAGTGTTTTATGACCTCAAGGACATACATTTATGTTTCGTTTCTACGTAGCCATATTGCCAAGACATACTCGACAGCACAAAAACATTTGTACATCTATTTTTATTTCTTTCATTTGTGCTTTGAAAATGTATTTAATTGTTTATTTTCATTAACTTGATACTTGTCAGAATTTTATGACATTGTTTTCCTTCCACTTTATGATGAATCCCATCTGGTTTCTGGAACAAATTTAACAAATTTTAACTTTAGGTACGAGTTCATCTGCAAAATGTCATGCAGGGTGCGAATGCCTTCATGCTGAGAAGCAAACTATAGTCTGTTTTATTTTTTAAATTTAGTTGGGCACTTTTGGCCTTCTGTAAGTCCACCCATTGTTATTGTCGGTATTTCCTTTTTTCAGTGACATGTTACACGAAAAACTCTTCAAAATGATATGTATCACATCTCCGTACTTGCCATGAAACTCAAGTTAAAACACTCTTTGTGGTGTGTAACGTTATATGTCCGTAAGCATGTTGTCAGCACCTTGTCTCAGTTGCCTCCAGTGACGCACAATCATTATAATCCGCGTGGCATGCTGGGTAATGGGAGGTGTTCACATCACATGTGGTATTAACTATTCATCTCACAGCGTGAATATTATAGGTTATAGGTTTATATTGCTTCAATGCTGGAAATGTCTTCAAACTTCTCTCACCTTTAAATTTCTCTCTACTATCTCTGCTAAACTGGGGGTGGGGGGGGTGGGGGTTACATGTATTTTCTTTACTTTCTCAGCAGTCCCATGATTAGCTTTGTGGAACAGTTGTTTCGCCTTACTCGGCACAAGTTTTTATCTACATTTTGAGATTGAATAGTGACCGAACTTACAAACTAGCTCAAACCATGGCGGACCTGAAATTCAGATATGAAGAACGGGTTAAATGTGCTGTGTTAGTCGTCCAGGATTACATCATGTCAGTGTTAGCCACAGGGGTTTACTCACGTCTGTCAACACCTGTCAGTCAGGAATGATCACGCCCGTTATTGAGCATTCCACGCTGATTATAATAATTGTGACGTCACTTGAGGCAATTGAGACAAGGTGTTGAAAACATTATACACGACAAAAAGTGTTTTAACTTCTCTTTCATGGCAAGTACGGAGATGTGATATATATCATTTTGTAGAGTTTTGGGTGTTACATGTCACTGCAAAAAGGAAATACCGATTAGCGAATTTACAGAAGGCCAAAAGTACGCGACTAAATAAAAAAAAGAGCTCTAATAAACAAAACTTTAGAACAGAGCTGTTAACTTAAAACTGAGAAACTCGTTTTGCTGCCATAAGTTTTATTCACCAGGTTTCGCTTATTATATTTTTTAAAAATTATCAAACCTCCACATTTCAAAGACTGAAAGGATGTTTTTTTCCCTTGATCAGCACTCGCTGTCTCCGCTATGACTGTATAGGTCGACAGGTTTCTCAGGCACCTGGTCAAGAGCAGAGGTTCAGTCCAGCCACTTGAGTTTCGTTCATTCTTGAGTCTGACATCCCTCATATATAAGTGAAAAGCCACGAAGCCCACGTTTGTGTCTGACGACTTGCTCTCCTCCAGGAACATATTTTACTGCTTGATAGATGTCATATGTCATATATATGTCAAATGTCATATAAACACCATGGTTCTTCATTCCATACGCCCATATAGCTGCCAGGGCCAGACATGGCCCCAATGTGTGTATTATGTGTATTTACCTATTTTGCAAGCCAATACATTCATTCCTCGAAATCTGACAGCTGCATATACCCCAGAACTGTTTACAACGCCCGTCTGTCTTGTCTAATGGGAAAACAACTGTAACAAAGAATGATTGGCGTATATGCTGAAAGAGAGGATTTAAGGCTTTTTGGGTGACGACGGGAAAACACATGGCTGTTTGCTAATACCGAGGCATTGATTGTCACCGCACGTTATCGCTGCAATTTTGCTACATTGATGACTGTGACTTTCAAGTAACGCTTAATATTACCCGTTGGTCGAGCCTCTGACTAAGAAGATGTGTGGCAATCTTTAACTTCGAAGGCAACAAAGCCTTCTTGAATTCCGATACATGGGTTATGATTCACTGCATGTCGGTTGCATGTCAGTAACATTATATGCAATTCGAGGAAACCATACAGCAATAGTACATTGGTATTCCAAAGGGTGGTACAAGCCCCACATCCCCTGTCGGCAAAACTGTGCCTTTATGCAAATTTATTCTTATCAAACTCAATAATTCTCGATAAGCAGAGAGTATATTGATGATTTGCTACCTTTAAAGAGCTCAAGTATACCAAAATTTGGGAAAGAAAAACTATACACCTTCACCATAGATTTGAAGAAATTTCCAAACTTTCCACTCTGTAATTCTTACATAGGCTTACATATGACAGTAGTTTCCTGTCAAACCGACTTTACGACAAGACGGATAGTTTTCTTTTTGACATTGTGAATTATCATTACCTGGATATAACAATACACCAAAGGCTTATGTATATGGCCTGTACATATCTCACCTTGTAGCAATTGTTAGATCCTTTATGCTTTGTGACGATTTCCATGAACGTCACTAGTTATTACAATGTACTACGAAAGCTATAGTTAGGTCAAGAATATTCCATCAAACGGCTTCACGGCAATTTATTAAAGTTCCTTCATCCTTGTGTTTAATTCATACAAGACAATAATAAAGCCATGAGAAAGAAACCTAATTCCTACATCTGTTCACATGTTAATCAGGTGGGTTTAGGCTTATTTATAATTCAATACTTTTAGTGAATCAAGCTACGCGTTAAGATTTTGTCAGATATACTTAGATAGCTTCGGTAGAGCTGCTTGCCCCATTTATATAAGTTGTCAAGTGAATGGCCATGTTAAAATATACGATCCCCCCAAAAATCCAACAAATACAAACCAGCGTCTTTCCATCGTAATACAAATTAATGCAGTTTATTTCTTAATAAAATGGTTGACAAAGGGAAATCAGATCATCGTTTTCAATATTGTCTCAGTGGTATTCAGTAGCATATCTCCACTACTCATCCCCCCCCCCCCCGAGAAGCTTCCTCTTGCCCTTGGGACTCAACAGGTAACAATGGTTGTCAACACGCCGACAAAGATTGTCACAAGGTGTCTTGTTAGGCCGGTAATATAACTCTATTTTCCCGTTATCGGTCTGATTAGACATCCCAGCTTATTGCAAATGTAGACGACTGCCAACTGCTTGGGTGAGACACACGAGCCCGGGATCTCAAAGAGAATTTCTTGACTCTGTGGTTCTTCGAGTTTTGTTAAAAGTGGTCGATGGCGCTCTTGAGGTCCCTTGGGCAGTCTTGTCTTCGTTGATGACAACTAACATAGTATGCAAGGCTGCACGTCACACGTCGGAACGTCCGTCAGTAACTTGCCAAGGGCCCTTCGTTTCCTCTCAGGAATTGCAACTCCCATTTTTGCTGTGGGTGTTGGTGGGGGGGGGGAGGGGGGATTGTGCCACTGTGTGAATGGGATGTTTACCTGATACTGTACCAGCCTAACAGATCTATTAGGCAGATCAAATGATACAACACCATGGACTCGACTTAACTGCAACGTAATTAACTAGACCAGCCCAGAACATAACATCCCACACGTGTCTTGCATTACTGATGATAACCCGTAATTCCCTATTTCTCTCATTTGCGACGTCATAGTGTCTTATTCATGTGAAATACACCGTGTTAATTACAAGGTACATTGATTATTTATTTCTTTATACCAGAGAAATGAAAACCAAATGTAGCAGGTGGATGAACGGGCGGATTTGGACACTGTTTATGAACTATATAGAGAAGATGGTAATCTTTGAACCATGCTGAGAAACAGCCGTGTAATTACATACTTACAACCCAAAAAGAGCTTCATCGATTCGAATTTGTATCTTATGGTCTATGATCACGCGAATCACGAGAAAAACGAATGAGATAAGCACTCTTTTATCATTCTGACTCCACACCATATATATGCTAATTTACCGCGCTGATAAACTTTGCTGAGGAACAGCCTTGTAATAATATACTTATAAAACAGCTTCCTCGATAACAGCCTATATTACCAGTCTTGTGACACAGAATCAGACGAGAATGAAAATCAGATAAACGCCATCTTAACATTATGACTCCGCCTAAACACTAGTGCAATAATTTTACAAGCGGAAAATTTACGCCCTAGACATAGAACTATCTTCCAGATTACTGCTAGCGGCTAAGGCGGTGTTTCTACGGTTTAAACTACCTTCCATCATAGTATTTCGGCTTTCTATGTGGACCTAATGTATTATTTAAATATCAGCATCGGTTGGTTAACGAGTCAGGGACTAATCATCGAGAACAGCTTCTATAAACAATCCTCAAGTATCATCCATACTCCCCACACAATCATCACTCTTTTTAGTGCATTAAATAACAACTTGTCAAGGTGTATTTTTGTTGCAAAACTCTCTAATGCAACGCCAGGGTCAGGCCGATCATTGTCTACACAATTCTGGCGCATTAGTCTGCTTGTGTCAGGGCTCTCAGTTGACGCTGAATGCAAAATGTTATGGTCAGAAACGATTATGATATAAAAGACTACAGCAGAGAGAGAAAACCAGAGCAGCGACAACAGTGTGATAGTTGGCAAATGATCACACGTTATCGGTGAAATCCGGCCTCATGTCAATTTACCTCAGTTAAGGTTTTATTCTAACTGTTCGTGTAAGCGTTTAAGAGGCAACAACTTACACGTCGCCTAGCAACATGGCATGAACAGAATGAAGTAAAAAAAATACAGTGATGTTAAATGCAATTTAACAGACGCCACTAGTCTAGAATTACTCAAAGTTTACTTAACATTTGTAAGTCCTTCTACGAGGGGAGACAAGAGAGATCTGATGTCGTAAATATGATGTCAGCATATTTGGAGCGTTCACGCGCCTCCCTAAGTTTTCCATTTGGAGGACTCAGAAACCCTTTTTAAAAACAAATTTCCCTCCATAGTTTTAACTGTCATTTTCTCAGATAAGTCTTGAACATCAGAGATTAGTCTCTGTTGTGAATTAAGTTTAAAAAGCAAACACCACAACTTAATGAATTCACCTGTTAAATATTAGCATTATTAATGGATTTGATCCAAAACTGATAACCCAGCTTATATATAACATAACAGCTGACTTCACACAGATGTTCGAGGTTACTGATATAATGCTCTATCTCTTTATCGGATCAAAGATTCCTTAAGGCACTCTCCTCTCTCCTCCTCCACCCACCACATGAGAGTTCCGTGCCCCTGGAAATACTCCATACAAAGCTATAACAATAGGTCCACTCAGTGAAATATTATCTGTGCCCACTTGCACACAACGTTTAGCTGAGAGCCAAAGACAAGCCTGATAAATTATTCAAAGAAAATCAGTTAATGGAGACTGTATGAGAAAGAAGTAGGGCAATATTATAGAAAGGTGCGTTCGCCTTATTGAAGCTATGCCAAATGTGAAATCTAACGCTACATTGGCCTATCTGTATCATATAAAGCTTGTTCAATAATGACACTCTCAAGAGGGATGACCTAACATTAGGACTCGCCCAACGTCGTGGTATTTACTTAGTATTTACTTACATAACTGTTGTTTAATGCCATTCCCAAGAATTTTTCACGTATACTATGGAGGTCAATTTTATGTAAGGAGGAAACACAGTTTCTTCAATTTTCTTGTCTTCATTTTCAAAAAAGTTTCACGTCATAATGATTCATCAACCAACAATGACAACAGGTGACAAATTCTGGCAACACCATTTGGGGACAATTGAACGGCACGCTGAATTGGAAATTACTAATTACCAGTCTACAAAAGACAAGTATTTGTGCTTGACGTTCATTTTGAGCCGATTGTAAACATTTTTAACAGCATCTGGCCGATTCTAATGTTTCACTGTAAATTACGATGGTCGTCTCCAAAAAGGTGTCTACTGAACATGAAGTTGTCTTTGTTATCTGTGTTATTGAATTTACTTCACTGAACTTAGGCCTACGAGCCCTGTGTACAAGAGATACTTGTTTCAGTCGTAAACAGGCACGGAACTTGTAATTATCAGATAAATAAATACATTATATTTATTTATTCACTTGATTGATGTTTTACGTCAAACTCAAGAATATTTCACTAATACCTCGGAGGGCAGCATTATGGTGGGGGGAAACCACGACCATCCGCAGGTTGCTGGTAGACTAAGTAAATAAAACGAATACGATACCATTGTCAACGGCGCTAGTTGACAAGACGTCAGTATATAATGTGAATGGACGAGGTGTAGTGCCTGGTGTCTTCGACATGGCGTTCTAGCGGGGCAGGAATATGTGGATGAAAATATGTCGACATTGGTTCTGGCCTGTTACATAGAGATACCCTCATGACATAATACAAACTATACACAAACAAACCAATTAACAAAGCATTTAAAGCGTATTTATTACTTTGATTCGTGTGTTACAAGTTAACACCTTCCTGCATGTACCGTTTTTCCCTGCGACATATGGTAAAATGGTTCGAAGGAAAACGATTAATGGTACAAAATATCTGGACGAAGGAGAAGGCAAGATGGATGACATTTCACATGTGGCATGTTGTATTTATTTTTTGTTCATTTTATCATTTCTTTGGTGCTTAATATAACATATTAAGTCGAGAATATTTTGCTGATATGACGGAGGTAGATTTGGAGTAGACGGTCCAAAGACAACACCCCTTCCCCATTGCCAACAAGACACGTTGTGATGTCATGTGTGAAAATGAAACTACATCTGGTAGCGGTTTTGTTAGGATGTCAGCTCGTTACATGGCGACCTGTAGTAGATCTATTTGTCCCTAGGGTGTGGGTGCGAGTAATAAATAATAAAATAGTTCAAGGTAACAAAGACTTTGATCTTACATTATTCTGCTAAGCAGTAAGTCAGTGAAATATGCGACATCTATACATTTGTGTGCGCATTCAATGACTGCTTTAGGTAAACTGAACGGGCGAGTTACCCTAGGCATTGTTTATGTATCCCATGTACTTATGACAACAAAAGACACTAATCTAATATGGCTGTGGGGACTGATTTGAGCGATTACTGATGTATATTGGCTGCTTACGGTGGTATATAATTAAAAGAAGGAAAAAATTTCATTCTACACGATAGAAGATATGTGCAGAACGCATACTGCCGGAATTTATCCCTCGGGAGATAGGAATTGAGCAAACATAGCGTTGTTTTAATATCAATGCTGTGCGGACTGGAACAATTATCAAGAAAGATTAACACAGAGAAAGGAACCTATTGATCTTAGCCTGTTTCCTGGCAAAGGAATACTCTTTCATTTTCTTTCAGGCAATGAATGAGTGTATTATTACACAGATATCCGCCGGCGTTTAAACACTCAATGACATTGGATAAGTGATGGTTGAGATACATTAAAGTCATTCCAACCCTAGAATAACACCTTTGTTGCTTGTAGCCTGCGTGTTTTTTCTTCTAAAGCATTCGGAAACGTTCAACGGCATTCGATTAGTGACTGTTGAGATGCATTAAATGCATTCCAATTTTAGTACACTGCACCATTGCATGTGTTTGTGTGTGTTTTTGAAAGGTCTTCTGCGGAGAACAATTTACCATTTCTCAATTCGGTATTTGACCATGTTGCGTTTAGGTAACAATGCTTCGTTTAAAACCTTAGACTGTAATTTAAAATTGGTTCTGCTTGAGAGATATTATTGCTTCAGATAGGTCAATATTTTCAAAATATCAT
Organism: Acanthopleura granulata; assembly: GCA_016165875.1. Lineage (NCBI taxonomy): Eukaryota > Metazoa > Mollusca > Polyplacophora > Chitonida > Chitonidae > Acanthopleura > Acanthopleura granulata. The sequence continues at coordinate 11,679,498 of JABBOT010000008.1, forward strand.
TGCTGCAAGTCTTGTTGAGAACAGTACTGCCTCCATCCTGTGGTCTTAGCGAACTTGTTTCCTGTAACGTGTTTATTTTGGCTTAATGGAAATCCGTGTGGAAACTGTAGCAAATTTTTTTTAACATAGCCCGCCAAACATCGGTAATGAAAATAAAACTTCGCTGATAAAGCAAAGCCGGATATTGTCTTCTGGTCCAGATAATTACAAGCTACATGCTATGTTAAACGCTGAATAAGGTCCTAATAGAATACAAAACGACCATCTTCAATGACAAAGTCGAGAGTCGAAGGATTGGGTAAAACTGCGAATCGACCGAATTTAAGTTAATCTGTGTCTTTCTTACAAACAGAGATAACGAAATTAGAAACGATGCCATGAAGTTGAACGTCGATTGATCTTATGTCAATTCCAGACTTGAAAGATGACACATGCAATAAATACATTAGTAGCAGAAGTTGTTGGACATTTGCCAAGTAAATATGCTGTTTTGTCCCTTGGCGGTGGAAGGTGCCACTACTGACCAATCAGATCGCGGTGTGAAAGATTATAATATAATGTATTTTTAGCAATTTATCGATTCGCTTTCAGCCCATGCTGTGAAATCAGGAACTATTGGTGAGGCGTTTTTATCACATAATGTCAAAAATGAATCCGTCACAAATATTAGGAACCATGTTGAAATGCGATGTATAGAAGCTTCCAAGAATTAAGCTGCCTTCTAATTTACTGTCGTTTGCACAGTTCCTTTCTCACAGAAACATGCAATTCTTGGCTACTCAGATTTGTTTTACAGATTTAACGATTGAAACTGCCAATAACTGGCATACAATTTACAAGTAAACAGTCTTTGTGTCTCAATAATTAGATAACTGAATTCAAAATGTCTAATGGATGTAGGAGTGTAGCACTGTGTATGGAGGACACCTTCGTTATGTGACGAGAAGGTTGGCCTACTGGAGTGCCTGCAGGCTTCATGGAGAACCTACGTTTTGTATCTACCCCGAAGCATATGTTCAATATAGCCATTGTACAACCTAAGAGCTTTACCCAAAGGGTTGTAAGGAAATTAGTCATTAATGTCATCCCTAGTGAGATGATACGGATTGGCTGGTATAGTTGTGCAGTAACGAGTTGACTGTATACTTTGTCTGATAGTCACTCACCGTGTATTTTGAATGTTGTGCGCTTCGTATGTTTGTGAGTACTCTACTGGTTGCACAAACACTCTGCTGGTTGTGTACTTTGTCTGATGGTCACTCACCGTGTATTCTGAATGTTGTGCGGTTCGTGTGTGTCAGTACTCTGCTGGTTGTGTACTTTGTCTGATGGTCACTCACCGTGCATTCTGAATGTTGTGCGGTTCGTGTGTGTCAGTACCCTGCTGGTTGTGCACTTTGTCTGATGGTCACACACCGTGCATTCTGAATGTTGTGCGGTTCATGTGTGTCAGTATCCTGCTGGTTGTGTACTTTGTCTGATGGTCCCTCACCGTGCATTCTGAATGTTGTGCGGTTCGTGTGTGTCAGTACCCTGCTGGTTGTGCACTTTGTCTGATGGTCACTCACCGTGCATTCTGAATGTTGTGCGGTTCGTGTGTGTCAGTACCCTGCTGGTTGTGCACTTTGTCTGATGGTCACTCACCGTGCATTCTGAATGTTGTGCGGTTCATGTGTGTCAGTATCCTGCTGGTTGTGTACTTTGTCTGATGGTCCCTCACCGTGCATTCTGAATGTTGTGCGGTTCGTGTGTGTCAGTACTCTGCTGGTTGTGTACTTTGTCTGATGGTCACACACCGTGCATTCTGAATGTGTGCGGTTCGAGTACCCTGCTGGTTGTGTACTTTGTCTGATGGTCACACACCGTGCATTCTGAATGTTGTGCGGTTTGTGTGTGTCAGTACCCTGCTGGTTGTGCACTTTGTCTGATGGTCACTCACCGTGCATTCTGAATGTTGTGTGGTTCGTGTGTGTCAGTACCCTGCTGGTTGTGTACTTTGTCTGATGGTCACTCACCGTGCATTCTGAATGTTGTGCGGTTCGTGTGTGTCAGTACCCTGCTGGTTGTGCACTTTGTCTGATGGTCACTCACCGTGCATTCTGAATGTTGTGCGGTTCATGTGTGTCAGTATCCTGCTGGTTGTGCACTTTGTCTGATGGTCACTCACCGTGCATTCTGAATGTTGTGCGGTTCGTGTGTGTCAGTATCCTGCTGGTTGTGTACTTTGTCTGATGGTCCCTCACCGCGCATTCTGAATGTTGTGCGGTTCGTGTGTGTCAGTACCCTGCTGGTTGTGCACTTTGTCTGATGGTGACTCACCAGTTATTCTGGATGTTGCGTGGTTTGTGTGTGTCAGTACTCTGCTGACTGCAAAAACACTCTGCTGGTTGTAAACTTTTGTCTTTTGTTGTGTGATTTATTTTATCGCCTGAAATAATCTTATATACACTTTTCTCAATATCACAACAATTTCTCCTGTTAAAAACGCCGTAAATGATATTACTTCTATACATTATCCTGGGTGTTTCATGTGTTTCACTTTGGCTCTTATGAACTTGGCTTTGTTTCTTCTTGGGCCTTAAGTTAATCGGGCCTTTCATTCGTATTCTCCTTCTTAATATTCAAGTAATAAATACCGAATTACTACCTTTATTCATATCCTAATATAAAGAGTTCTTAAAGCCACGTAACGTTTGCTTTGGCTAACTTAGAGTTAAATCCTTACTTAACCATGTTATCGGCACATCATCAGAATTATTTTATTCCTCCGTAACCTGCATATATAAGGACAAATTCACGATTATATATAGATCTGTGGAATCTAGACAAAGGCCAAGCCTTCACTCAGAGCTTCACATTTGTTACATACCTGGAGGAACTGTGTGTAATTGTGGCTAAATTAGGTGAACCACCTTTCTCATTAACTGTTTTACCACCTCGGTGGCCTGTTGGTTAGGGTGTCCGCCTCTCGGTCGGGAGATCCGGGATCAACCGCGGAACGGGTCACACCAAAGACGTTAAAAATTGTATTTCTTGTTGCCTCGCTTGGCGCTCAGCATAGAGAGGTCAGAGCAAGGAGAGAGGACTGGTCGGCTCGGTGTCAGTATAATGTGACTGGTTTAGCTGTCATGTGTGGTGTCTTCGACATGATGTTCCAGCGGCGGCAGCACTTTGGCGACCTGAGCTCGCCCTGCCACAAGCAGGCACAGTACATATACATCCAAAGGACTCCTCGTCGTCATATGACTGAAAAATCATTTAGTACGACGTAAACCTCATGCATACATACATATATTAACTGCTTTGACTAAAGACCAGCTTTTTAAGAGGGGCGATGTCATTGATCGTTAAACAGGAACCACGCAAGAAGAGTCTTTGGGGCATTCAAAATGACCCATTGAGCAGCGGCAGTGTTATCGTTCATGAACAGTATTGATTGTCGAGCCTTATATTTTTTGCTCGTTTCCTGTCTCGAATTCCACGGGAAGAGCGAACATTTCGCGACAGGAATCGGTCACATGTTAATTACACACTTCCTTATAAGACAAGGTTACATATGATTTTTTGTTGTAGCATCATTAACGGCACGCCCTGTTCCGTCTGAGAACATAGCAACACCATTATTATAAAGACCTTATGTAGCAGTGTTTATTGTGACCGAATCTGTGAGTTTTCTTAACTTCGCACCAAGATGGAGAACTTACGTGATTTGTCTCGAGGAGCGAAAATGAATTGGAAGATAATTCTGCTCACATAACGGCTCCATACCCATTTAATTCTCAAGAACTTTCCGCCGCTGTTCTAAGCTCATTTAGACACATGATGAGGTTTGTTCGTGATAGGCTAACTATACGAATAGCCATCCAAGTATACATTACGGTACCCATTTATTTCGGTTTAGTGCAATCTTTCCCTATACCTATACAAGACAATGCCAGACCTAATCCGGCAATACTGACGACATGAGAATCGCCACTAGCGGACACGACCATCCTGACATTCTCACTAGGCTGTATTGACCTTTCTGGATGCAGCCTGTTGGTGCTCTATCAGCGTCTTGGTAGACAATCCAACAGCACCCTCGTCCCTTCTAGTACGAACGAGCTCATTGAGCGACATTTAACTGGGTGCACCTAGCCCACCTCTTCAGTATGGTTCAACATCACTCGTAGAGACCAGGGATCAATTTCACTTCGTGCGGATATATTTCCCGCGCAAATGACATCAGCTTTATTGAGCTACAACACATCAGACAGTGTATATTTACTGAGAAAACAGAAGTTACTGATTCGCATATGTTTGAGCCTGTGAATTCCAGCTAGATGAATGTTTCATTCACTTTCGAGGGACAAAGTGTGTGCTGCCCACGTTGATGGTTTCATGGAATTTGACACTTGGTTTTAAATATGGCAAGTAAAGGCGAAGTATTGTTCAGGGTCTGCATACCTTGTGGCAAGGGCACAGCGCTGCTCGATTCTAAAAATGTAGTTAGGACCCTCAATGTATCATATACGGGGTAATGAAGTTAATGTGCTATGGTGGCTGATAGCGTCCATTGTAGACCGCGCCTTCCGCGGCCTCGCTGAGGGCGCGGTTATCACAAAGACGCGACCTTTGCTCAATACATGGACCCCGGAAGGCGTGGTTCTATTAAAACCTCGCCTTTTGTGACCGAAAGTGTGGAGAGTGCAGAGAGCGCGGATCCACGTCCTCGGCGACTCGGGGCCGTGAGGGTCCCGTTCTTGTTAAAACCGCACCCTCCGCGACTGTGCGGCCTTAGCATAGAAGTTTTTTCTGTCCAGTACCGGATGGGTCTGTTGTGTACATTTGAGAGACCCCGAAAATATAATGTCGTATGGCCTATTCACTAGGGAGCTGCATGTAGTGAGACATAATACGACTCTCCAGAGGGTAACCTGTAATACAAAGCTGTGTGGTTAATGTCGAAGTCACGTCAGTGTAACTCCATTCAATTCAATACAATTCAACTTATGATATTAATATATCTGGAATATGGTTACATAAATAATGAAGTTTATCGGCAGTCACAAACCGTAGCGGTATATGCTGATTGCAGCGAATAAGCCCTGCAGCTCTGCAAAATAAAGAGTCTTTTTTTCAGATTGACTGATAGATTTCATGTTTTTCCTTCACTTTTGCACTTTTCATACTGACAGAGAAGACGGGGATCAAGCGGTGTTTGGATGGATAAATCAATGATAACATAAATGAAAAAGGATGAAGGAATGGTCATGGCTTAAGGTCACATCGGCAAAATATAACAACCCCACTCCCACAACCCCAGGAGTTCTAGTTCAAGATGAAACCACGCTTATTAGCACATTCTTACCGCCAAGTCACCAATGTTAAGCTTGTTTATCCCGGAATAGCACTGTGTCCTGGTCTTTGTTTTGTGAATCTCGGGTTTGTGGTATTAGCCTTATATTTATTTATTATTCATTTATTTGTATGTTTATTTATTTATTTATTTATGTATTTTATTGACCTTTTACTCAAGAATATATCACTTATACGACTGCGGCCAGCATTATGGTGGAAGGAAACACGGTGGAGCCTGAGGGAAACCCACGACCACCCGCAGGTGGCTGGTTGACCTTCCCACGTACGATCGGAGAGAAAGCCAGTCTTTGCGCTAGAGCGCTAATTCCCACAGTCAAGGGGAAGCGGCTATACCAGCCTTATTGAAGTTGAACGGCAGCTGAGAGTTACTTCGTAGTCTCCCAGACACTTGGATGGAGAAAACCATTACACTTCGCCAGAAATCCGACACACCGTTGAACGTAAATTAAGCTGTGCGCAAATAAGGGAACGAAAAATGGGGATGGCAGGCCTCATTGGATGTCTGTAAGGGGCTGATTAGCTTGGGATGAGAGCAATACACTATTTGGCTGAATGAACTCGACAGAGTCTGTGTGCTTACATAAATATTGTGGATATGTAACAATCGACCTGTGTATTACATGGACGTCCAGTAATCAGCAGATGACATCTCACTTCTGTTAGCCCTAATCACGCTGGAAACCATAAAATCAGTTAGTCCCAATTTTCCTTTTATTCTGAAAAAAAAATATCGCTATATGTCATTAGAATTGCGTCAGCAATTAACTGAAGTGAAATACGTCACACAATTTATTATTCATCAAAAACCAAACCCCAGCATGTCCATGTGTGGGCCCACATTCAGCACATTCAGGCTAATGAATAATTGGGGCTTTTGCTTGGATAGAAGAGCCATATTCCAACCATGAATTTCCCCAAGGAGATGTGTAAAATATTACAGCTGACACGTGATTAATATTTCTCGTAGGAACAAATCACAGGTAATATTAAGGGACATATATTTGACCTTTTTTCATTTCGTGCGACATCAAACGGCAGTTGTTCTTCCGTAACATAATTTCTTTTTTTTCTTTTTTTCTTTTATGTTTGGACATGAATTTAAAAAAAAGGCTAAAGCTGGTGTTACTGAATCATACATTACTTCCCGTTATTTGTCAAATAAAAGAGCGGTCTCCTTACCCTCGCACTTAGCGCTCTAGCGCAGCACAATGAGCCAGGTGCCTCTCACCAATTCGGTCGCTGTGAGTTCAAGCCCAGCTCATGCCGGCTTCTTCTCCGGCCGTACGCGGGAAGGTCTGGCAGTAACATGCGGATGGACGTGACCCTGCCCATTTCCCTCTCATTCACCCTATTCCTGCCCCTCGCCGTGTAAGTGAAACATTCTTGTCTATACGGCGTAAAAATATATACCAATATTAAATAAATAAATAAATAAATAAATAAATAAATAAATAAGTAAAAGAATGAAAAGATTTCCACCCTCTCACGGGCTGTAAGCCTAAGTGCAATAAGTGGTTCAGAAGCTCGTGGTGCGGACAATCTAACGTTTGTTTAAAGCACCAGTGTATTTGTCTTCCAGCAACATGGTGTAGGCCTGCATGCATAGGGTTACGCATAGGGTTATTCCCTCTCCCCCCGGACACCCCACCTGGCATTCCCCCCTCCGATACCCCCTGCGCCCCCCTCCATTATACAAGGAAGGTGTACAAGTGTTGACATAGCCTGATTTACAACTTGTTCGGGGGGGGGGGCGGTATCCGTGATGAGAGAGTATCGATGTTTTCACTGTTATGTTCAGAATTGAACTTATTCATGAAGTACTGTTCTTTAATCCCTCTGGTTTGAGTTTTATTGACAGGAAATTTAAAGAAAGGCATATCTATACGTGTCTTTGAGTGCGTGTGTTGATTTATGATATTAACATCAGTATTATAATCAGCATATTGAAATTATAGTACTTAATATACTCTAAATTACAGCAAAAATATATAATTAAATTGTATAAAAAGAATAAAATAACAGAGTATGGCTAAAAACCATGATCAGACTTCATGAATAGAGCTAAGGAGGCCTGTTCAAATAAGCACCCAATGAGTTTAGTCTTTTGAAGGAAATATCTCTGTAAATAAGCATCTAACAATCCAGCCATAATATGTTGTTTTAATTTGGACTCCCAACTGCCCAGGCCTTTTGACCCTTGCAATACACAGCTGGCTAAAATACAGGTATTTTGTTCATTAGGTTAATAGCTTGCTTTTTAACTAAATGGTTAGAATTCCCCCCCCCCCCCCAAATGTATGGCTTTGTGTTAGGTAAAATGTTTAGACAAAGTTTTGTGAGTTTATATTTTATACCATTCTCAAGGCTTTTTCAAAGAGCTTTTTCCTCTACTTGTTCTGTTTTTAATACAAGGTGTTAATTTTACCAAGTCAACTAGGCTTGGGTAGGAGGGGGTCAATATTAAAACAACATGTTATGTTATGTCAGGTTATTAGATGTTTACTGACAAAGAAAATGTCTGGATAAGTCTTACTAAATTTATAAGATCACGAGCATTGTTTGTCTTATGGGGAGAGCTTGCAAATACAGGGTATAAAACAGTTTGGCTAAGCATGAATTTTATAACTGTTGAAAATTGTGGAGATAATCAAGACATCTAGAGGAGGCGAAAAGTTGTATTATGAGGGCTCGCTGTACACCAAAGAAGGCTGAAAAGACTACACGCATCCGTTGGGAATGTAGTGAGAGAAAATCCACTCCCTTCACAGGGGCCCTCACAACAAGTTTGAGTAGGGATGATATTCACGTGACAGTCCCCCTCTCACTTGATGAGCGGTCATTTTGCCATAGAAGAAGAGAAGGTCCGTTGTGAGATCAGAGACCGGTCCCGAACAACAAGGGTAACGACCTCACATGTCCTGTCCACAGCCATTGAGGAGCTTCGTGAACCAGCGAGACCACATGTTGGTAGGACAGATGCCATGAAGAGAAATATAAGGCTGAACAAACAAGGTGCATTTCCAAAGGATCCAAATAGTCTTCAGGTGAATGAAAATTATACTTGCCCTAATGATTAAGAATTTGTAAAACTGACAGGGTTTTGTCTATTGCATTAATTACTAACTGATTTAGGTCGCATGTGTCAACAACTTTGATTTTGATGTTGACCGTCCTATACAAGTTGAAATTTGGAGAGAATCGTGTCAAATATCTGCTTAAAAGCATAACTGTCCAGTCTCCTTGTCTTAACATTCTGAAAGCAACTCTATGTGCAACTACCATAATGCATGTTTTGTTTTTTTTTCGTATTTCAGGAACTGGTCCAACACAGGAGGCGAGGAACCTAAGCCATTCCTGATTCATGATAGCGGTTCACAGTCGGCACCAAGCAGAATGTCAAAAGTGGTTTATGAACGGAAATATATCACCTGATATATTTACACAGTTGTAGGTCATCCGAGGGCCGCTGCGGGATACAGCAGTGTCTTGTGTCTACGCACTGCTACCCAACAAGGCTCAGGCGATTTATGAGACCATGCTGCAAGTGGCAGTGGACCGGTGTGAGGAGCTTGGTTTTACGCCAAACCCTACCACAGTCATGACTGACTTTGAAATGGCAGCAATGGCTAGAATATAAATTTAGAAGAAAAAAAACCCCAAAAAACAAAAAAACTCAAATTGGAAGGTAGAAATGTAAAATGACAGAACAACACCATGCAAAGGTCTGTCAAAGAACACGTTCGGTAATTAAGGTCATAATTCTGAAGAGGGTCTAAACCACTAACCTTTGGCAAATTACTGATAAGGTTTCTTATGTGTGACAAACAAATAGCCACACCATATTCACCGGAGGCAAGTGCCCCATGTGCACTGTGAACAGGGAAATCAATAAACGTTCTGTCCAAAGCTAAGACTGACCCATTGTCCAGTAATTAAAAGATAAGAGTCTTAAACACTGCCACGATATATATGCAAAACAATATAAATTTTCCATTTTAGAGAATTGATAGAATGATTGATTATGGTTTAACGCCACGCTGGCAATGTTTTAGCCGTATCGGGGCAAAAACATGTTTCAACCGTATATAGTTGTGGAGGCAATGATAACGAGGCAAAGACAACATGCAAAAGTAAACAGAGCTGACGGACATGTTTAAAGTTAAAAAACTAAACGGCTGATAAGAGTATTGATTGAAGCATATGCAATAAAAGAGTAGATATACATGTAGTTTTATTTCATATTTACTTATTCATGTCCGCCATGAGTTGCATAGAGCTATTGCAATATATAAAGTATTGTACCATTCAGTGGTGTATATACCTAGGGGGAAATTGTCCGGGGGGGGGGTTCGGGGGGGGGTGTCGGGGGGGGGGGTGTCCAGGGGGGAATATGTCCCACATTCACATGCATAGTTGTTGGTCACATTAGGGAAAGTGCGAAATTAGACCTAACTTGGCGGAGCTAAGTGGTGTACACAGGACACTCCCGTAATCCACCAGTCATAAAAACGACTGCTGCTGTGCTTAAATTAGAAATTGTTTGCGTACAACGTTAAACATGAAATAAATAAATTGATTAATAGACCTAAACATATCAAAATAAATCAGTCAGCTCATTCTTGTCGCTGGATGATGTGGGTAAACACAACTGCCTCATCTTATACTCAAGCCTATAAAACTTTATAACACTTACAAAGTACGCCTTGATTTAAAGCTTGGTCGAGTTACATGTTTCCAGCAGTGTTACGTTAAGGGTATTGACAAATGGTGACACTCACTGGTTGTCTTCATGTGTTGTCATGCATAAATCTTACTTCGCTGGGAAGTTATGACTGTAAAATCCGCATATGATAACGAGCAGTATATTACATTGTCACATCAGACATTTGTGACAACCCTATTGACACTGAAAGATCACAGAGATTTCTGTTTATAACAGGTTTCCTTTTCTTCGTTAAATTTCTCTTTAGAGTTCTTCATACCAGTGTGAAATAATTTTATCGCTAACACAACTGTGAACCGTGGAAAAGTAGGTCAAATCTAATTCGATATCTGAATGTCAGTAGTTTTGCAGATGTCAGCGCCCATGTCATCGGTTTGTTTGTGTTGATGATGTTAAGATAGTTCCTTGTAGATCCCCATTCTAACATGGCGACGGCTGTTTTACGGGTTTGGATCCATACAGAGGATAAGGGGGAAGTAGAATGGAGCGCACGACAAGACGAACTGACGTTCGGAAATGCTTTGGTTGGTTTGATGTTGTTGTTGTTGTTATAGGTGGAAGTTACTGGTTCAGCTTCACAGTAGTAAAAAAGTAAAAAGTAAAACTTTCAACAAGAGGAGTATCTTTCGCTTTACCAAGATGTTCTACCGGGAACTTAGGATCTGAGGGTGTTTTTTTGTGGAGTGTCGTTCAGTAAATCATGTGTATTTTTAGTTTTACAAATACGCTCAGTTATCTAAAGCGTCTTCCCTGAACCGGCTAGTCCGAGATGGCTCTGACGTTGGGATTTGCATTGGAAATGACGCGGTCGCTCAAATACCCACATCAGAGAGACCTAGTGTGAGAGACGTAGTGACTAACCGAAAAAGCACTTTGAGAAAGCAGTCCACATACCTCACAAATCCCAGTCGTAACCTTTCCCCTTCCCATCCCCTCTCGTCTCTCACACTAGGTCTCTCTGACGTGGGTATTTGAGCAACTGCATCATTTCTAATACAAATCCAATCATCAGAGCAATCTCAGACTATGAACCTGCCATACGTAAAAGTTTTACGAAATGAAGCACCAATGGTAAAGTCGAAAGTGTTGGTCCTTCAGCTGGACCAATGAGGTTGCTTGTTGAATTCAGCTAGCTACAACAATGACGAACACTGGCAGACATCCTATAGCCAGGCACTACAGTCCTTTTTCAATGAGTTAATTCACTAGTAAGTGGATTTTGAAAGGGTATAGTGGTTTCCATGGTCTATGCCCACTTTCCTGTATAGATTAACCTGGATGCTATTGTAAAAGCCTGGAGTCTTTCCACTTGGATGCATCACATTTAAAGGATTCCTTGACATATGTCTTTAGCAGAGTAATAAACAATGGCTCTTGTTTGTTTTTCTCTTTTTTTTTTGAAGGTGTTGTTTGTCCTTTTGTTTTTCAGTTTGCAATATCCCAAGTTTTGCCCAATGTATCTGTCACAGCTTTTGAATGTAAGTTCTTAATGTGCCACAGGTTTCTAGACTTTAGACTGTTGTGGCAATTCCAAAATAATTATGTTTTTACCATCAGTATGGAATTAAAAAGAGAGTTAAATTCTTGGGATTGTTTAGTGTAATTGGAGATAAAAATGCACTTTTTTTTGAGTTTGCCTTTTAAATGAAAATGAATGTGAACAAAATGCTGGGGTTTCTGAAATCACAGTTGAACTTACCTTTATGTTTAACCCCAATAACATGTACATGGACATATTAAAGTGAGATGTGTCAAGTGTCTTGAGCACTAGAGCACATGGGCAACCATTTCATATCTATTTATGTATAACACATCCCAATCTTGTGGTTAAAGTTTCATCACCACAGTCAAGCAGTGTTGCGAAGACTTCAATAAGCGTAGTGCATGAAGCTTTCGTACAATCTGTTTGCTTACTTGTTGAGTATATTGTGTATTACATGTACATGTAACCTGTTTTTGTCTTGGTGATGGAAATTACGTGAAAATATTGGAGGGAACTAGTAGATATTTTCGTCATCTTGTAAGGCAATTTACAACTCGGTGGTCATAAATTGAGCCCATTGAGGGTCTCTTGCCTTCCACCAGTTACACTTTGAGTTGGCTGTGAAACTGTGGAAGTCTGTCATTCACACGAGGGAAAGTTTGACCATTATTTGCCTTTATTTTCTCAACAAGTGAAACTAGTAGGTTTGTATATGTCAAAAGATTTTATTAAAATACTATGATTACTATGGTAAGAACGGGAATTCAGTTGTAGAGAATAATTTCCTCATGGTTTTCAGATGAGGATGAAGAAGGGGACAGAATAACAGTGAGGACTGATGAGGAACTCAAGACCATGTTAGAAAATGTAAGTTTAGGGTTATGTTTATAGAATGTGAGAAAGGACTGTTGAAGTGAGAGAAGGGTGTGGTACTTCAAGAATATCATTTAAGATGCCTCATGATGTACAAAGTCTTGTGAAAGAGGATCAGTTAAAGGCAATTGCTGGCTTTGACAACTGTAATCAAATTTGTCAACCTTTTCGGTCATCTGAGTAGCTATCATGGTCGACTCGAAATGGTCGAGGGAAAATTGGCAGAACAGTGTGCGGGGCTGTGAGGTAATCTGATCATAGAAGGTGTATAGTGCACCGTGGGTGGTTTTGATGGTTGTGAACACATTAACTGTGTCTTGTGTGCAGTGTGTCTTTACATTGACTGTTTTTTCCGTGAGGTGTGATAATTCTGGATACAAATAGTTGTCAGGTGTTAAATGACCGACGCTGTGTATAGATACACACTTGCAAGTTAAACGGCTGAAGTGTGTGAGTCAGCTTCAGCTCCTAAGTTGTAACTCTTTGTAAGCTAACATAAGAGTATAAGCTATATTTAATAGTAACGTCCTATAAGTATGGCCAGGTACGTGGACTTAAATGATTAAATGAACATATGAAGCTGTTAGATCACTTAGCATGCCTTACACTGGTAATTGTAACATTGTTATTGCATGTTAGTTGATTTTCTTCATAAATTATTGAATATACGGCGACTTAAAAATTAAAATCATAACTCAAATGCTTGACATTCAGTGGGTTTTCTTGTTTTAGTTTCTTGCTGATGTGAGAAGTTCAGGGAGCAGTGGGGAATTACCTCCCCTTGTCATCTATCCCAGAGGTAATGTGCACTTTTGCATTTTGTATGATGCTGCTGTAAGTCATTATGCAGATTAGAATGGATACACCTGTTGACTGCCCTGGATTTGTACATGTAGCTACTGTTTTCTTTCAGTAGCTTCGTCTCCTGGGTGACCGTGAACACTAGAGGTGTTCTTGTTATTAAATTGGGTTTCTTCTGTAAAGCATGGCATATAGGAAGGTGTTTAAATACAAACATCCTGTCTTGCTAAATTTAGTTTTAAATAAAATAAATGATATTACAGTCGTATCTGTGCATGGATGACAAAGTTACTTTATGAGTAAAACAATTTGAAAACTTGTGGAAACATTCATTGATGTGCCTCAGTTCGCAAGTTGATGTCGACAGTGCAGATACTCGTATCATGTAAACATTCATTGATGTGCCTCAGTTCGCAAGTTGATGTCGACAGTGCAGATACTCGTATCATGTAAACATTCATTGATGTGCCTCAGTTCGCAAGTTGATGTCGACAGTGCAGATACTCGTATCATGTAAACATTCATTGATGTGCCTCAGTTCGCAAGTTGATGTCGACAGTGCAGATACTCGTATCATGTAAACCATTCATTGATGTGCCTCAGTTCGCAAGTTGATGTCGACAGTGCAGATACTCGTATCATGTAAACCATTCATTGATGTGCCTCAGTTCGCAAGTTGATGTCGACAGTGCAGATACTCGTATCATGTAAACCATTCATTGATGTGCCTCAGTTCGCAAGTTGATGTCGACAGTGCAGATACTCGTATCATGTAAACATTCATTGATGTGCCTCAGTTCGCAAGTTGATGTCGACAGTGCAGATACTCGTATCATGTAAACCATTCATTGATGTGCCTCAGTTCGCAAGTTGATGTCGACAGTGCAGATACTCGTATCATGTAAACCATTCATTGATGTGCCTCAGTTCGCAAGTTGATGTCGACAGTGCAGATACTCGTATCATGTAAACCATTCATTGATGTGCCTCAGTTCGCAAGTTGATGTCGACAGTGCAGATACTCGTATCATGTAAACATTCATTGATGTGCCTCAGTTCGCAAGTTGATGTCGACAGTGCAGATACTCGTATCATGTGAACTGATATACCTGCTCAGGTTTATAGGGTCCTCAGTGTACCTTCTTTCAAATGTATATTTTTCGACCTCAATGAATTTTACTGAAAAAGCATGTGAAATGAATGGGCTTTATTGTTAAGTGAAAAAAAGATCTGATAAATAACTGAACTACCCAAATACGAATATGTGCTTTAATATCAGCAGTCCAAACCGACAAATTGATCTGGTGCATAAGCTTGGCAACCAGCCAACTACACATGAAATGATGACGCCATCCGTACCCATTGTCGTTCAGCGTGTATCCAAACCTCTATATTGTTCCAAACTTCAGGCATTACACTCTTAAATTGTGTGTCAACCCTACATGTGTCTCTGTTTTTCAAACTTATTATATGTATTGTCACCTTTCCAGTCACTGTTAAGAAAAAAATATTTTGTTTGCAATAGCACCATACATGCAATACATAATTTGTGAACAATATGCCCCCAATATATGTAGGTTGGCAATCACTGCGGTTGTTCGTCTCATGTGTCTGGACGTAAGGACTATATCACAATGTCCAGCATTATCTTTGAACAGTAAGATACTGTGTGTAACATTAATTGTGTATTCCTGAACAGTGAGCACATTTTAAGTTCACTATGATTGGTTGTTCTTGTGTTTCTATGTATAAACACCACATCATAATGTGTAATGTTTTCTTCGAGCATTGAGGTACATGTGTCATGTGTGACATTATTTCTGAACATTGAGTTCGTTATAAGTTGACTGTGGTTGGTTGGTTGTTTTTTGTTTCCCTCTTCAAAAACCATATCGTCACATGTAACATTACAGGTACTGGTGAACACTCTTCTGTTCTTGTGTTCTAGTTGGGAAGACCCCTCAAGACAGAAACATACATGGGTTAAAGGTAATACATCAATTATTGTTCTGTTCAACAAACAGTAAACACAAAAGCAACTTTCGAACCACAAATATACACATAAATAAACAGACGATTTTTGAATAGTTTTCAGTGTATTTACTTTATTTGTAGTGTGTACTGAAGACAGAGCTCTGTGAACATATCTGAATATCTTTCCATTTCAGATCCGAACGAAGAGAGGTGGAGCTGGTGAGGTGCTACCAGTAGCCAAGGCCCCTCTGCTGCCTGAACCTCAGAGGTGAGCTGTTTACTACAACAGGCCAGTATCAAGGCGATGTACTGATATCATACCGGTATACTGATATTTTGGTGGTGTAGATAGATTGATGGAAAAGCAGTTTTTAGCTCGCCTCTACGAAGTGAGACGAGGTATAGTGAGGGGAGGGAGTTCCTGTACATGGATTGAAGGTTAAACTTTTTAATTTCAAGCTCCCTAGTCAAAGGTATGGTGTGTAAATCTACATGGAAGGTTAAGCATTTTTTTAGCTCCCGTATAACGGGTATGAAATTAAACAGCAGTCAGATTAAAATATGTGTTAATATTTATTCTGATCGCATTGTCTAGTTGACTGCTATATCATGCGAGCTAATGGGGTTCTCTGGATGCCTTGTTATAATGGTGGTATACTGACTCCACAATGATATACCAATATCATGATGGCCTACTGATGTGTAATGATATATTGATATTATTGTTGTGCACTGGTCTCTGAGGGATATAAGCTGATATTATGTTGTCACATTGACAAAGATCAGTACAGAATCACCCATTCACCTGCTGGCATTTCCTGTAGAGTTATTCCTTGTGCTTGTGGACGCTCGTCGTTTGACATGTCATCGTTAATGATTATGTATAACATAAATGTGTAGGTGGTATGATTTCAAAAGCCTTCAGGAATGTGGTCAGTTATGGCTTGATGTGGGAGTGCTGTCATTTGCTTCGGTATGTTGCATCACTGAGGTAGGTTTACTGTAGGCAGTATTTTTTTGGCATAGGCGCTGAAGGTTAGAAATACTCTATGTACCCCGTTAAATTCGTCCACACCTTGGCATATGAATGAGCAACTTTCAGTGCGTTTCCTCCTCCTTTTTAATCTGATGTTGGAAAGAAAACTACATTGGTAGGGTTGGCCCATGTCAGAGCTTTGAAAAAAGGTGTAATTTTGTCAGCTTACACAGAGTAGTGCCCTCAGAATATGCTTGAATAAACATCTTGCCAAGAGGCGAAAGGTTTGAAGAATGACAGTAGAAGTTGTGTTGTGTTGCAGGTCACTGGGGCAGAGTCATGTGGGGATAGAGGATCTTCTACACCTGGGCAACATACAGGATACAGATCTCCAGTATGTGGAAGTTCTTGGCAGCGGGAACGGGGGGTCCGTCTACAAGTGAGTTGCCATTTCTACTTTCAGTTAATGAGTATGGCTTGGGCAACATGTAGCGGGAGCTTTCTTTAGGCTTGTGCCACATGTGCACGTAGTCATGTGGAAGAACTTTATTGTTTTTCATTGACCTTTACTTCTTTTCAAGGTCAAAACATTTTTTATTGATATGGAACTAGTTATTTATTATTTATTTTCTACATGTGCTATGATTCATATTACTGCAATAGGGTTTTCAAAACAAAAATGTCAGCTATTGGGTTGATTTCTGTACAGGTCACAGGTGTCAAGTGACTTATATTTGTGGTATTTTAATTTAGTCACCCGGTGTCAACAAATGGGACAGCAGTTTTGTGTGGAATTAACAAGAAGACACCTGTTTTCACAAGTCTTCAGAATTGCTTTCGACACAACAATACATACTGGTACCTGGACCAGGCTTTACGTAAGAAGAACTTGAACTAATCATTATCAGCATCTGCTTCATTATGGCAAGAATATACCGGGAGTGTAATGAACTGGTAGTGGCACTGTTCATTATGTATATTTAGTAACGCATTTGTAGTTCACTCTACAGTATTACCTTTGTTAACAGAGCTCACCATATGCCTTCAGGAAAAGCTATGGCTGTTAAGGTAAGACCAGTGGAGCTACACCTTTACAAACATACATATCTGTATTCTGATTGTGTGTCAGAGAGTGATTTGGTAATTATATAGACTGACCTTCCTGACAAGAGTCCAAGATCAGAATGTTTTCCTTGTTTGAATTGGGGTGGACGGGACAGCCAAGTTACAGATCCAAATGAAAACATTGGTATGTTCCCTTATGAAGGGATGTCAGTGTTTTTAAATGTTGTGACGAAAGTTCAGGTTTCCTCCACCCACAAAACAGGACTGTTGTTGAATAAGTAACATTTCTTCATTGCAGTTTTATACATGAATGAAATAAACGGGTGAAATAAAAAAAAACAAACAAACACAGCAGCAGAAATGTTTGTTAGACCAGATCAAGACAGTGCATTTGTATTACACCAGAAGACCTTGGTCTTTACAAGAAAAAGCAACAAACAACATAACCAAAGTTATTTCAGGAGAGAGGTCTATACAGATATAAATAGGCATAGGCATTTTTTATGACTTGCTTGGTAACTGGTAAATCACCTTTTAATGTGGAATTCTTCTGAGGCCATAGGATACGCCATTTTAGAGAAACCAGAATCACGATGTTGCGTCATCCATACAGTATTTGGGATGAGACACTCCTTTGTGTGTGAAGTACCATCCCCTTTATTGTTGCTGTTGAAGGCCACTCGTTGTGGCCTCCCGGTTTAGACCTTGGGGAATCACCCCAGAGGTATTCTACCATTTTCTCCTTGAAAATTGTGTTAAAGTCTATCAGAATCGTCTCATAATCACAAGAAAAACCGCAGATTTAATACTACTTCTACATGGCAAAGTGGTGACCTAGAAACTGATGATGTCACAGTGGAAACAGATGCCTTGCCCTTGATTGGTCAAAATTGAAAGTGAGGCGGCCAGTTCGATTTTGATCACGTGGGCGTTTTTGCTTACTTTGACCTGTGATATCTCGCTTATCACACATCACTGAAATAAAAAGTCACATGTTTTGAACTACGAATAGGATTCTTTATTGATACATGTATGCCTTTGGTTTAGTTTTGTCTTTTCTTTTAATGAATGTATGGGGAATTTGGGAGGTAGGGGAGGTAAACTAACATCAGAAGGCCTGCTTATATTAACGGGAAGTAATCCAGTCTATTTCTTGTCTGTTGTAGGTCATACAGCTAGATATTTCCAAAGATGTGCAAAAACAAATTATTTCTGAATTACAAGTTTTAGAAAAAGTAAGTACTGTGTATCATGCAATTCCTAAAATACACGTATGGGTAATTCTTTGTGGTACAGTTATGATGAACTTGGCTAATTTTAGTGGCATGCCTAACGTTGTTTATGTCAGCCCAGTGTGAGACAATATATGGATTTTTCTGTTGTAACTTTATGAATTAAACCAAAAAGTTAATAAAGTGAGTTTGTAGTTTGCAGGTACATGTAGAACATAAACAAGTATGTTCCTACACCAAGTTTATAGTACCTAATGGAAGTTAGTCATTTACAGAAAGTCCTCAATTTTGCAGTTATATGTATGTAATTCTGCCTTCACTGTTTCTTTTTTCACAGTGTCACTGTGAAAACATCATCATGTTTTATGGAGCCTTTTTTATTGAAAACAGGATATCAATATGTACAGAATTTATGGATGGTAAGTAATTTACTCACATAAATCAATAAATCAGTGCTTAAATTAAGACTAATTGATGTGTGTACATTCCATGGGTGACATCTTGCATGTAAATTCATTGTGTTTTGAAATGGATTTTTTCTTCATTTATATGTAATGCTATTAAGAAAGCTAAAAACAGTGTCATATAAGGGAAGGTATGCCATTAACCTACAGATGGCCATCTGTTTCCCCCTAGGCTCTGCCTGGTTTCCTCCCACCACGGTGCTGACCACCGTCCTATAAATAAAACATTCTTAAGTATGGCATAAATCAACAACCAAAGAAACAAATATAAAATCGATTACCTTGTTGGGGTTTCTATAGATATGTGTCACCTAGGGTATAAAAAAGACATTGATTTTTTTTTTTTGTTAATCTGATTGCTTTGTTTAGTTGTAAATGCAGGGTTTGATGATATTGTTTTTGCCGTTACTGGCAAAGTCTCAGGGGTCAAAATAATAGCGTGTTCAGCTGTGCCATGAAGTTTATTCTGAGTGACAGATAAAAGCAAAAGTTACATTTGGCATTTGACAGGTGCTCTATCACTCACTTTGTGGAAACTTCTGAAATATTTTTGGTTTTAATTCAGCATATCATAACTTGGCTGTAGTGTCAGAGCTTAATGTTATTATAGGCTCTGTCATGAGAGAGAAGCTTTATATGTAGACCCCAGAGACAAATGTGGACAGATGGAGAAACTTTTGATCAGCTAGATAAAAAATGACCTGTCAGGTGGGAAAAGTACAAATAATATCATATTTCAAACCCTGACTCTTACTCCAAATGCCAGGTTGTGCTTTCACCTGTGCTATTTACAACCTTTGTTTGTCTGTCCCCACAGGTGGCTCATTAGACAGGTACGGGGTGATACCTGAGCCTATCCTCGGCCGGATGACTGTTAGTATCCTCACTGGACTGCTGTATCTATGGAGCAAAAAGATTATGCACAGAGGTACAGTATCAACTCTGCAGATAAACAAATAATACACATGTATCAACTCAGGAGATACACAGTGCACATGTATCAACTCAGCAGATGGACATTTGGTACACATGTATCAGCACATACACACACAATGCACATGTATCAAGTCAGCAGATATATATATATGTGTGTGGTACACATGTATCAACTCAGTAAAAAAATTACTTTTTGGTGGAATTGTCCCCAGATGTTCTCTTCATAGTGTGGCTTGTGTTTGCAGACATCAAGCCTTCCAACATTCTAGTCAACACTTGTGGGCAGGTGAAGCTCTGTGATTTTGGTGTCAGCACACAGGTGAGCCCTGCTATTAAACCACTACATTACCCTTCATATTTCATGAACTATCATAATTGATTCTGAAGCATTGAACATCTCATGTGTTCCAGGTACAAGAGCTATGTCCCTCCTGTGTATAGTTGTGCAACTAAAATGACTGTTAAGCTATAATGCAGTTTTGGTAGGAAACCATATTTATACGTCCTCATTAAATAACCACAGAAAGTAAACCTTTAAATGTCTTATTGCCTTGCTCTGCACGTATTAAGTATTTTAAGATATCTACAGAGTGTGGCTCACCACTATATGGCTGAAGTACTGCCAGCTGCAATGTTAAAGTGGCTTCAAATGGTAGTCATTCATTCATTCTGCAGGACAAGGAGCAGAGTTTCTCTGTCACGGATATCTGTGTCAGGTATATCTGTGTCAGGGATCTCTGTGTCAGGGATATCTGTTCCACTTGAGAACATTATGATTTATTTGTGAGAAATAAATATATGTACATAGGCCTTTTGTAGCTGTATAGATTTAACTATTTGTGAAACAGAATCCCTTAAATCATGTTGCATTACCATTGTATTTGTGTTTGGGGTTTCATTTCAGCTGGTGAATTCTATCACTCAGACATACGTGGGAACAAATGCTTACATGGCTGTGAGTATACCTGTAACATAAACACACAGGCCATAAAGATGGGTGCACCTATGAGTAGATCACATGAGTTATAACTATGGCCTTTGGGGTGATCTAAGAGTTGGTCGACTTAGATGAATAAACCTCGATGACTGTTGATTTGAATGATAACTTTTGTCTTTCACTTTTGTGCTTACAAATGTACTTACACTGAGATGTGCTATAAATATAATCTTTGTTGAAAGTGTTCTCTTGATAGCCACATGTACATGTACATAAACTTCACAGTTGTCGGGTTTATTCCCATGGGGCTTTCATCCACATACCTGACTATCATTTAAGCAAGTGATAGACATGTACTGTGAATGACATAAAAATATCGTCCATGACAAAGTTGCTTATTTTCCCTGATTTGTGGAGTTTTATTGATTGTAGAAAGGCATTTTGAAGTTTGTGTGGGAGGTAGGATGATATCTTACTGGAAAAATGTAGGTGTCGGCTCCAAAAGTCACATTTTGTGACATTTATTTACCCGAAGAAATGCACCTTTTGGGGAGAAATTTTACGTCATTTACAGTATTCCTGAGTCAGATTTTGTAAAGCATCGGTCAAGGTGGTTGGTGCACTAGAGCTGGATAATGACCAAGGAACATCACACCAATCACGCTGGCCTCCTCAACGGTCATACGTGCAAAGGTGTGCCAGCAACCTGCAGATGGTCGTGAGTTTCCCCTGAGTTCTGCCTGGTTTTCTCCCACCATAATATTGGCCGCCGTCGTATAAGTGAAACATTCTTGAGAACCGGTAAGCTGTAAAAATCCAATCAGGTAGACAAATAAAACACCTGTTATGTAAATAAATATACCGTACATGTGTATATGCAGGTGTTAAGAAATGTCATTGAATATGTCATAAAATGTGAAGCTATTGTGATAAACCACCTTCTGTTGTACTACATGTATTTCCTAAAGTGTATGATAATGTTGTATTTCTAGCCTGAAAGGATACTTGGTGAGGAGTATAGTTTACAGTCAGATGTTTGGAGCCTGGGCGTCACACTGTTTGAGGTAATGGGCTAGGTCATGAGCCACTTAAATACAACAGCAGTAATCTGTGGCGAAGAGCCTTGGTAGTGTGCGCTATGGAGTGGCAGTGATGTGTGCTGTGGATGAGCAGTGTTAAATGTTCATTGCCTTGGGTTATCTGTGAACTTGGGATAACTGTATAAAGTAGAAGTGAAAATGTTGGGGAAGGGAATTGGGACGATTAATGAATTTATTAACAAACTGAAGAGCCCTGTTGTTTAAACACATGGAATAAACTGTGCCTGAAATCCACTCTCAGTTATGGAGGATGTGTTTGGGATGGCAAGGTGAAAATGTAGATTTCTTCTTAACCGAGCATAAAACCCGAGTGATCACTATGGGCATGTCTGTTTCATCTGCTATTGTATCTGTGTGTTCGGTTTCTAACTGCAGCTTGCCACAGGCAAATACCCATACAGCACGGTAAGTCACAACTCTACTCTTCTGTTGATGAATCAATAGATGGTGCTAAATTTTTGAAAACAGTAATTGGGATGAAAACATAGCTTAATACAGGGAGCCTCCGTGGCTCAGTCAGTTAGCGCACTGTCGCAGCACAATGACCCAAAGCCTCCCACCAATGCGGTCACTTTGAGTTCAAGACCAGCTCATGCTGGCTTCCTCTCCGGCACGTACGTGGGAAAGTCTGCCAGCAACTTGCGGATGGTCGTGGGTTTCCCCCGTGCTCTGGCCGGTTTCCTCTAACCATAATGCTGGCCGCCGTCATATAAGTGAAATATTCTTAGGTACGGCGTAAAACACAAATCAAATAAATAAATAAATAAATAGTTTAATACACTGATACATGTATGGTACAGTGTAGCCTCTGTGCTGTGATACCTCTGGTTTTCTTCCATGCTATTGTATAATTAGGCAGTAGATGTCATTGTGCATTTTGTAGGCAACAAGACTACATGACTACACTGGCTTTCTGGATTTTTTTCAAATTTTAGGAGCTAGTGATGTAGTCCTGCTTAAAACAAACCAGATGTATATTTTGATGGCAAATGTAACTGATAAGGTTCAATTATATAACCTCCATACCCTTATTGATTATGTGATGTAATACACAGTTTTTAATTTATGCCGTTTTGATAACAAATTAACATTCCAGTTGAAACTGACATCTCTGCTATACTGGTGGGGCGAATTGGTTATCTGTTATTTATAATAACAAGTCGGTATTTGTGTTAAATATAAAGGCTGCCAAGGGATTATTATTATTATTTTTGCTATATTTAATAAATCCTCCTAAGAACATAATTCAACATATGAATCTTGTCCTGCTCAATTAGTTTTCTGTGCTCCAAATGCCACCTTATGTTGAAATTGGCAAATTGACCCGATTGAGCCTTAATGAGACAGCACGTCTCAAAGGGACATCACTCTGTTGTCATGACAACATGTTTGAAAACATGCGTATATTTGACATGATGTGCTTTGTTATGAGTGTAAACATAATATGTAACCTGTGAAGTTGTGTGATGTGGAAAAATGACAAGCAAATGGAACTTTTCATTATTTTCAGGCTTCCTTAGTGGACCAGGTAAGTGCCCAGGTGGTGGTTAGGTGATAGGATGAGATAGCAAAGGCTGCCTGATTAAGAATTTCTCAGAACTTTTGCTTTGTACATTGTTATATTTTAATATAGTTCATGTTTAAATTTAAGTACTACATTTTACAGGGTGAAAAGAAGTGTATTGATTGAAGTACATATACTGTCATGATGTTCAGTTTTTACAGAGTCTAAAAATCATTATGAGTTTATGCTATTGTGACACAAGCCAGAGTGGTGCTCATGTCATCACTGATGTCACTCACACATCTAAATGAGTCAACCATCAGATAACACTGTAGTATTACATAACTGTCAGTCATCAGCAGCATTTTAATGGTCATGAGATCTGTGCTGACCAGGTATTGTTCTGGCTTTAGTGTTATTGTGGTAATGATGACAGGGAAATGTACATGACACAAAACACAATGCTGTTCTAGCAACGTATAAGAGTTTTCTGGCTTTTTGTTTTTCTTCAGCCTATTGATTTTCTAAAGTGCATCGTAAAAGAGGTAAGTATCATTAACAAATTTCAATTCACATACACGTAGTATTCCTTTTTGGGTTTAGTTGAGTAAACTGCAATGTTCTTGCTGAAGTTCAATCAGTCTACGAGGCAGTTAGATAGAAGTTTTGAATCCAGCCCTTGGAAATTAGGTTGCAGTTTTAAGTCAGGAGGTTTATCACGTAGGGGGTGAAGTCTGGCAGTTTGTTTGATGGCCTCAGATTTTATTATGGTGGGAGGAAAACGGACAGAGCCTGGGGAAAACCCTCGACCATCTGCAGGTTGCTGGCAGACCTTCCTGCATATGACTGGAGAGGAAGCCAACATGAACAGGACTTGATCTCAGAGCGACTCCACTGGTGGGAGGCTCCTGGGTCATTACGCTACGCTAACACACTAACCAAGGTAGCCAGGGAGCCCGAAAACAGGGTGTAAGTGAAAATTTGAGAATTTTCAAGATTCACCTGCACAGCGTTAAGTCATGAAGTGGTTTGGCATCTGACTGCTGTCAAACTATAAGTGAAATATCCTTGAGCACAACGTGAAACACCCATCAAATAAATACATCTGTATCATGTATATTGGGGATTCCACTTCTGATCTGATTCACTTTGTGGACAGAGCAAATTGATTTTTTTGGTCAAGTCTCATATGTTGCTCTCATTGTTTTCTCACAGCCACCTCCGACATTACCTGCTGAATTCTTTACGCCTGATCTGATCAACTTTGTGGAGAGATGGTAAGCCCCTGTAGAAATGCATGTCTATAAATTTTTTTCACATGTCTGGAAATTTGTCATGGTCCATCTATGGTTGTTTTCCTTGTCGATAGTCTCCAGAGTATATTGGCTTAGGTGTGGGTTCAATCCCCACCTCGGATAAGGAATTTGTGAGACTAAGGCATTGGCAACAAGCAGTAAAAGCCGAACTGTCTTCCACTAACAGGCCTGTATGTCGCATATTGAAATGTTGTTAGAAGACATTAGTCACCATTATAAACGCTTCTAATAAAATATGCAAGTCACTCCCAAGTCAATAAGTTATATTTATCTGCAGGAAAAGTATACTGGTATATTTTTTTTGTTATGACTTATTATTGTTTTTCAGTATGCAACAAGCCTCCAAAGACAGAATGAAACCAGCTGGCATGGAGGTAAGCATAGCCTGAGAACAATGGTTGAAAAGAAATTTCCAGCATTCAGTTTATGTGTGTTCTTGTAGGAGCAGTGAATGCTACAAGGCCCGGGTAAGGCTTGTACATTTCTATGTACAGATACTGTATGCATTCATGTATGTTGTCTGTAGGAGGATTTCTTAAATTGACACTTTCAGTGACTTAAGAGAGCAATGTTAAAGCTTCCTAAAACTTCTGATTTTGGGCGTCGGTTGTTTTCTCTTCTTTGTGTTGCAATGTATTACTCATGAAATTTGTGTGTAGAAGTATTTCTGCTTCCCCAACAGGCATATATTTATTTATTTATTTGGTTATTCCGCAAGAATATTTGACTTATACAACGGCGGCCGGCCTTATGGTGGGAGGAAACCCTCGACCATCCGCAGCTTGCTGGTGGACCTTCCCACGTACGGCCGCAACATGTAGATTTAACTTAGCCGAGTAGGGCAGCACTGGACCTGAGCGAGATGCGGGTCAGTGTTTGGACATGCACATCTGTGCCTCTGACAGAATTTCCACGTTCCACTACTCTCTGACGTTGAGTCTGCGACATTGTTGACGATAAGCGGTCTGGCTTTACCCGTTGTCTTTGTTCTGTGAAGACCATTTGCCCTCCACTAATGTGTCATGCATGTCAGTAAGTCGCACACTTACCATGGAATGTTCATCACTGACAGGAAAGCTCGTCACGTCAGTCACATGTCAGGGTTAGCGGTTTACTTACTACAGAATGAAACTAACGGTTGCGTTATCCGCGAAAGTGAAAAACACTTGAGTATCGCATTAGATTTAAGTGAATAAATCAAATAAAGAAACCTGCCTTTCTGACTTCAGTCCCACAGTTTCATCTTGCGGCACAAGGACAACTTTGTAGAGGATGTTGCAGTGTGGGTGAGACTGCGCCTGCCAGAGATTCGTGCCAGTGCACCAAATTCATGAGCACTGGGCCGGCAGTGTTTGCCAGAAATATCTGCCAGCATACAGAACACGTGAGCACTGGGCAGAAATGATCACCAAAGTGCTATACATTGAACTTTGAAGCCAGGAACAATTGGAGAAATGGTACTGAATGTGCAGCTGTGAATACTGAAGTGTTACAGACTCCCGATGCACTATTTGAAAACAAATTGTGTCAATGGGGAGCGTGATTCTGTATGAGAAAATGCGATGGTCTTCTAGAGAACTTCTCGGATAGAAGAACCAACTTCAGCACAGTACAACTTGTTTGGGTATACACTGTGCCTGTATATAGTAGACTGTCAATGCCTGTGTAATTGGAATAGTATCCTCTCATTGTGTAAGCAGATGTTGTGAACAAAACTCTAACCAATGGTGCTGGAAATTCACTGGTTTGAAAGCATGGAGGCTGGACTTCCAAATGAGGTAACTCGTTGCAGCATTTTGCCGATTTTCTTCTTTCAATAACTTTGAGTGGACACTTCTGTGGTTTACGTGATTGAAGATCACTAGAGTTTTATTTCCTTATTTATTTAATAAGGATAGCTTACTTTATAAATGACGACGTTCATTGTTCTATTAAAGTAGAGGAAACCTGGCAGAGCAGGGAGGATACCGCCACAGTTTTTAAGGCATCTACGTTTTTTCTTAATATAAGGCCAGGGCAAAGCAGGTAGACTTGGAATTGAACCGCACTGGTCAAGTGCTTGTGCCATGAACTTATTTGAACAGACAAACTCTATTGCTTGAATCAATTTGAAAAGACAACCTCATTGGTCAAGACGCTTATGCTCTGAAGCGATTTAGAACAAGTAGACGACCTCATTGGTCAAGGGCTAGTGCTGTGAAACCGTTTGAACAGACAACCTCATTGGTCAAGGGCTAATGCTGTGAAGCTGATTGAGTAGACAGCCTCATTGGTCAGGAATTAGTGCTGTGAAGTTGTTCGAACAGACAACCTTATTGGTCAGGAATTAGTGCTGTGAAGTTCTTTGAACAGACAACCTCATTGGTCAAGTGTTGGCGCTGTGAGCTCTTTGAACTCGTAGGTCAAAAGGTAGAGTCATGAACTGAGGTTGCAGTCTTGACCAACCCAGTCAGTGAAGGTCTATTGTTATGAACTTAGGTGGCAATGTTGATCAACTCTGTCAGTGAAGGCCTTACCCAGGGTTGATCTTCCTTGCTCAAAAGTTACCAGGTTACATAGTGTGCAAGGCACATGTACCACTTCATTACTCTTGGGATTATGGATGTTTGTTCTGAGGTTTTGAGAGATCCGCTTCAAGTTGTGCTGTTTTGAAGAAGAACCTGAGGTCGTGATTTAATTGTAAATATTTTCACGGACAAAGTTGTGTTGAAAGCCTTGTAATGGCCATTAGTTATCAATACGTGTATCTTGGGCTTTTGTTCATTTAACAGGGTCAATATGATGTCCTAGATTTTCAGTTTGGGATGTGTAATTTTTTTTTATATACGCTGTTACTGCCGTGATTATTATATCCCAGGCATTGGTCATCTGTTTTTCACACCATTGCGTTTTATTATTTCTGTTGCTTCTCACGTGTTGACATATACGGCATGGCATTTTTAGATTATCCTTTTACATATATACATAGTCTGTGTTTTGTATGTTTTTTTGCAAACTGGGACAGATTTTTATCATGTGTATTTATGATAGAACGAAGTGTTTTATAGCCTTTAAATCCCTAATACGTTTGTGTAATATTCACTTTTTTATGTGAGTACTTGTGTGATGTTTCGTTGTGATATATACTGTTTATTTATAGACAACGTATATTTCACTTAAACCCATGCTATATGACGCTGAAATCTATTTGACTGTTTGACAGCACATATCCACTTGGATAGCAATGATTAGACAGTTTGTGTAGAAACACCAGTCCCATGTGGTTTGTCAGATGTCCCGAACATTTTTTTAAAATCATTTTTGGTCAGACAGTTTATTCTTAAACACCAACCTTAAATAATCAGTAAATACTTTCTAAGGAATTTTCCTTTCTTGCAACTTGGGTGAAAATGAAATGCAACAGTTGCACAAATTGCATAGATTCTTTATCACAGTGTATAATACAGACCTGACAGATTATTATCTTTCCTCATATTGAACAAAGTGTTTTATGTAGCCCTGTCCACAGGAAGATGTGCGGCCGAAGTGACCACGGGCCTCTTACCCATGCGGTAGCTACGAGTTCAAGTCCAGCGCTGGCTGGTTACCTCTCCAGCCTTGAAGGTCTGCCAGTAACCTGCGGATGGTCGTGAGTTCCCCCGGTCTCAGCCCGGTATCTTCAAACCAAAATGCTGGTAGCCGCCGTATAAGTGAAGTATTCTTGAGTACGGCGTTAAACACCATGTAAATAAATAAATTGATAGTGACATACATGTGCGCATGTGCGATGCTGTATTGTTGATAAACAAGTAACGTATTACTCATGTGGTACAACAGAGCAGTGGTCAGTTTAGCTCGGACTTGAGTCGCCATTGAGCGGGAAGAGCTATCCTATTGCTTTGCTGACCTCTGTGCCCCAGGGAGTAGCGGCCTGGCGCTCGACATTGACTCGTTAGCCTCTCACCAATGTACCGGTAGTAACTCATACTGGCTTCCTTTCCGGTTTGGAAATGTTCGTCAGCAACCTGCAGGTGCTCGTGCGTATAAGTTAAATATTCTTGAGTACGGCATAGAAGTCCAGTCAAGTAAATAAATCAAGCTATTAATTCGACATGGGAGTTTCAGGTTCAAGCCCGGCTTTCGAAAGGTCCCCCTTCCACCTTTTTCTCCACCCCTCCACGCTGTCAGTGCTAGTAGTGCCAAAAAGCGCTGCATGGACGCCCATCGAAAAATTCAGTTTATTGGCGTTCACGAGCTCATCAATTAAGTCAGTTCTAATATACACCCCAAGGTGTGGTTTGTAAGGGTCAGCATCTTTAAGTGTCAGTTCATGGCTTTTTCCACTTAAATAGGGTGTTACGTACCGCAAAATTTAAATATTTACTTGACTGGTATTTGCGCCGTGCTCAAGAATATTTCACTTATACCACGGCGGCCAACATTATGGTTGGAGGAAATAGGGCGGAAACAGGGCTAAACCCTTGACCATACCCTGGTTGCTGGCAAACCTTCCCACATGCGCCAAATTTAAATAATTTTAGGCTAATCAACCAAAACCAACGATAACATTTAATTAAGGTAGCCTGAATAAGGTTTGGTCTTTCATAAGTTTCGACTCCTGTACCACAACTGCTTAAGGGACGGTCAAAGGCCGAAGCGAGACCTTAAACTTTGTAATAAAACTGTCAAGAAAGGATTTTTTTGAAGTTTGATCAGATGGCCCACCAAAGATCTGATATTTTATTTTTCATGGAAGTATTATCTTTATTATTTGTTTAATTTTTACGGAAGTATGTGTGACAGATTCAACAGCTTAACGCGGATTTGCCGGTGAGCACGATGTAATCCTGAATCTTTGATGGAACTTGGAACATGTGACTGATTCCTCAGTGATCACAGTGGGTGTATGGGATCGACCTCTTCATAACAGCAGCAGTAGTTAGGGCCACAGCCTGTCATGGTACAAGCGTCGGCTACTTTGAACCGCTGGATACTTAGAGCTTTAACGGACGCATCGGGCTGGACTCCAGGGTCAGGGTTGGCTTCCAACAGTTTCGGCTTTTTGTACACGTACAGTCCAGTTCCGCACTGCAGGCTAAAGGATACAAATACACATAATGTATAGACCTAATATCTAAAAGCCATGATATCAAACCTCTAAGCTAGCTATTTTAGCTTCGTTGAAGTTTACTAGATATTGAGAAGGTTGGAGCAAGGAAACCACTGGTCGGCTCGGTGTCAATATAATGTGACTGGAAGGGGTGTCTGGTGTATTAGGCATGATGTTCCAGTCGCGGCCTTGGACCCGCCCTGCCAAAAGAAGACTAACGATATGCACACAGCAGAAGGACTCCTCGTCGCCATAGGACTGAGACATTGTTAAGTACGACGTAAAAACCTAAGCACTCTCTCACTGAAGAGGATATAATCATCTCAAGAGAATTACATGTTATCGTGCGTGCGTGCGTGCGTTTGGATAGGCGCCTCTTCCATATGTACGCCTTAACCCACAAAAAGTGCAGTACTGGCGAGCCTGAATATGTCGAGGTATTTGTATAACTTACCTGTTCGTTTCGCATACTTGTGCGCAATTGAGATTACTGGCTTGGCACTTGTGACGAATGGCCCACACTCTGACGTCTGTGTGAGACGCCAAGGCCGTACATGTAGACTGGGCCATGGTGTCCAGGAAGTTGTAAACCAGCACGTGATCTTCCCAACCGGTCAGTCCCAAAGCCAGACCTGGAGGAAAGTACAAATCAGTCAAATAAGTCGATCTAACACACACCGACATGCTCTAGTAAATGGAAGCAGTGAAGCGGCCACAAAGTGTAGAAAATGAACATAACATACATGTGACTAAGGAGGCCAATGGTGGTGTTTCACCGCTGGGGCCACATGTGGTGTGTCTTGCCTAGGTCTCTTTATGACGCTCAGGTTTCTGCTTCATATGTGTGTAATTTTAATAATACCTAAAAAGTCATCAAAAGAGAATAATTGCTATACACAAATTGACTCCCAGTCTAAGGTCGAGTTCACGCATACTCATGCGTACGGGGTAAAACACTAAACCAAGTAAATAAATAAATAAATAAATAAATAAATAAATAAATAAATACACTTTGTGGCCGCCTTACTGCCCTGAGGTTCGCCCATCTCGTATGTATCAATAGTTCAATGAATCAAACGTGGGTTGTTGTGATACTTCGGGATAGGGTAGTTGGCGGCCTTATCGAGTTTAATGCAGAAACTTCCAAATCCACTTAAATATTTCCAAAGGTTTGTGCATCGGAGAATCGACCCCATATCACATCTAGACCAGCCACAGATATGTTCCCTAAAGCCGTTCGCTTATGACGATGTTGTCCCGCATTGTAATATCTAACCGCTATTTTTGGAACAAATAGAGAGCGAAAAATCCAACTGGATTTGGTTGAACGACAATGTGGCCGTCAGCTCTTAGAGAGACCACAACTCCGCCTTGAATTTAACTGAGCTAGAAATAGTCCTTTACCAGAACTACTGGAACGGAAGTACCTAATACGTATCACATTGGTTTATTAAAATGGGTGAGACTTCCACCTTTAGCATGAAAAAGAAACCTTCACCACTCATGGGCTGCAACATTTCATATGCTTGCAATACTTGCGCTTACAGATAACTTTGCATCCTCGAACCCAAAGATGTTCGTCACTAAAGGTTTTAAATTAGTTCAAGTGATTATACTTTAACTTTGATAGACCTTTCGTACAGTCGTGGTGTAAATCATTGATTTATAGGAATGGCAAACCATCATCTGTGTAAGCATCATCACTATTATCATCAATCGCCGTGGTTTTCCTAGACTCCTTTAGCTGGTCAGCTACTAATTTCCAAGAGAGGAAATAATATCAAATTTGTAAATCGTGACCGCATAGTTTTGGAATGTCATATTCTTACCTGAGAAAAGCAGAGTTGCTATGAAGCTTGTCCACATCATCTTGCACAGAAGGAGTTGCTGAAGCAAACTGCTGAGTGTCACCGTTACAATGGCGGTCGTGTAGACTCTTCGTCCTCCACAGATAGGGTGCTTGGGTGTTTACTTTGCTTGGTATTTATACAACTCTTGGTGTGTTTGTGTGTTATTTTTTTTGAAGTAATGCATCATTCACGCTGGCTGTTTGGTTAAAAAAAACCCAAGACACAAGGATGAAACAGGTTGTATGTTCCTATAGACCCAAACAAACGAAGGAATGTACCGTCTGGTACGCATTTATCTATTTGGCAAAGTGTAATTCCCGAGTCCTTTATTCTACACATGAAATGTGCCGTGAAGTAAATGGACAACCCAAATAAATGTTCCGGTAGGAAGCTTTTCAATACTTTGTTGAATATTTATGGGTCTAAGTGCCCCTTGCTTCTGAGCTTTCATTGGGAGTATATGCCATAGGTCTTCCATGCATGTTTTTGTTATAGATGGAAAACGTATGTAGTATGTAGCTTTGCAAAATGTAAACAATTAAGACTTGTTTATTGCCTGGTTTAATAATTATCTGCGTAACTTATGTTACTAAAAGAAAAAAATGAACCAGCGGATGGCCGTGGGTTTCCCAAGGACTCTGCTCGGTTTCCTCCCACCATAGTGCTGACCGCCGTCGTATAAGTGATATATTTTAGAGTACGGTGTAAAACACCAATCAGATAAATAAGTAAATAAATAAATAAATAAATAAAAGATGGGAAACGAATGTACGAACTTAAGTGCCAGCTGGGTTATTAGCCGCGACACTTACCTCTATACTATGGAGAGCAACGACTTACAAGTCATGAATTATAATATGGCGAATATATGGTGATCAAAAATTAAGCCACAATCCTTCACCAGCGAGTTTTCATCTAGCAGCAGAGGGCCCCGTAATAAAATCTTCAATGGAAATAGAATAGAACTTGTCCACTCAGGACAAATAAAATTAAGAACTCATTTTTGTTTGCAAGAAACTATGTGAAAAAAAGAAACACTGGTGAGAAGAAATGGATCCATAGTGACGGAAATGAGTGTTTCACCTCCGTCATCGAGGTTAGGTTTAGAGCGACGTTTAATTATTTTTCTCTCTGTTTCTGCCATCTATCAACAACTTTAGAGAACATGTTACAAGTATGAAGCGATTTGAATAACTTCGTGCATACAACATGTAACTGGGCCAAGCAACTGTTCATGGCATCTTCAGTTGGTGATAATCTGGATTTGATTCCGGTTTGGAGACTGCTTTTAACAATTGCCAGATAGAAGATGCATAGGTCAATATACCTACACCTGAAATCCGGAAAATATATGTCATGGTCATCTTACCTAGCATAGGAACAAGGAAAATGCATTTCATAGCAATAATATGCCCTACCTAGCAAGGGAGTGTTGATAGGTTATATTACCTCACAGGTCAACAACCAAAATGTATGTCACAGACCATTCGATCTAGCAGGGGAACAAGCAACGTGTATGTCACAGGTTGTTTATTATACCTAGCAGGAAAACATGCAAAGTGTATGCCACTGGTTGTTTCATTCCATATAGCAACAAACAGATAATCTAATGGACCTGAACTGACAATCTCATTGGTGAAATACTAGTGTTTTGAGCGGACTTGAATAGATAGTCTCACTGGTCAAGCGGTACTGACCTTTACCCCTTTGAAGGAACAGCCTCGGTCGTTAATCGCTACTGCTCTGAATCGATTTGAACAGGCGACTTCTTTGGTCAAGCACAAATGCTCTGAACCTATTTGAACAGACAGTCTCACTGGTCAACCACTAATGCTATGAACTGAGGTGGCAGTCTTGGCCAACTTAGCCAGTGAAGGCCTACCCCAGGGTTGACCTTCTCAACAGTGACAAGGTCACTTTGCAATCGCATTTCTGTGTGAAGACTCATCTTGAGAACTTCAGTGGGTTACACGCTACTGTAAGCCAGGAGTATCGAGTGTTCATGTACAAATAGTACATCCCGCTTCAGATGTCTTTCTGTATTCGTCCTTTCTGTACTGGCTTGTCACTACTCGTGTCATCAGTACATTGAAGCTTTATACACATTTTCTGACCGTAACTACCTGTGTACCACTTCATTAATCTTTGGACTGTGGACTTTTGTGCTGAAACTTTGGGAGATCCGCTTCAGTTCACATGCAAGTTAAAATGTGCTGGTTTGAAGAAGACCCTGTGTACATGTCTTATTTATGAAGATTTTCACGGACAAAAGCTTTCAAAGTATTTTGTTGAAAACTTTGTAATGGCATTTGTTATAAATACACGTATCTTTAGCGTTTGTTTACCTAACGAAGAGCGTATGATGTCCTAGATTTTCACTTTGGTATGTATAATATTTTATTTACTGTTAGTTCCCTGAATAAATTATCCTAGCTATTGGTTGTACTTTTTTCCCAAGCATTACATTATTTTGAGTGTTTCTCGGCTGCTTATATCTACGGTATATCATTTTTATATTAGCCCATGTCGCTGTTTTGGTGTAGTGGAAAAGTGTGGCAGATTTGTCATCATTTCTTCTTATCAATGAATAATATGTCTTCTATGGCTTTTAAATCCTTTACAGATTTGCATACTACCCCGTTTTTAATGACATAAATGCATATGTGATATTTCGTCATGATAGAAGCTGCTCAGGTAGATTTGATGGAAACTTAGCAATTAGACTTTGGACATTGTTTACCTGCTGACGATATGAACCGTTGTGTACCTGAACATACAGGTGTGTTGAGAAGTTTTGCTTTCAAGTTCTGGTCTGTATCATGCATGTACAACCTGCATCATGAAAAGAAGCGTTCAGTATGACGTCAGTTGGAATACTGGGAGTACAGAGCTCTTCGTAACTTGTCAACTCCTACCGTCAGCCAGTCGTACCCAACTCCAATCAGTGCGTAATGATTCGCCGTTTTCTGCCCAGTGATAGATGTCGTCCTTTCCTTGCTCAGCTGAGGCATTGTGTGGTACCCACTCTTATTAACTGAGGGTACGGGCCTTAGGTAGGTGATTCATACATCCACCCCTCACTGTTCGTAATTGCTTTGATGACAATAAGCGATTAACGACGCTCAGGTGGTCTTTGGTTGAAGACCGATTTTCTTCAATCCGTATAATGTGCATATCTGTGAGTCTCTTCGTATGTAACTTGCCGAAGGTTGGTAATTTACCTGGGGCACTTCGGTTTCCTCCTCTGACCGCCAACGTGTAAATGAAAAAAACCGTGAATATGTCAATGAACAACAATCAAATGACCTAAGTAAACAAGATATTAACTGGCGTGACGAATCCATTCTCCAAGATTTCCACTTTGTACATGAAACCCGGTCTATAATGGATTTGAAATCCTTTCCTTTTAAGATTTGCATCAGTCGACCCTCTCATTAACTGAAGGGATCAACGCAATCGATTTCACGGTATTTCTTTTTATATATCTTCTGTCTTTAGTCTTATAATCAATAAACTTTCTTCACACATTCAGACCTAAATATAGGAAAGGGAATCAGGCGGTGGCCGAGTGGGTGAGATACTTGTCTTCCAATTGCTTTGGGGGCACCCATTGTAGAGAGAATATCGTGCTGGAAAAGAACATTGAACCAGAAACCCCTCACCAATCCGGTCCATGTGGGTTCAAGCCATCCTCATATTGGCTTACTCTTCGGCCTAGGAAGGTCTAACAGCAGCCTCTGGATGGTCATGAGTTTCCCTCGGGCTTGGCCCGGTTTCATCCAAACACAATTGCGGCCGACGGCCTATAAGTGAAATATTTTTGAGTAGGGCGCAAAACGACAATCAAATAAATTAATAAATCGTAGAAGACTACGGTTTTGTATCCTGTGCAAACAACATGTGTATTTGACATCTTCCAAACAGCCTGTACAGATCTTAGGCCTTGCGCTGTTCGCTGGAGCGTTCAAGTTGGCCCCAATGAGAGGGGGGTGGGGTTCTACATAAAACTGTCACGAAAGTTGGATAATTTGACAACGTATATTATATTAAAAGTTCTCCTCGTGACAGCGGCACAGTTATGAGAATTCTTAAATCAATGTGCGGAATCGCTACCGGAGTCCTATTGTCTGACGACCGAAATCAAAGAGCGATGAGCCGCGCCGCACTGCACATTAGTCCGCTGAATGCTAAATACAGCACAAAAACAAAACAGAGCCAGACTTGCACCCAACATGGCAGCCGAAAGAAAAGTCGTTGACGGCGTAATATGGCCTCCATGAGCGTTATATATTGTAAATATCACGCAAGTGAAGCCTGTGGACCTTTTCACGATGAAATCAGGAAAACTTTTGTCTCATGTGAGGTACAGCAGACAGAGGTTGGACGATTTACCTCCAAATGTGTGCGTCACGTTGATGATGACTTCCACCGACTGCTGCTGGTTATGAGAAATCAGTCCAGCGATAAGAAAGCATCATAAGAGAGGTGTGAACGGTACAGTCGAACACCAAACACCTGAACTGGAGCAAAGCGAGTTTGAAGAATCATGCATGCTCAAGACATTTTGATGGACACAAACATAGTTTCAATAACAGATATCAGGCAAACATACTACATAGCTTTAAAATATATATTCATCGCTTGCAGACGTATTCAATACTATATGGGTACAATCAAGTACGAGTACACATTAGTTATAAGACTTCAGGATTATTATACGTGAACCTGATACATTGATTTGATAATATATTTTTATACGCATGTATTAATTGATAGTAACCGAATGTCTTAAACATCAACATACAACTGCAGAATAAATTACTTTCATTCAATACTCTTTCACCCACACATAGATAAAAAATGTTGCATAGATACACAAATTTTGCACTTACATGTCTGATAAATTAGAAGATGTGGATACTACAATTTTTTGACACAGTCTTGTACATACATGTACTTCTGGTACTTTTCAGGCTATGTACTTTGAAGTGATATATTGAAAAATTTGAAAAACTCTATTTTCCACATATTTTTCTATATTTATCCCTTAGCAAAAAGTTTAGGCACCCCAAATGAAGTATGATAAAAAGACATTAAGCCCTATATGGTGGCAGGATAGACAAGCCCTTACTGTCAAATCTGTGGTTCTTTCTCATGTAGGTGACATTTGGTTGACTGATCTTCAGCACTAGATATAATACGTAAGACAATGCCTTGCAGAGCTGGAAATGGTTTTATTATTACTATTATGGCATGTGCAGCATATATTAACTAAACTATTGCATATTTGAATAATGTCATTTACAAATATATAACTATATATTCATATTAATGATTACAAGTCAGTATATGTCTTAAAATTTAGAGAAACATGAATTTTAAATGTTCTTTAGTTTATGCGTATAAATAGTAAACAATTACTGTATCTATGCCCAGAGCAAAGCACTGATATGAAATGTATCTGAACAGTATTTTTCAGATGAAATAAGTTATGCATTCATATAATGAATGTCAGCATGTGCAATTAAGAGTGTTTACATGAGTGTTAAATGCTCTGAAATTTGTAACTATAAGTAGTAACTTATTACTATATAACCATGGCTGTGTACTGTTTATATTTTTATTTGCCTGTTCATTAAGGCCAAACTCAAGAGTTTTTCTCTTATATGACGGCAATCTGTTTTATGGGTGGAGAAAACCAGACTGCCAAAGGTATGCCTTGGACCTTTGGCAAGTTACCGACAAACTTTCTTACGTGTATCTATACATGTGCACATCGTTTTGATTCAATACATGTACCGCTCAAATTTACATGACTCTAAACATGTCAGTATTTGCAATTGTTTATCACTTTAAGTGAAATGAGGGAATACTTTTATGAATGGTCAGGACAATGTTGTTTTATAAATATTCAGGTGTATTGTAGCTTATGACATCTGTCACGTTGCATACTGACCATATGCCAGCGTCTTGCAGCAAATAACTCATTAAGAGTCTGTATGAATTCCAATCGAATCTCTTCATTCATATCAGTACATAGAATATTTTCTTTTTTTACGGGGTATTTGTTGCTTTAGGTACCAGAAATATACTTACATGGCTAGCTGTTGTCACTCGGGTCACTTTGCTAGCCTGGTGTCATTAATACATATGAATACTTATGAGTCTGAATCTAAGATAAACTGTAGAATGGATTTGTTTCTAAAATAATTTATTGGTTGTGTTTAATATTCATTTAACAAATTACTGTTTAAGAAATTGGCTAGTGTATGGCTGGAGAGTGAAATGAGAGAACAGACTTATTACCAGTACTAGCTTTCAGATGTAATGCTTGTTCAAACATGTGCCCTAGGATGATATTTAGAAAGTTTACCAGTTTAAAGAGGCAGGATGCATTACATTGAATAAGGTATATAGGTTCAGCTCGCGCATCACCCCGCTGTGTTGATAAAGTGATAAACAATAGGCAGTATAAACATGACCTAATTCCGACACGTGGTTATTGGATTCAAGCGAGTGATACTTTTTCCATGTTTACTGATAAAGTCACCTCTTTTCGGATCAATGAAAGTGAGGATAAGTCGTGGGTGACATCGTCACTAGAGTCTCCGTTTCGCCAGTACACTCATAGAGCAAAAAAATCAGAATTTTCAGGCTCAATTGGTTCATCGCGGCGATACAGTCGATTCAGTTTTGTTACTATTTATAGTACGCGCGGATTAATATATGACGTTTTGCCTGATTAGTTGTTATTCCGCCATCAAAAAACGTTCCGTATTATAATGAGCATATTCTTCTTATTGTGCCACTTTTGTGTGGAGAACTTTTGTTATGTCTTTTTTGGCCAGATTAGCATGGATTCATTTCGATACCATGTAGACCCGCTCTCCTTGAGACCAATGTTCTTGTCTAAGCGTCTCTCAGAGAACAGTGTACGGCCTATATCAACTGACTGGCAATGGCGAGATCAGCAATCAAACCAGTGCTAAAATGCACTTCCAGGCATGGTTGGTAAGAATCAGCTCTATTAACTGTCAATTCATGTACTTTGCCCATTTAAGAGGGGTGCTTTTTAGCGATTGTGAGATTAAATAGCACAATCGAGTACACTAACCAAATCCAACGCTAACACTTTCTTTAGGGTAGTCTGCATAAGGTTTGGCCTTTCTAAAGTTTCAATTTTTGTACGGCAAAGATTTAAGTAAGTGCCCAAGTAAGCCTAATTTGGTAGGGTGGGGGTGGGGATGCACTTGGGACAGAATGCAAGATTTAAGAATGACCGTTGCGAGGCCGTATATGCCAGATCTACACGTATATATCAATGGCCTCAAACCTTTGTGTACTCACTATGGTGAACATATCCTACTGAGCACGCAAATAAACAGCCTAGTGCGGCATGCCATCACAGTCCTGAGAGCAGTACAAAGAGGGATACCTTGAGGGTACCCCGTACAGAACTGACATTCAACCAACACCTGGTGTATCCAAGCATTTGGACACCATTACACATGCCTAGTGGTTAGAGCGATCGCCTCCAGGTCGGAAGTTATGGGAACATTGTTTCGGAAGTTTTCAAGAAACGCTGTTGTGTTAAGTTTGATCAGATCACTCAACAAAGACCTGACATTTTATTTTTTTCCAAGTTCATAACAATTGGCACTTTGATTGAAATATGTGTGACTGAGATTCAACAGCTTAACGCGGATTTGCCGGTGAGCACTGTTTAATCTGGTGCCTCTGATGGAACTTGGAACATGGACTGATTCCTCAGTGATCACAGTGGGTGTATGGGATCGACCTGCTCATAGCAGCAGCAGTAGTTAGGGCCACAGCCTGTAATGCTACAAGCGTCGGGTACTTTGAACCGCTGGATACTTAGAGCTCTAACGGACGCATCGGGCTGGACTCCGGGCTCAGGGTTGGCTTCCAACAGTTTCGGCTTTTTGTACACGTACAGTCCAGTTTCACATTTCAGCCTAAAATATAAGAATACAGATAACATGTACGTTAATTGGAATTTGTGGCGTGACGTCATCGATTCGTGACACGGCTCATGGGAGAATCTCTGCAATTATCAGGGCCAAGTAATAAGACTCAGAAAACATGTCTAAAACGATGATATCATTTCTCTGAGCTGCTTACTTTAGCTCTGTTGAAGCTAGCTAGAAATTACCAACCTAAATACATGTACCCAGGCTACAGATACTCTCTAAGAATTACTGTACACGAGTTGTACATATCATTGTGGCAAAAATGCACATCCATGAACATCACATTGCAGTCTGAAGTATAAGAATACACGTAATGTATACGTGACCGGGTTAGGGATTTGAACCAGCCATTTCTGGGTTTCGAGTCGACACCTCTATACCGCTAGTGTAAAAGGCCATTCCTTTCAGTTCGATGGTTGAAATCGTTTATATATCACCCTAGTGCATTCACCACCTTACTTCCAAGTTAGCTACCCGTGACTTCCTAGGAAAGTAGAGTACACCATACACAAGACCAATAATAATATCATGGCCTGCTAAATAAGCCATCCAGCAATCTTACTCGGGCCGACAAGTGTCACCGGGCTTACCAACTGGGGATTTGAACCAGCAACCAGACAAAAGGCCGGAGGTAGAAAGGTTATATATACTACTCTGTTATATATGTGTTAAACGTAATTTATGGCGTGATATCGTCGCTTCTTGATTGTATATTCAGTGTCAGAAAATTTACATGGGCGAGTATATGCCATCAGCAAAAAATATCTAAAAGAGATTATGTCATACTTTTAAACTAGTTATTTCATCTTCGCTGAAGGTCACTAGAGATTACTGACCTAAGACTAGATATATATGTTCAAGAGGATAGCAGGGATGTCAAGAGAATCGCCTGTGATAGCGTTATTGGAGCATAAACCAGTGATAGACTGTCCTGTCTCCTCTACAACAGTTTAATGATGGCATACCGAAAGCGTAGGCCTAATTGGAGGTGAGGGGAGAAGGCGTAGGGTACCGTTAATGCGTAGAGACTTACTTGACCCGATCGCAGACTTTTGCGCAGTTGAATTCGCTGGATTTGCACTCATGACGAATGGCCCACACTCTGACGTCTGAATTAGACGCCAAGGCCGTACATGTGGACTGGGCCATGGCGTCCATGAAGTTGTAAACCAGAGTGTGATCTTCCCAATCGGTCAGCCCCAAGGCCAGACCTGGAGGAAAGTACAAATCTGTCACGTAAGTCGAACCAACACACATCCAAGAGGGCGCACATTTACATAGCAACATGTGTGTTCATAGGTCATAGTATGGACACAGAGCACTGGCAACATGTGCATGTATACGTCATGGTAAGGAGGCAGAGCAGGCACAGCACTGGCAACATGTGTATACATGTCATGGTATGGAGGCAGAGCAGGTAGAGTACTGACGTGGATACATAAGTCATGGTATGGAGGCAGAGCACTGGCAACATGTGTATGCATACGTCATGGTATGGAGGCAGAGCACTGGCAACATGTGTATGCATACGTCATGGTATGGAGGCAGAGCAGGCAGAGCACAGACAACATGTGGATACATAAGTCATGGCATGGAGCCAGAGCACTGGCAACATGAGTATACATACATCATGGTATGGAGGCAGAGCACTAAGAGCATGTGTCTGTGCAAGGAGGAAACATCTCTGTATAAAACGTCGTGAAAATAGCATCTTGCGGAAGACATCAAAGTAAGAAATTTGGGATTTAAATCTAGCATTATATACATAATTCAATCAAATCAAACGTGGATTGTCGTGATACTTTCGGATAGGGTAGTTGACGGCCCTTTCCACGTTTGATACAGGGACTTCCAAATGTAGATGGATTTTTAGGACGGCGTGTGGTCGGAAAGAAGCCCGATGAAGACGGACCCAAAATCATATCTCCACATGCTCTTCTGCCGGCTTCTTGCATTTTTTCTGATAAACTACAAAGTTACAAAGACTTTCTGGTATCTTGAATGATTACGGCTGGTATTTGATACACACCAAATGACTGTATGGTTTTGGGAGGTCATAATCTTACCTGAGAAAAGCAGAGTTGCTATGAAGCTTGTCCACATCATCTTGCACAGGAGGAGTTGCTGAAGCAAACTGCTGACTGTCACCGTTACAATGGCGGTCGTGTAGACTCTTCGTCCTCCACAGAAGAGATGCTTGGCTGCTTACTTTGCTTGGTATTTATAGAAATGGTGTTTTCTTGGGCCTTTTTTTTTTTGAATAATTTATCATTCCCGTTGGCTATTTAGTTAAGAAAGAAAGGCATACGGGTGAAACACGTTGTATGTTTCTATAGACCCAAACAAAGGAACGGATATACCCTCCAGGTCGTATACATCTGATTGGCGAAGTTTAATTTCCGAGCCGTTTATTCTACACAGGAAATGCACTGTGAATTCAATGGACAAAAAACATTTCACTACTTAATTAAATGTTGTTTGGGTTAAGAGGTCTAATTTAATACAACTTTCAATGAATATAGAAAAACAACTCATTTTTCTTCGTAAAGAACTTTGTGACAAAAGAGAGGTAGGAATATCGTGGGGAAGAGATCCATAGTGACGGAAATGACTGTCAGCGAGGTTAGGTTTTCACTGAAGTTTAATTATGTTTATTTCTGTCTGTCTGCCTGCCTGCCTGAAACTGTTACTTGTATGAAGCGAATTGATAAACATCGTGTGTACAACATGTCCTTGGGCCAATTGTTCATAACATCTTCAGTTAATGATAATTTGGATTTGTATCAGGCCTGAAGGCTTCTTTTAACGATTCCTCATAATTGCCACAGATACGGACCCTCGCTTTAGTTGAAGTTAATGCCCAGGGGAAAAGGGAGGAATCAGACCACTTTATAAAGCGTTTTCAGCTTTAATAAGTTGACGAAGTAACAAGTGCAACAGATCAGTTCAAGTACGGAAAAATAAGTTAGGATGACAATACTGACGTTCCGCCAGCTCTATAGTTACCTTAACAGGAGGGTGCGTGCATTTATACTCTACTAGAAATGGTGGAAAGGGGTTTTAGTTCCACGGTGGATACAAGCCGCCGGTCTCTCCTTGCTCTAAGCTCTCAGTCTGACCTTTGTCTCTGTTGCCGTGTTTTCCTTCTGTTCCTGCCTTATCATTTTCAGGTTCCTCTCACACGTTCCTCCTTACATGTTGCTCCTCAGG
The DNA here is from genome assembly GCA_016165875.1 of Acanthopleura granulata. Taxonomy (NCBI): domain Eukaryota; kingdom Metazoa; phylum Mollusca; class Polyplacophora; order Chitonida; family Chitonidae; genus Acanthopleura; species Acanthopleura granulata. The sequence continues at coordinate 11,722,383 of JABBOT010000008.1, forward strand.
TAAGGTAAGTATGGACAGTTAAATAGCGGGCCAGAGGGAGACAGGTGGCACTTAGCACTTAGCTTTCAACAAATGATTACGTTTTGAGTGTGGCGCCCTGGTTTGGTTAGGTTTGTACAGGAGACGGCCAAACAATTAGAAATATTTAAACAAGTCTGTCATAGAGCTGAACAGTAGTAGGTTTTTGACACATGGAGTCTAATAGCTTGTGCAACACATGTATAAGACAAACCCTGGGAAAGTCTGTCTAACCCGTCGTTTGTAACACCAGATAGGATATATATGCAGATTTTACCTGGTGACATTGGCAAGCAGGGTGGTCGCCCTTTGTTTTAACTCACAGCGCGTTCCGTCGAGAGCGGCTGCCTTGTAGTGGGTAAATTGGCACTTTTAGATTTGGCAAAGGGTGCTACTGGATTGCATTATAGTTTCCCTGACACGGGAATGCAGACAGTGTATTATATTGTTCATTATACCTAACCCCGAAATCAGGAAAATGTATGCCATAGTCATTTTACCTAGCAAGGAAACAGATCATGGCATTATAGGCTCTACCTAGGAAGGGAACGAGCTATTAAATCAAGCAATGGGGCCAGGATATTGTATACCATAGACCTTTCTATCCATCACGGGAACAAGCATAGTGTGTGTCTGTCAAGTATCAATGGTTCGAACCTATTTGCATAAGCAATCTCATTGGTCAAGCACCAGTGTTATGAACTAAGGTGGCAGTCATGAGCAACTCAGCTTCCTCGGTCTTCGTTAAATCCTTACCATTCTAATCTTTTGAATGCGTGTACCGATGTGAGTTCAACTCGATTACGGACCGTTTCGTCATTGCATAGACAAGAGCTGACAGGATGCCAAGGTGTGCAGATTTGGGCTGCACAAACTGCGCGACGAATACAGAGGCGACGGAACCCGCTTTCAATTTCACCGCTAAAGAGCGATGCACCCGATTCACGTCAGTCAGCCAACATCAGGTCGGTAAAATGTCTTCTGACAGCTACTTGAGCTTGCGGCCATGAAGCATATGTTTCTTACAGAAAGTCTAAACAATTGCACTACAATTTACTTTATACTTTATCCTGTCTCCTCCTTTAAATTAGCCCAGTACTATCTCGCTTTTTTATGTCTGGTGCAAATCTGTGGCAGATTCTCCATCGTTTTTGTATATCAGTGAATATGCCTTCTATAGCTTTCAAACCTGTTTTAGATTTCCTTGATATCCACGTTTTTACTGACATCAATGCATACATGATATTCAATATTAATGAAAATGATTATAGACAAAGTAGAAAGAAACTTGAGAGCTTGAATATTGTTTACCTGATAACGGCTTGACCTGTTGGGTACATCGCTTAGTATTCTTATATTCTAGTGGCCTTAGGCCTAAACGTATGTTCAGAAGTTTTCAACAGAAATTGCTTTCAAGTTCAGATCTGTAAAATATATGCACGTACAGTATGCATCTCGAAAAGAAGCCGCCAAAACGACCACAGTTGGAAGGCTTGGAGTAAAGAGCTACTCGTACGTTGTCATCTCTTACCCTGACCATGTCGAACTCAACTCCAGCGAAGGCGTAGTGGTTCGTCGTTTCCTCCTCAGTGTTAGATGCCGTCCTTTCCTTGCTCAGCTGAGGCATTATATGGCACCCGCTTTTAATAACTGACGATGCGAGCCTTGGGGAGGGGATTCGTGGAGCCTTGATGACATTAAGCGGTCCACGACGCTCGGGCGACTCTGTCCGCTGAGTATTTGTGGTTGAGGACCACTTGCCTTCCGTCAACGTACTATCCACGTGGACAAGTTAGTCTGTAATTTGCTAATGGTCAGCGGTTCACCCCGGACAATCCGGTTTTCTCCAGTTACAAAAATTCATCTCCGTCGTGTAAGTGAAAAATTCGTGAGTGTGTCTTTCAACAATAATGAAGCTAAAAATAAGATATTAACTGACATGACGAATCCGTTCTTACAAGTTTTCCATTTTATGCATGTGTCCTCGTACTGTTTTCTGACGGAATTTTAAATTAGGAAAGGGCATCGGACCATGACAGAGTGACTGAAATATTTTATCTTCCAATGAGGCATCTTTCCCGTCTACAGTAACTCAGGTCCAAACTATGTAATCTGTTGTTCATTCCTGCTATTACCATGTTGTACTGTGGATCAACTGCTAAGGTATTACCCATGTGTTACAAACTGGTAACGTATGTAACGGTACCACTATGGGAGAGAAAAAAATGAGAAAAGCAAATGGCTTGTTCAACTCTCAGACAGCGATGGGCCTTGCACAAGACCAAACAAAGAAACACGACGCTTAAATAAGCTCAATACATATATCTGAACAAAACAGACAAATAGTACAACTGACAATACTATACAAAACAATACAGATAATTACAAAATGTATAGTTTCTTACTGTTGATAACGCCCAAATCTGGATGCGATATTCCGGCTTCCAAAGGCAAGTCAGTCCACGTAAATACAGAATCCACAGTTCTTTGGGATTCTTGAATTGAAGGATGACAGTCCTTTAGTGACGAACAGCAGAGGGCACGGTACGCCTACTATGGTATACATGCAACTGCTCGGCAAGGTGCAACTTACCTGGACGGACGGGTTGACAGTAGAGTCCGTGATGCCGAACTGGCGATGTATGTTTCAATCCGGGGAAATATACACGAAGTCACTTTCACGGTAAACTGGGATGAATTGCACCTAATCGCACAAAGAGACAATGAGCGATACAAGCTCCAAAATAATGTCTTGAACATAATAGCAAGTGGCGAAACACAAGCTCACGAAGTGCTAAGTACAGAAAAATGGAGTACAAAATGACGTAGGTCGAATGGCATGGAACCGGATATCTACAAATCCCACAAATTCCTTCCAAGTGAACGAGAGTAAATATGACTGCTCTCAAGTGAACTTGAGCACATGACTGCGAGCTTTACAACTCCGTCGCTTATATTTATAGACTAACATAAACAAAATTCTAGATGGTTTGTTCGTAAGCATGTTTACAAAATATGCGTACATCTTTCAAAAATGTACGCTTAATGTACATGTACAATGACACGAAACCGATAAACACAGAAGCCTCGAGAAAACGCGACTGAATTCCATTGCAGGCTACAACGTACACAGAGGAAAAAATGTAGGTCAGAGACTGACCCGGTTAGCTCAGAGATAAATAAAAAATATATTACAATATCTTAAGAGTGGGTTCGTAACATGTATTACTTATGTGTTACAACAGAACAGTGGTCAGTTCAGCTCGAACCCGAGTCGCCATTGCAAGTAGAAAAAGGTATCTCATTGCTTTAAGTGGCCTCTGTAACCGAGAGATTAGCGAGGTCCTGGCGATCCACAAAGACACGGTAGCCTCTCACTAATGGGATAGCTGTATTCTGCCCTCCTGGTCTGCATGGGAAGGTGTCCCACAAACCTGCAGATGATCGTGGGTTATTTCTTAGTTCTTAAAGGTTTCCTACCACCATAATGCTGACTGCTGGCTTATAATTGAATTACTGTTGAGTAGGCCGTAGAACTCCAGTCAAGTAAAGAAATCAGTCACTTGTGACACGCAAGTTGCAGGTTCAAACCCGGCAATGGAAGGATTCCCTCCGTTCTTAGTGCTAGTGTTGAAAACAAAGTTACATGGATGACGTCCATGTCACTGCTTGCAGAAGACCACAGTTTTGCATCCTGTACACGTGCTTCTGGCACTGTCCAAATAACCTCGAAGAATTTCACTTCATTGGCGTTCAGAAATTCATCAATCAAGCCAGTGCTAATATACACTACAAGGCATGGTTTGTAAGGTCACCATCCTTAAGTGTCAATCCATACACTTTGTGGATTTAAATAGGGCGTTACGTAGCGCCAGATTTAAATATTTATTTGATTCCTATTTACACCGTACTCAAGAATATTTCATTTATACTATTGCCCCCAGCATTATGGTTGGAGGAAATAGGACAGAGCCCGGGGGAAATTGACCGTACCCTGGTTGCTGGCAAACCTTCCCACGTACGCCAAATTTAAATAGCATAATCGAGTATATCAACCAAAACCAACGACAATGTTTAATGGAGGGTAGGCTGAATAAGGTTAGGCGCCTCTAAAGTTTCAACTCCTGTACCACAACTGCTCAAGCTAGGATCTGGGGTTAAAATGAGGCTTTAAACATTACAGTTCATTACAGTTGGTAGTTTGATGGAAGCATGTGTGACTGAGATTCAACAGCTTAACGTGGATTAGTCAGTGAGCACTATGTATTCTTGAACTTCTGATGAAAATTGGAACATGGAAATATGACTGATTCCTCAGTGATCACAGTAGGTGTATGGGATCGACCGGCTCATAACAGCAGCAGTAGTTAGGGCCACAGCCTGTAATGCTACAAGCGTCGCGTACTGTGAACCGCTGGATACTTAGAGCTCTAACGGACGCATCGGGCTGGACTCCAGGGTCAGGGTTGGCTTCCAACAGTTTACACGTACTGCTATTCCACATAGCAGCCTAAAGTATAACAATACACATAATATATACATTATATATTTGTGGAGCGACGTCCTCGATTCGTGACACGGCTCATGGGAGAATCTCTGCAATTATCAGGGCCAAATAATTAGACTCAAAAAACATGTCTAAAAACAATGACATCATTTCTCTGAGCTGCTTACCTTAGCTCTGTTGAAGTTTACTAGAAATTACCAACCTAAATACATAATACATACATGTGTCCAGGCTACAGATACCCTCTGAAAACTACTGTGTACTAGTGGTAGACATTATTGTGGCAAAAACGCACATCCACATAGTTTTTGTGTACCAGCAGTACACAGTTTGTGTAATTTCTACAATACATCGTGACGTGTGTATCTGTTTGTATCAATTTGCGTACCACTATATGCAAAATTGTACACAGTTGTCTTACAGAGTATATGTATTTATATATATGTGTGTGTATTCAAGAGGATAAAGGCGTGATCGAAAGAGAATTGTGTGTTGTCGTTTGCGTGTGCTTGTACGTGCGTGCGTTTGGATAAGGTGAAGTAAACAAACATCCGTCACTGGGTGTAATGTTTGGCATCAGAAACTAAAGAGGGTACCATGTTTTCCATACGGATGCCTTTTTACCTCAACCCACAGAAAGTATCGTATTGGTGAGCCTTAAAGGGAATGGTCCACACTCTGACAAATTAAATGGCGAATAGCGCACACTCTGACGTCTGAATAAGACGCCACGGCCGTGCATGTGGACTGGGCCATGGTGCCCATGAAGTTATAAACCAGAGTGTGATCTTCCCAATCGGTCAGTCCCAACGCCAGACCTGCGCGAAAACAATACAAAGACACTATTGTCCCAGGATGTCTGTTTTATGGACCTAAGACACTTCCAAGTGGTAGCACATTTACAAAGCTATACACGTGTATATACATCAACACAGCTGTAACACCGACACTGTGTGCAGGTGTACGCAGGGAAAGCTCTATGCAGAGGACATGAAAAAAAGTACGAAACTCGTGGGTGAAAATCAGCGGACAGTTCATTAGTTCAATGAAAATGTCCAACTCTGAATTACCTCCCTTATCCAACGACAACGGCTTCGACGGAACGCCACATTACGTCATAGGTATTATAATGGTTAATTAACGTGGGTAAAAGTATTCCACTTTGATATGAAAAACAGTCATCACAATCTCAAAATAACTAAAATTTTCATCCACTTGTATGCTCGGACGCGCACGCTGATACCTTGGCATTGCTGAACCCAAAGCAATTCACCACCATACATTCTTTTCTGATTTTTATTTACATGTTGTTATTGACCAGATTTCTTGAACTTTGATGACTGTCTAGTACAATCTTTACGTAAAGCATTTCTTTAAAGGAATATCTAACACAACTTTTTAAAGCACTATCACCTTTATCATCTTTAAGTAGCGCCCCTGGGCTCGGTTCACCGATAAGTTGTATTTCCACAAAGGAAATTCCAATTTGCAACCTTTTGGTGACACACGAAATGAATTTAAATGCATAAGTTTAATGCATAATGCATAACAACTGACTGTATATGGCTTTAGAAGATCATAATCTTTCCTGGGAAAAGCAGAGTTGATATGAAGCTTAACCACATCATTTTGCAGAGTTGGAGTTGGAGATCAGACAAACTGCTAACTGTCGGCCTTACTTATCATGGGGGTGGTGTAAACTCTTCATCTTCCACAGACGCGGTGCTTGGCTGTTTCCTTCGCTTAGTATTTATACAACTCTTGGTGTGTTTGTGTGTCTTTGTAAAAGTAATTGAACATCCCCGCTGGCTGCGTGGTGAAATATATTAGCTTCAAACACTCTAAGGGTTTCTATAGATCCAATGACAACAATAAATATACGTGTATTGTCTGTTTCGCCTTTATCTGTTTGGCAGACCGTAATTTCCGAGCCCTATATTCTACAGAAAAACTGTCCCATTACTTAAATGGACACCCCATATATTTATAAAGCTTTTCAATGTATACTGAATATTTATGTATTTAATCAGTCTGATTTAATGTTACTCCCTAGTCTTAAACAGGCGTACATGCACACAAATTTTAATAAATGCCAATAGCCCCTGGAAGAGAAAATAAAATACGCCGTCAACCATCCTTTTTACTTGGAAAAAAAATTTGAAGGTAAAACGGCAATGGGAATATCGTGTAAAACAAGACGCAACTGTAAAAAATAAAAAGTAAAAAATAAAACTGTAAACCTGTAAAAAGTGCTGTAATCAGCTTCATCCATGAAAATGTGCATCTTATGTCATTGCGCCATGTTCCAACAAGAAAAATCTGAGCCATAAGTAGTTATACCTATCCATGTTACAAGGACAAAGATATGGGTCATTGGTCATGGTACTGAAACAAATACGTTTCCTTCTCTGATAAAACTGCCTTATTGCCCAAGTAATGCTTAACATATGTAGTAGACATCTTGACATTTCTGCGATTCAATAGCAAGCAGTAGATGTGTAAAATATCAAAAACACATGAAGCAATGTAAATATGATGTGGTTGTTGTTGTTGTAGTGACTGCTATGCAGATTAATTACCATTCTATGATGTTAATTACACAGCTAAATTTGAAATACCAAGTAAGGATAACTTGCTACCTGTCAGTTTAGCTAGTTATCGGACGAAGTTTCCGTGTATTTCTCCCCCTGAACCGGCAGAAGGTGCCATGCTATGGGTGTAGTCTACAGTTTTGCCTGGGAATGTCGCCAAAAAAAAAAAGAAAACCAAAAAAACCAAAAAAAAACCAAGGAAAACAAAAATGCACTGCCTGCACATATTCCCAAAACGTCAGAAATCTGCCCTTATGATATTCTTATGACCCGTTCAATATTAATCCATTTTCGACTCTGGCACCATATCCTTTTGTGTCCAGTTTTCAAACGCTCATTTTCCAGCGCACAAAAAAGAACATCATAATAGGGATAGGTCGACCCACCAGCTATCCGTCAATTCTCCCACAAAGACAGGCCAGCCTGTACAACAACAACAACAGCAAGCAACTGTTTATGCACCCTGTCCGGCATGTTCAGTTCCACGGCAGAGCTACCATATTTCTGCCATCTCGGCATAGGTTATTGTGAAGCCTAGCACCTCTGCACTACATCACAAACACTACTATTTAAGTAGTAACTACTGCTAAGGTACTGGGCAAAAAACTGGTCCACCTGTCCGATCAAAACTCAGTAATGCGGGTTAATAAAATTTTAGACTGTAGCTAAAAGCTACGAAACTGCCTGTATATGCATCCTACATGGCGTGGCCATGTTAGCTTTCACTATTACTTTCTAATAAATCGGTTTGTTTTTATCTGAACATCCACACAAGTCTTAGGTCAGAAGGATATAAAGTAAGAAATTGTTTTTTATTATTATGGATGACATATGTGAAACCAAATGAAATATGAGCTACGGTCATTCTGTTGATGTACTTGGTGTAACAGCATTTTGATATAGGGAGTACTTGCTGAAGTGTACGAAGGCGGGAAATTCAAGTAACCCAAGGACTTAGTCCAAAATGTTGGGTACACCTTTACTTTTCCTCACTGACCTGACCACGAATTTTAATATAACAACCTACGATATGAAAGAGCCTTTGTCATTACCCCACAATCTGTTTTAACTTTGAATTAAAAGGTTAAACGTCCTCTTTTCTCTGCATGCCATTTTTAACCCTTTGTTAACGTGGGTCCCCAGTGCTCCTATGAAATCATGGGGTTTACCGCTGAAGCACGCAGATTTCCATGGGGCGATTCCCTTACAACACTATGGTTTCAATGGCATTTATGAATACCTCAACCTCAGTGTCAGGAATATTAAACGCCAATGGGAAATAACTATTAATGACTTACACTAATCCGTAAATTCATGGAATCACTGGGTACTAAGGAACCTCGAGAAATCATCATGTACTAGGGAACCCGGAGAAATCTTCGGGTACTAGGGGACCCCGAGAAATCATTATGTACAAGGGGACCCCGAGAAATCATTATGTACAAGGGGACCCCGAGAAATCTTCGGGTACTGATGCAGGTCAGACAGTTTGTCTACTCTCTTGATGTGTTGATGGTGACCATGGCCCCGCCCCTTACCGCCGATAAAGGATTGGGTCATTATAACGCTGTTGTTGTGTCACTGGTTAACCCCAAGAAAGGTTGGGTAGCAGCTGATTCCACTAATCTACGATTCTCAGCATTTGCTCTCAGCCGACCTCTGTAAATCATTGGGGTACTGAATTTATGGGCTTACGTACAAAAAGGAAAGGACATTTAGAGTTTAAATTTTGGAACGGAAGAAATCTTAACTGAAAACATCTGCACAAACACACAAATCCTATGTCATAATCTTGAATGAAATGTTGTTTGTTCTGTTTCAACTAAAGATTACTGTGTTGAATTGTCACCTACAAAGTTCTCTCACTACCTTATGATCAGGATTCATGCGCTTTTATCACAGGCTGGTGAATACCTTCTACGAGGTACTTGCTGCACACATCACGTACTTGGTATGATGAAGGACTGATTGGTGTATTTGTACCTCACTAAAGCTTTAGCGAGGCTTTGCAACTACAGTACCTAGCCATGTTATAGTAAGAAAAATGTGGGTTACATTGCATTGGACCAAACCGTGTTACAACAGGGAAATTTGAGAGTCATAGGTAATTGCCTCTGGCCATGTACAAAAAATAGCTCTCGGTGTGTCTAACCAAGTCCCAATAAGGATTATGTGGGTTACTGTTCCAGCTCTGTTACAACAATGAAAATATGGGCTATGGGAGAATCTACCTAGCCCTGTCACACACACACACACACAAAATGTGGGTTATATGTCATTGTTCCTGGCTATGTTACAAGAAAAATGTGGATCACGGGTCATTGTACCTAACTGTGTCATAGGGAAAATGTGGATCATAAGTTAGTATACCTAACCAGGTTATAACCACGAAACTATGAGTCACAGGTTACTAAACCTGGCCATGTTACTACAGCGAAAATGTGGACTATGGGTCATTGTACTTAGCCATATTACAAGGAAGATGTGGACCATGGGTCATTGTACTTAGCTGTCACCTAAGGAAAATGTAGATCATAATTCAGTATATCTAGCCATGTTACAACGAGGAAAATGTGGGTCACAGGTTAGTAAACATGACCATGTTACCACAAGGAAAATGTGGGTAATGGGTCATTGTACCTAGTCATATTACAAGGAAGATGTGGACCAAGGGTCATTGTACCTAGCCATGTTACAAGAAAAATGTGGACCATGGGTCATTGCACTTAGCCATGCTAGAAGAAGGGAAATGTGAGTCAAAGGTCATCATATCTAGCCATGTTTCATGTTCCATGTAGGAAAATTTGGGCCATAGGTCATCTGGTTTTACTCTCTGATCTTTTATATTGTATGTAACCGTAATACAACAAGGAAAACATAGGTGAATGTATCTAGCAAGCCTTATTTAGGCGTGGAACAAGGAAGGTGTATTTTACAGGTAGCCATGGGACAAGGAAGGTGTATGTCACAGGTAGCCACTCGAACAAGAAAGGTGTATGTCACAGGTAAGCATGGAACAAGGAAAGTGTGTCACAGGTAGCCATGGGACAAGGACGGTGTACGTCACAGGTAGCCATGGAATAAGGAAGGTGTATGTCACAGGTAAGCATGGAACAAGGAAGATGTGTGTCACAGGTACCCATGGAACAAGGAAGATGTGTGTCACAGGTAGTCATGGAACAAGGAACGTGTGTGTCACAGGTAGTCATGGAACAAGGAAGGTGTATGTCACAGGTAGCCACTCGAACAAGGACGGTGTAAGTCACAGGTAGCCATGGAACAAGGAAGGTGTGTGTCACAGGTAGCTATGGAACAAGGAAAGTGTGTCACAGGTAGCCATGGAACAAAGAAGGTGTGTGTGACAGGTAGCCATGGAACAAGGAAGATGTGTGTCACAGGTACCAATGGAACAAGAAAGGTGTGTGTGACAGGTAGCCATGGAACAAGGAAGGTGTGTGTCACAGGTAGCTATGGAACAAGGAAAGTGTGTCACAGGTAGCCATGGAACAAGGATGGTGTACGTCACAGGTAACCAAGGAATGAGGAAGGTGTATGTCACAGGTAAGCATGGAACAAAGAAGCTGTGTGTGACAGGTAGCCATGGAACAAGGAAGGTGTGTGTGACAGGTATCCATGGAACAAGAAAGGTGTGTGTCACAAGTAACCATGGAACAAGGAATGTGTGTGTCAAAAGTAACCATGGAAAAAGGAAGATGTATGTCACGGGTAGCTATGGAACAAGGAAGGTGTATGTCATAGGTACCAATGGAAGAAGAAAGGTGTGTGTCACAGTTAGCCAAGGAATAAAGAAGGTGTGTGTCACAGGTAAGCATGGAACAAAGAGGGTGTATGTGACAGGTAGCCATGGAACAAGGAAGGTGTGTGTGACAGGTATCCATGGAACAAGAAAGGTGTGTGTCACAAGTAACCATGGGACAAGGAAGGTGTGTGTCACAGGTAGCCATGGAACAAGGAAGGTGTGTATCACAGGTAGCTATGGAACAAGGAAAGTGTGTCACAGGTACCCATGGAACAAGGACGGTGTACGTCACAGGTATCCAAGGAATGAGGAAGGTGTATGTCACAGGTAAGCATGGAACAAAGATGGTATGTGTCACAGGTAGCCATGGAACAAGAAAGGGATGTGTCACCACTAGCCATGGAACAAGGAAGATATGTGTGACAGGTAGCCATGGAACAAGGAAGGTGTGTGTAACAAGTAACCATGGAACAAGGAAGGTGTGTGTCACAAGTAACCATGGAACAAGGAAGGTGTATGTCACAGGTACTCATGGAAGAAGGAAGGTGTGTCAGAGCTAGCCACGGGACATGGAACTGTGAACGTGTTGTCTTTTCCTCTCCCCATTTGAGCCCTCAGAGACGAACTTAAACAGAAAACCCATAGATCATTAAAATGTGTAAAAAGCTCAAAATTTGCTATCGACATGTAGATTTAATGAACTTAAAATGCCTTTTATTACGTCTATAGGATTATACATGTTAGAAGATGTTAGGGGATGACAGATTAATCGTTTTTCATTAGTTGCAACTTGTAACATTCGAATCGTGGTGAGTTTTTGTAATCGTACACCTTCCACAGTGAAACATCTGTACATGCACTAAAAATCAATTTTAATCATTTTGAAAGTTTTTTTAAATTTGTAGATCAGTGGCAGATCAGTGAAAACTTTAAAATATGGCAGGTTGCACATTAATATTCATATCGCTGTAAACTGAGCGTTGGAACTTACTTCTGCACAAACCAGTTATGAAACGAGTGTGGGGAGCCTGTGCCTGGCCTGACTGGGCGAATCACTCATTCAGGCTGGGTAAAGCGTCACAGGTGAACCTTGCGCCACGGAAAGACGTCTGAACCTCCTTTTATTCAGTAATTGAATAAATTGTACATTTGGGAAAGCACATTATTTTCAAAAAGTTCTCGACACAAACAAATTATATCTATATCTATCTATATCTATCTATCTATCTATCTATATATATATACATATAATTTCTTCGTTTGTTAAATAAAAACAGGACCTCCCAAATAGCTAAATAGATAACATAATAATAGTAATACAGCCTGCCTGTCATTCTGGTCCATGCAGAGGTGTTTGCTTCTTTGATTTCGGTTTCAAATCTAAGCATCTGAGGACTAATTAATTGACATATACAATATTTGGTTCGAAATCTTTGCCATGATTTCTGTTGCACTCGTGAACATAAGAGGATAGCTTAATGTGGCTTGTAAATAATTCCCGTATTAAGTCTGTAAAAACATTTTAAACGTCCCATATAAGGGAAAGTTCATTTATTTATTCTTGTTTATTTACTTATTTATTTCTTTGATTGGTGTTTTACGTCATACTCAAATATATTCCACTTATACGGTGCCGGCTAGAATTATGATGTGATGAAACCGGGCAGAGATTGGGGAAACCCACCACCATCAGCAGGTAGCTGGCGGACCTTCCCACATAGGCCTACTACTGGAGAGGATGCTTGTGTAGCTGGGCGTGTACTCACAGCGATCTCATTGTTGAGAGGCTCTTGGGTCATTACGCGAGAAGTGAAACTGGGGCGGTAATCTTTTCTCTGCATCATTTCAGTACAAGGATTTATGTCATGAGCAACGATCGGACGGTTGTGGAAGCCCCGATTTCCTCCCACCATTATGCTGAACTCCGTCGTACAAGTGAAATATTGTTGAGTAGGACGTCAAAAGTCAAAGGAGAGAATGAACACACCGCAAATGTTCAACTTTTCAGTCACCAAAGTAGGTTTTAAAGGCCAAAGACATCTTCTGGGAGATGTAATGGGGAATCTTGACCACCCAAGACCGAACTTCTGTTACAGTATAATGTGTTGTCCACTCCTGTCTTTGCAACAATCCTCGTATGGGGTGGGAGTTGGGTTTCCACGGTGAAAAAACAAGCATGTGGGTGTCTCCCCGGGCCCTGCCAGGTTCCTACCAACATAGTGCTGGCCGCCGTCGTATACTGAAATATCAATGAGTACTGCGGACACCAAATGGCTAACTAAACCCGAGATAATGCAGGTGGGAAAGGCGTATAGCTTGGAGCTCTCTCACGTGGTGCATCGAGTACATAATAGGTCTCTCTCGGCCTCTTTAAAACATACTTTTGTTCTCGATGAGAGCTATGTAGTCAAATGTGTTCTGCGTGACATTTGACTCTGTATTTCAGTTGTGTAACAACGTTGCTGAATGGCACTGCTGTACATTAAATACCTAAGAGATATTGTAAGGGTTATTGTAGGCCTTCATGACAAAGGATATTCAAGTATATTTTTAAGGTTATTTTTTAAGACTGTGAATTTCTTTAACATTTTTTTATGTTAGCTGTTTTAAAAAAAGGGATCTGTTTCCCTTTTTTGTGTTATTAACGTTAGGAAAGGCAAATGTCTTCAAATCAGTCCGCGAGATTTCTCGAATGGCCCGCGACATGGGGACAACGACCTTACGTAAGGACTGGGCGAGGGTCACCAACCAAACCGCCAAACGCATGTTCAGTTCTGTAAGGTACAAGCGAACCGGTGGGAACTTCCTGAGTTGCAGCACCTATGCAAACACCAGAATTATTGAGTAATACGATTAGGCCTAGGCACCTAAAATAATACGGTCGTCTGTGTAGGCCTACCGATTCATTTTTCCAGTCGTCGTATACGTCGGAAGAACCGCCAGCCCACTATAAAGCTGGCCGCTGTCGTATAAGTGAAATATTCTTGTGTACGGCGTTAAACTTCAATCATATAAAAAAATAAATAAATACCCATTCGTTCTGTTTTATAATATGTCACTGTTCCTGAATGAACTTTGTTCGCGCTAAGCCTATTTCACAAGTGACCTAACAGCAAAGAATGATTTTGTTTATCCAACTTGGAACTGGCTAATTACTTAAAACATTAATTCGTTCTAGAAAATATATAGGCGTGTGCGATATTATATTTTATACTATGGATCGTTCACGTTCAGGTGTGAAAAACGCCCATGTACATCCTATTCATCAAACACAGGACGTCATTTATAGAATATTTACGAATTACCGTACGTTTTATTGTGATTATTTACCAGTAAGACTTTTATCTTGATCGATGACGTGATCATTATCCATCACTATAGCATCTTCATCATCAATACCACCAATAAAAATCCATACCGTTCATAGCGTCACATTAACAATGTATATATTCGCCATTATCATAGTCCCGCATCCTCAGGAACGTCATCGTCAGCATTATCGTCATTAACACAATCGTTATTAATATAATCGTTATCAACATCGTCATTACACCAATGTTATCATAATGGTAATTAGCTTCATCGTGTAACGTTAGCGTTATCATCATTTACATCACCTTTAGCTCTTATCAGCGTCATTTGTGCTCTGTTTCAGGGAAGTGGAGTATATCACTTACGGCCTGTGGCAGTATATCATAGACAACGGATCAGTCTACACGTTGTGTCACATTCCGGACCTTACGAACCCCGTGTTCCAGCCAATATTGGTCGTCAGCTGTGGGTAAGGACCTGTTGTTGTAGTAATTGCTGCAGTTGTACGATGACAAAAATGTAAACATGCACGTGATTTCCAATGCTTTTCTTATTTGGTACTTGAATAAGATTTATAGCCTGCTAATCACTTTAAGTTTCCTTTTTCATTTTCATAAAGTATTTTGATAAGTTTATTTTACAAAATGTATCTTGATAATGTAAAAATAAAGTGCATGGTGAAAAACGTGATTAGAACACTTGACCTCAGGGGTCAAGGTTTAAGGAACGTCCAGCAGCGGCCCTATGATTCCTAGTGTCATCGACATTAGAATCCTTCAGTCCTAAAGGTCAGATGTATCTCTGTGCTTGAGATTTAATTATCAATTGTCCATACAATCTTTAAAAGAATAAACAAAAAAAACAACCAAAAAAAATAAAATAAAGAAAAAAAAACACAACAACAAAACCAAAACCAAAAAAAAGTACAAAAAAAGGAAAAAAGGCAATAATTAATAAACCATTTTAATGGTTTGAGATCGCAGACCGGCTGTGACAGAGTGGGTCGTTGTGTAATGGTCGAACGGCCAGTGACGTTGTGTGTGTACCTCCCCAATGGACAAACGGCATTCCACGAGTTCTATCTAGGCCCGATGTGCCAATGCAAAAACGTGAGCAAGTGATAGACGATGTTTCTTTAAAACATGGCAGAAATCTATATATATATATATACCAGCAGAACAAATTGTATGCTCTGCATACATTAAATTTCATCAGAAATCGCATTTGTGCACGCGTATGCAAATTAAAATTATCACATTATTGAAACATTTTTGGCCAATAAATAGAATCCATATCCCCAGAAAAAACCTGTACGTGGAGAAACCTGATCATGGTCTGCATAGTTTCTTTTCCTAACGAGTGTGATCAGGGTAGTTAATTTTGTAAATGATCAATAAATCTCTACCTATTAACTACTTTGCCGACATTGTCATTTCAAAACTTTTCCTTGGAAAATAATAAATATATACATTATAATAAAAACACAAAAAATGGTGGAAAATGTGTGCTATTTTTTGATATCTCTTCCAACTTCATCATCTCTCTAATAGTAGCAGTTACTGAAGCTCGTGTGGTTCCGTTAATTTATTTATTTTATTGGTGTTTTACTCCACACTGAGGAATATTTCCGGATGGAGACTTCAAACAGATCATGGAGGAAACAATAGCCCATTTCCAGGATAAAGTGCGGCGGCGTAGTGGATGGAGAGTCCTTTCCGAAAAACGATATTTATTTATTTATTTGATTGGTTTTTTTACTCCATACTCAACAATATTTCACTTATATGACGGCGGCCAGCATTATGGTTGGAAGAAACCGGGCAGAGCCCGGGGGAAACCCACGACCATCCGCAGGTTGCTGGCAGACCTTCCCAAGTACGGCCGGAGAGGAAGCCAGCATGAGCTTGGTCTTTAACTCACAGCAACCGCATTGGTGGGAGGCTTCCGGTCATTGTGCTGCGATAGTGCAGTATAGGACTGAGCCACAGAGGCTCCACCGAAAACCATAATTTCCGCGTTTACTCTAAATAGGCCAAATATTGGTTAGCTTGACATTTGTGCGACGGGCTTGTGATCGTCCTTTACATTCATATTCTGCATAGTTTTCCTTAGGATTACACAAGTGACCGCGTGAAATGTTAAGGTCCCGCTGCTTAAGAATGTGTATAGTTGGATCGGATCTGTTTCAACACGGAAAGGGGTGAGTGCCTTATTATGACAATGAAGGTATATGCATGGCTGAATGTCTGTCTCTGGTTTTACACTCTGCGCCGATATATTAATTTCGGAAGTCTGTGGTGAAATTAATGTATTTTTTTTTAATATGTACGGCTACTGAGATCCTTAATAATAATAGCTGAATGTACACGGTAGATATTATCAGCACGTAATGTCCTTCCTGTCTATTTCTCTTACTATTCTTTGTTAATTTACAATGCATGGGAATACAAATTCGTCTCTGGCCTGTGGGATTTTGCATATATTTATATTTCTTTACTTCTGTGTTAGTTTAAAGCCTTTGCAAGATTATTTCCATGCAGATTTTTTATGTGGAGATAGCCGGTGTTTCTGGAGTAAACCATTGCCCTTCGGCATGTACATGAGGTACTTCCGGACTTCACAAAATAGCCAAGCCTTTAACTGTACAGCTACTTGATTTTTTAAGGTCCAAACTATCGACTTCGATATCAATCAGAGATAAATAAATATCAGAGGGTATTAACTATTCGATGTTCACATGGGACATATGAACACCGAGGTGTTGTTCATGTGTCTACATGATTCAGTGAGGAGAAATGAGAAATGTTAACACAGAGTGACAGCTTAATTACATGTATGTAGGTCGAACCTCTAATTGCAGCTTAATTTGATCGCTGAACTGTGAGACCATCACGTACAGGCCTATATTTTCATGTCTCATTGACCTTACCAGATATACGGAATGAGACAGTGGGGTGTTACGTTTTCACCCTTTGTTAAAATGGACCAACAGTACAAATTTCTCCCTTCTTTGTAGGCGCGTGATTTTTACATGTGCACCTATGATGGGGTCACGTGTAATAGAGTCTCGTATAATGGAGTCAGTCTTGGTTACGGCTCTGTTCGTTCTGACTCCCGGCGTTTTGACAGCTCGCCATAACGTGATAGTTGACCAACGACCCTTCTCGTTCCCTGACCACCTCTGGCCACCCGCCTCCTCCGAGCCCCTGGGTAGTCTGATGAAGCCTTTGTACTGCGAATATACCAGGGTCAGCAGTCGTATGATCTGGACACTACTGACCGGTGGGCAGCTCAGGAAGCGATGTCCGACAATGTCTTGTTCGGATTGGTCGTTTTTCCTCAATGAGTCTGAAATATGGGAGAAAGGTAGAACGCTCGGGATACCGGTGAGAAAACTACCGAATGGCTACTTCCTGTCGGCCACCAAGAAAGGGCAACCGGAAGGCAACGTCACGGAGGAGTGCGACAGGTAAGCTTTGACAGAATAGTGAAATGTGACACCAATGCTCATCTTCAGTCTTTAGAATGGGGTTTTAATTACACCGTACTAGAAGGTTATTTCAGGGTGGTTGGGTCAATGGTGAAGGAGGTAGGACAGTCCGTTTACTTCATTTTATTTTTCCATCTGATTAGTGTTTACCGCCATACCGCTACTCAAGAACTTCTCACTTATGACGGCGGCCAGGCTTATAGGAGGAGCACACGTTCTCAATGGTCAAAATATGTTATTGCAGCGTAGTAACATGTTATGTAAAACACAATAACCCGGTGCACCAACAAAAGCAGTATGCTGAAATAACACAACAGGTATATCATATATATCATAATAGTTCGTAGCAATGAAATATAAATGTATTTTGCCATTGTCCAGAAAACATGCTATTCCTTCATTATAAATAATTAGTGTGTGGAAGTATTGAGCAAAAATATTAATCTTAACCGCTTGCATATGTACTTATATTACGAAGTAAAAATGAAAAAAAAATAATCAAGCATCATACCAGTTTATAATGTTCTGATACAAAGCGGTATGGAAAGTGTTAATAATAATTTCAGCCCATGCCGTTCATTTGCAACATAATTTCCATCAACAGAGAAGCCCCCAATTTTCTGGTTTGTTATTAATGAAGATTTGACGTCGTTTTCTAAATTAAAAGCAAACAACAAAACAAATCAAAAGAGAAAAGAAAAAAAGATCACACCTCACTACGTTGCATTATTAAAGGAGAATTTCATTAATGCCGACATGTTTATAACACTGACTCAATGCATAGAGACACCAAAGACGACACCCTACCTGGTCACATTACATTGACACTGGGTGTGATCATCCGTCAGACCATGAGACTATGGAAGGCTACCCTTACTTTTTCATTGATTATGCATTTGATGCCACTCTGGCTTCCTGTCCAGCCGTACGTGGGAAGGTCCGCCAGCCACCTGTGGGTGGTCGTGGGTTTTTCCTGGGCTCTGCCCGGTTCCCTCTCATCATAATGCTCGTATAAGTAAAATATTCTTGAGTATGGCGTAAAATATAAATCAAACAAATCAAATAAATCAATTCGGTGCAATGAGGAACATTGCCTCTGTGAAACAAGTTAGGCGCCGCGTGAACATGTACTGTTTAGATGGTGCATGTACGTCAATATGTCTGTGCCGTTGTACTCCAAAGAGGAATCGGTGGTTCACGAACACTACGGCGTAGAGGCAGAGAATGATGCGTTTTTACACAGCTTGAACCTGACTGGATAGTGTGGGCTTGAAATGTTAAGCGATCACGCCTATTGTGCCCTGTTTTGTGTTGTACATTCACAGTCACCAGGAACTCTTGTACAGCTCCGAGATAGTGATGATACAGGATGTCATCAGTAAAGAGGTGTACACGATCGTGGACCTGAGAGCGAGGTGTGGAGTGGACTATCACCAGCCTATACTGGCCGGTCACTGTAGGTGGGGACATCGTCAGCTTACAGCTTCATGCACGCATCTCTAAAAGCAGCCTATATTTGCCAGTCATTGCGGGTGGGAATATCATCATCTTATTTCTCTATGCACATATCTATCTCTCACTTGGTCAGCGACTGCGGGTTGGGACATCGTCAGCTCACAGTTCTGTGTACACATCTAACTATCACCAGCCTATAATGGTCGGTCACTGTAGGTGAGGACATCGTCAGCTCCCAGTTCTTTGTAAATATTTACCTATCACCAGCTTCTACTGGTAGGTCATTGCAGGTGGGGACATCTACAGACCTATGCTCGCATCTCTAAAGCCAGCCTATACTGGTCACTGCAGGTGGGGAAATCATCATCTTATTTGTCTGCGCACTTATCTATCTATCACTTGGTCGGCCACTTCAGGTGGGGACTTCCTCAACTTACAGCTTTGTGTACATGCCTAACTATCACCAGACTATACTGGTCAGTCACTGCAGGTGGGGACATCGCCCCCAGCTCTGCGTTTATAGCTCTGCGTGGATATCTAAGCAACAATAACCAAGTTATACTCTCACAGACTTCCAATTTTCACGTCTTTTACGTGTTTTGTAAATTAGCTGAATCCAGTGATGGGTCAATCTGTCAAAACTGAAAACAAGGTGTAGTTTTGTGTTAGCTTTAACTATTTATTTCATTACTGTTATACTCGACATTACTTGTCTGCTCATTTACCAGTTACCAGTTGTAAAATACTGAAAGTAAATATTTGTTTTTTTACCTTTCAGAAACACACTCTGTTGCGAACGATGTGCATCGAAAATGAAATGCATGCCTAAAGTGTCCAGTCAAAAGTTTTTAGTGGAAGGGGACAATTTTCAAATCTTTGTGAAGGATATATACCTGCATTCTCACTGCGCATGTCAAGAGGCGACGCCATGATGAGTGGCCGTTGGATCTATTCACTCATTTCACAGATGTGGAAGGTTGTAGTCAAGATTATTGCATTTTATTGCACAAAATGGCGGTCAGGTTTTGGATGGAAGAAAAAGAATAAATATAGCTAGAGAATAAACGAAGGCACCCCGTAAGGTACTCGACAAATCCCGGGGAGTAAGATCAGGGCCGAACTACGAGGAGTGGGTTCGAACACACGAACTCATTGGCCAAGAGCTGGTGGTATGAACTTCGTCAAATGTAGGTAGTTATTTGAATCATAAAGAATGCTCTTTGTTGTATTTTTCACCGGACGAGGTACATCTATACCCACAACATTTACGTTCTGGCGATCTCAAGCATACATTAAATGTGTTTTTTCACATTTATCTATTTATTTCATTAAGGATTACACTTTAGTGTTATATAATAGAGTTTCTACATTTATGCAATAAAGGAATTTGATGATTGTATTGAACGTGGATATTGCAAATCATAACATCCACCATCCATTACACGCACGCGTCTTATGTTAATTCTCCATCAATTGTTATTTCCGACAAACTTCATGTACGACCACATAAACAGCCCTATATACATCTTACGATTATATTGACGTAATTGAACCAACATCTCGTGTCCCATCGATGTATTTATTTTTTTCTTTGCTTTTTTATTTATTTGATTGCTGTTTAAAGCCGTACTCATGAATTTTACAACGATTGAAGAGGAATCATTTCCTCCACTCGGTCAAGATCCACCCTTAGCTATCCTGCTGAACATTATATACGACAATGGTTTAGTCCCCCATATGCAATCTGTGTCATATTTGTAAAATCCGGATGACATCTGTAATCAGCAATTTAATAATATATAATTAATATTCAGCCTATTAATTCATACATGCACAAATTTTATGTTCACCAACCTGTTAATAATATATATTTAGCATATTAATTAATACATTCTAAATTGTATAACTTAAAGCGCCTTTAGGTACAACTTTCTATAGACAATGTACAAATCAGAGAGAAACTCTCAGTATGAATATTAATATCTTCATTCCGCCCTGGCTAACACAATACCTCATGATTGTATGCAATGATTCGTGCAGGTATGAAGCAAACTTCACATTAAATCATGACTCGAAATTTGTAGCACAATCCCGGTACGTCTATGAAGGCCCGTATATATAGGTTTTATAGTAGAGCGGGCAGATGAATGCGTTTATTTGGACCGTACGAAGGTTAACACGACATATTTAAAATTCTCGCCCATTTTTAACTAGGTCTGAGACAGCTATGAGTTATTCTAACCGCCTTACTTTCCAAGGTATAACTTAAGTAATTCTATGCCAGCGGCGTCTTGTATGTTGCATGTAAAGCAAAAGATAGATCATCGCTAAGATACTGTTCTTTAAAAAGATTACAAAATTCTCTCTTGAATGTCAAAAACCGGTTTGAAATTGTATGAATTCGTTGCTGAATTATCTTCATTTGAAGTGTGGAGTATTGTGCTGCCGACTGGGGATCTGAAGGCGCCCATGCTTATACGCTTATGAGGGATTGACCAATCAGAGCTGGGAGATATCAGATGTTAATAGGACGTTCTGAGTTGTCGGTCGATGTAACATGTAATAACATAGGCACAGGACACTGTTTTTGTGTTATATGTTTTAATTTTGACAAGTGCATGGTTGAACAACTCTGTAAAGTATTTCCAGACCATTGTGCTGTTGCATTAGTAAGTTTCTTGATCATTCATGTTATAAATTGGCATATATACTTAAACTACAAAGCCCAGTAGCTTACTACAGCCTACAGAACACATACGCCACAGCCCAGACAGAATGGCTGCATTTCATGCTAGGCCAAGCAGCACGATCAAGTGTCAGTTTCCGATGTCGTAGCAGCTGTTAGAAAATTTATAAATATAAATGTAATGAACTGTTCTGTTTAACACCCAATCGAATAGCAGTTTGTCTATTCCCTTACACTCATCTAAATGCCAAGCATGCCGGTTTAAAGTCTTTTACTTTCACTGAGATGGAAACCAGAGCGAAAACCGATTGCACGGAACTTTAGTAACTTAAGAATTTCCGTGAAACCGGCCCCGGGTCTTTTGCTTTATACATGTCCCTTTCATTTTATCGACCGACGTTCAATATTAGATTTCAAACGTATTTTTTGAGGAAGAAAGACATGGATCTCCAGTCCAATAATAATAATAATAAGTCTAAAGTTATTAATTTTGAATAATGTCGGAAGATCTAATCTAATATGTATGTAATAAATTGAGGTTCTGGGGAAATTACAAACCGGAAACACAACCATATTCTATAATTCCGCCACAACTGTATATCAAGCAAAGGGTCATTCCTTTCAACTTGCCTGCTGAAAAAAAGTATTTATTCTACAACCCAGCACCTTGTCAGTTCCTTGAATACGCGACATTCATGCAAAGGCGAAGTTAAAACACGCTTTTAAAACATCGATATTTGCAGGTTTCGCCTTACATGAACTGTCGGTTTAAAATAGAAATAATTTCACTTCCTTCATCAGGCCTACGTCGAGACATATCAATTCTAAGATACATACGAGCCACTTTGTTTTGCCGGACTCCTTTCAGAGGTCAACCGGTATGTTCACTCGATAACGCGCAAGCAGGTCATGTGATTTGGAATCCATTCTAAAATAAACTAATCCTACGTCCCTCGTCAAGCCTACATCGAGATGATAGACTCCTCTATAGGAGTTCTCGCAATTATTGCACGCGCAAATAATTGTAAGCTCATGTGACCTGAATTACAACACGCGATCTCAATGGTGAACAGGACGAGTCGTCTTTTGCCACAGCAAGACCGCTGAAGTTCATTATACAGCTGGGAAAAAAATCCCAATGATACACAGAGGAAAACCAGTTCCTCTCTGTGGTTGCGATTACTTTATTACATTCTGAATAAACACTATGTACACGTAATATATCGGCCACAAATATATATATATATATATATATATATATATATATATATATATATATATTTGAGATATGATGTCGGAAAACATATTCCAAACTGTATTTTAACTCTATAACAAACAGATTACGATTCAAATTGAAGTTTCTCTCGGTGTCGGATCTCAAATATACAAGACGTATTTTAGCGATACAACCACTGATATATTGGCAAGGATCAGATATTTCTGTTACAAAGAATTTAAATTAGGGGATACCTGTCGACACAAAATATTAGATAACCAGGAATATCGTACATTGTAAATTAAACATTAGAGTCTACGAGTTATTTCTGTAGAAATCAACACCAATGAACATGGTCTTCTGAACAAATTCTCAAGGAAGAACTTAAATCGGTAATTATACATGTATACTGATACGAGCTGAAATAATGTCTAAAATCTCAGGTAAAGTTCAGTTTATTAAATACAAGGGCAATATAAAGATAAATCTGATCACGATCTTTGATCAGGCAGAATCACTCTGCATTGGTTGGGTACAGAAATTATTACTGAGGTACAAGTTTTTGAGCTGTTTACTGCACGGTGGGATGAGAAACTCAAGTAGACAATTTACAATCAGGGTATCATAGAAAAAAGAGTGCACCGTTATAAAGAAAAATGGAAAAATTCTTCAGTAGTATATATTTTCAATTATATATATATATGCGATAAACATCAAGGGCGATTTGACATATATAGCCTTTTCTCACGTGATTGTAATTTAACAGCTCCTTAGCTTTTGGTACATGGAAATTGACATTTTGACATGTTTGTTTGAAGACAACATTTATAGTGGGCAAAATCCTATAATATCTAAAGGTAGAATAATAATCTCTAAATTCGTATTTCAAATACTGTTCTAAGTTAGATGTGATTTTGTAATATTGGCCCTGCATGGGTCTGGATCTACAAAACTGTGTTTTCACTCAGGTCAATATATCAAATCTGATATGAATACTTATTTTCGGACCTTGTAGGGGTTAAATTTGGGTATATCTAGCACGTGATCAGATACATACATGATAAATGTACTGCACTTTCAACTTTCATTACATTACATTGAACTTTAAACTTCTGACTTAACGAAAATTCTTGTCAGGGAATCAGTTCCTATAGGTGTTTACTAATGCACATTTAAACATGTAATGAACAGTGTTTTTTTTCTTTGATGAAAATCTCCATGAACAAGAGATATTCCTTGGTACATAAATTTGGGGTTGTTAAAAAGACGCAGCATGTATACAGCTGAGAAAGAAATGCTGGGAATTGTTGAGAAATAAACAACTGTGAAGGAAGTAAGGTCTGCCATTCACGTGAGAATTTTTCTTGGAATGTTGTCCATTTCACTAAATTAACCTGAACCTACCTTTTGTTTATAAATATGATGATAACTAGGAGAAGCTCTCAAGAATTTTAATATTTGTTCTGTGGCCAACATCTTTCCAACTTCAGGACATATTTTAATCTTTCAACATAATATTTCTATAATCGATTATTCACACAAAACCATCAACTGACTTACTGCTAATTACATAAAATTTCAGGTGTAATTCCACAAATGTGGTGCTTTTCTGTTCAATCTGCCCCTGGACTAAAGTGTAAGAAACATTAGTGTAAAAGCAATAGTCAGACTTAAAGTAAACTGATTTACACTACACAATAATTCATGTAAATACATCATGGTCCCTTCAAACCGGAGATAGATCAACACTGGATTTCCAAAGAGAGTCATAAAAAAGATATTTCAGTGTTAAAACCGGGTACTGGTGAGATGCAGTCAGCCCAGTTAAATTTGTCAGTTTTTAAATATGTGATCTTGAATTTCAATGGAATATGAAAAAGAGACATAATTGTAAAAAAATGTTTTGTTAAGATGCTCTCTTTAAATACATATAAATCCATACAGTAATGTGTAATATAATCCGCATATAAAGTTAGAAAATTTGATGTAGAAACCAGCAATTTTCCCAAAGAAAAAGCAAAATAAAAAATCTTTATCAGACAACAAAAATTTATGATTAGATATGTCAGCACTGATTTCTTTCAGTAAAAAAAAAAAAGAGAGATGAACAAAATGCATGTATTTTCTGTCAAAACACACAATGGCTGAAAGAGAAGTAGAGTGAAAGAAAGTTCTGTACAATACACATACCTGTAGTTGATTAGCATAGTAAACAATAAATCATGCTATTAAAGAGAGCTTCAACATACATAACAATATGTTCATGTGTATACACAAAAGACATCTCCAACCAGATGTTAAAATCTTCGGTGGCTGGCCTTCTGTAGGGCAGCAGGTGCACTGTAGCCTTCAGTGTGGTCATGGCCAGCCTTTTGTATGGCAAAATATAACCTTCAGTGGGGCCATGGCTAACATTCTGTAAGGCAGCATGTAACCGTCAGTGAGGCCATCGCTAATTTTCTGTAATTCAGCATGTAACCTTCAGTGAGGTCATAACTAACCTTCTGTAGGGCAGTAATGTAACCTTCAGTGGAGCCATGGCTAGCATTCTGTTGGGCAGCATGTAACCTTCTGTGGGGCCATGGCTAGTACTCTGTACAGCAGAATGTAACCTTTAGAAACCTTTCTGTTTGGCCACAGTTACCTTTTCTTGACGAGGAATTGAGGTTAATATGTAGACAGAAGGCTCACATCGCCAACCCAGGCCATATGCTGTTTAGTAACACAATCAAACACATCCTGGAAGGCTATGGTTACACACTTGTACTTAAAAGGGCACATACATGTACATGGAAATAACACACCATACTAAAATTCCAATAAAATGTAAACACTACCTGCATAAACAACTGAATTTCAACTTAACATTAATAAATGAATTTGATTATACATTTACATCATCCATTTTATGTCTTCTTTTACCTATCCAGGAAAGATAAGAATGTCTGATTAAAGTCTTAATCTTTTTTACATGTTAAACGTAGGTCTATTCACAAGACCAGCTACCATGTTATATCTTTAACACTGGAAAGTCCATGACATAGAAATCTGCAACTCTCAAGTGTCATACAAGACATGGCGCAATGTGATGTGACATGACATGAAGGAATGGCAGGGCTCCATACATGTCATGATATGGTGTAGTCACTTTGGTGGGCCTGGCACAAATTAATGACTGAAGCATGATGGGGAATTGCCTTGTTTAAATGAAAAACGGCGCTTGAATGGCCACGTGGGCATTATATCAGCGATATCATGGCGATCTTGTTTGAGGACATTGCATATTAAAACGTGTCCAATGACAAATACCTGGTGCGTCACAGAAGGTGTCATTGGCCTTCTGTGAAATCCCCATTTAAAACTTGTGTAAGTATATATCATTACATGCCAACATCAGTAATTTGCCATGATATTACTCAGTGTTGCGCACAAACCAAACCAGAAAATGAGATGTTATGCACGGTATATGTATAAATGTTCCTGGTTATCCTGCCTGTTCCTCACGCCATAAAGCGGACAAACCAGTAACTGAGAGTCACACACATCTAGTTCAAGGATGTCGTAAAATTTATAACAAGTTAAGATGTGAAAATCTGAACCTTGACACCAACACCGTCTATGATAGAGAAAAAAGTTCAGCTACATGTACAAGTATTAACATCGAAATCATGCTGGATGACATTACAGGATATCATAACATTGTCTACCTCCTTTCACACATGACCTCCATAGTTTTGGACTTTTTTTTAGGATTATAAAATATTCACTCTCTTTAATCTGTACATAAACACTTGTCATCAGTTAAAAACTCATACATAAAGACACAGATACAAGTATTTGTACAGGGTAGAAGACCCAAAATGATTGATACATTAAAACAATTATTAAAGTTTTGCATATGCCTGTACTATAATCTAAAGAGACTTGCATGTGGATTAAAATATGCTCTGTATATTGATAACTGTATATACTGTACAAGTGTATATGCGTAGAATTATACAATTAGGCAATAGTTCTTCTGACAGAGGTTTTTTCTGTTAAAGAATTATTGGGGCAAAACATTAAGAAAACACAACATGTACAAAATAACAAACTAATGACTAAAACAACCTTTTTCACACTATATGTATACAATATATGTAAACAATATAACACCTTTAAAATTTGTTTTCAAAATGTAACTAACCACAGGGCAAATAAACGAAACGTCACAAGCTAAACATGTATATGAAGATGTAATTAAGAAAACAAACTGATGGATATGAGATAAATAAGTCACAAATGCTTCCCTGCCCAAAGCCATCTTAAATTAAACTCTAAAGCAAACAATCATAAATAGTTCTAGTCATGATCACTCATTAGTTTCACGCAAGTGTGATCTCTTGGCTATCCTTCATGCAAGACAGACATGAATATCTCCATACCGCTATCACAGTATGAAAGTAAAAATTGACAAGACGTGCCACAGATATTGATGACAGTCTTACATAGAGGACAAACCTCCACTCATGTCCGCTCTCTTGCCTCATTCAAGGAGAAAATAAACCGAAAAACTGAGATATTGGTTTATAACTCTGATGACTGACTGGCTAAGCTTTAGGCGTTGTGCTATAATCCTCTCCATCTGAATCATTCAGGGGGTCAATCTTGGGTCAGTGATTGACCGGGTCAAAACCTATGTGTGACCTAAAATAGTTGAAAACTGACATTTTGCCTGTTCCATGTGAGCAGCGTATCAGCTGTCCTGAAATAACTGAAACAGATGGATATATTATTAGCGACTCATGCAATATTTACATGTAAGGCTGACAAAAAAAAATGGTTCAGTTGATTGGTATTTTACGTTCAAGAATTTTCCACATATATGATGGAGGTCAGGTTCATTTTTTCAAGAAAGTCCAGTTCCTGCAGTAAACCACCATCTAAAGGCCTGCAGACATTAATAATAATAGCAAAATGGTGAGAGATGGATTTGATCGGTCGACCTCATTGGTCAGGGGTTGGATGGTTGTAGCTAGCTAGCCTCAGGATCCAAAACTTCGAAACATAATTTGACAAAATATGATGTAAAACTGGCAGCTATGCAGTAAATCTATGCTGACCAAGATCTCAGGACTTTTATGTTTATGAGCAGTATATTAGCAAAGAGAACATTATACATAGGAAATAACAACCCACAGCCTGTTAACTACACATATCACTTCACTGAACTCTAATATTCCAAGGCGCCTTACACTTCACCATTTACTCTTAAAATGTTATTTTGCTTTAGAGCACTAAATTGCAGTAAAAAGTGTGACCAGGCTTCAGTGTCTGAATTTTGAGTCCAAGCCTCTACTGCCAGACTAAAGGGAAGTTCCAACCAGGCCGAAGTTAGATGTCGCTTACGTACCATTCTGTCACAACAATACATGCAGATGTATATCCTCGAAAGTAAGTATACTTCATTTCAGGAAGGACCACAGAGCAGCACTGACCTTCGTAGAGCCAGGCGACAATCATCACGGCTATGGGCACTATGAAAACAACCCCGATGATGAGGGATGCCTTGGAACTCTCTTCCTCATCACTTGTCCCTGGCTTGCCAGATTTACTAGAGGTCATCGCAGGCACGCCATGTCCCCTCTGATCTTGAACATGTACACCACCCTTCTTCAACGTCTCGTGATCGTTTAAATCTGTTGGAAAAATTTTTTTGTTTATTCAAATGTTATTTAACAAAGCATTTAAGAGCTTTTCACTTACATTATGGCAACCTGAGGAAACCGGGTACTAACGAACTTTCATGTAATGTTCAGATATGCAAGACAAGTGGTCTTCAACGAAGTTCCGATTGCACAAAGATAAACACGGACATTAACGCCTTTGTAATCTAAACGAGACCCCTTGAAGAAGTACTGATAAACCTGAAATGGATACTATTTTGGTAGACTACCGTATATGACGTTAAGTTTAGCTGAAAATCTCAAACGCGATTCCTTGCAAGTAGTTGTTGTTATTGCTCACTGATCACAGCTGTGAACCACTGAGGTGGAATAAGTGTGCTGACAAACCCAGTCAACGCACTCATGCTTCACTGAACAACAGTCAGTGTATAGGTATTTTACAACAGGACTAAGCGACGGAAAGGGTTATTCAAATAAACACTACAGGGTTACTCAACCCAATGAACTGGCTTGTCATCCGTTTCCTGCGGTTTCATTTACCACTGAATTTTCCTGGAAACGCAATACTCCTCTGTTTCTCCAAGACTTTCATGTTCCTTTACTTTCACAAAGTCGTGAATGTACGGACGAACAGCCACGCCAGGTGTGTCAGATGTCATTTTCTTTACTTCATGAGAAACAGAACTGCTATTTGGAAGTGGCTCGTCTTTAAGAAGTATATTGTTCATAAGGATATGTAGGTGTATGTGAACACTCCTCAGTAAGTTCATATCAGGGGAGTTTACCCCATGCGGCGCCGACCGGCCGCACCACCGTCACTGGACCTTACTGCAGTTCTATTTTGATCACAGATCAATACGATATTATATATAACTGAAAAATCAGGGACTTTCAAAACCTGATCCTAAATGCCCTCTTTTTCAAGGACTTTTAACGTCTCAAAAATCAAAAATTCAAGTAAACATGATGTTACAAAATTCAAAGACAAGTGGAATCATGCTTTTCACCTGTTCATGTATGTTATGTTTTTGACCACAAGAAGACCAACAGAAGCGGAAATGCTGAAAAAGGGTTTTCAGGACACCGACCTTTGCTTTGTACTGAGGAGGCCCTGACAAACTTCCAGACAACATTAGGCCATATTTCTCCAACATACACCTCTTCTTGTTCACCATAGACAGCAACAGAATGGGGAAAGGAGAACTCCTGAAAATGTACATGTAACAGTGAGAAAGCAGCAGCAGCATGATATATACCTACACTCAGACTCTCACTTATTCACACATCCATACATTAGGTCTCATTCAACACACATGTACATGTATGTAATCTGTCTGAAACGGAATAATGGTTGAGACATGAACAATATATATAGCAAACAGCTGGCAAATGATCTAAAGTTTCGCTCATGGATAAGTCTACTGGTCCTAGAAAGGTGTTGAGACGCTTGTTTGGAAGACAGGATGATATCCTACCAGAAAGAGTAATATTATATACCAAAGGTAATTTCTTTGCTGCTAAAAACGCTTTTGCACGAAAAGTACATAAATCAACAAGTATGTAAATTCTTTCACACCGATCTCTTGTGTGCTCAGGAACAAAATAAATTAACAACAACAAAAAAAAAAATCGAGTCTTAATTTGTGTTGTGCTTTTCAAGAAACCCAGTGCAGCCTTTCAGTTGGAATCATCCGTGATTTCACGTATGATCAAATGACAAGCCGTGTCTCATTTTATAAGAACACTCTATATGGTTGTACATACACAGAACGGCAGCAGTGTTTCAATTGGCATTCAGACAGGTGAAGTACCCAATATATGTGGTGACTGAACACATACCTGCCTCTCATTGGATGGTTGCCAGGTACCAGTGATCTCCCCTGAACCAATATCTATACTGAAGCCCTGGGCCTTGATTCTCTCTCCATTAGCTAATGGCTTGTGATATGGGCTCTGTTCATTCACAGTAAACAGCATTCCTCCTGATGGAACACACAAAACACATTTACATGCACCAAAGAATGATTGCACACAATATGAAACTTATGTTTCTTGTTGTACACTAGTTCATACAATTTACCAGCACACAGTTGTAATTATTACATACAAATACAAACATTGCACAAACAATGTATACTGAATAAGACTTACAACTACAACCAGACCTCGATGGAATGCAACGGCTTGGGCATTCAAATGGAGATACATGCATGGAGCTTCACATGACTTCCTATCAACACTTTGCCTTCAATGAGCTCAGAGATGTAGCAATACCATAACAAGGCTCCTTTACAGACCTAACCCACTGGTGAGAAAAAAAGGTATCGGCACTCGGCTAACAAGATCAGCTGCTTTCACGGTCATCTTTTGCTTTCCTGCCCAGTACATGAGCATGACATAGACTGTTGTAAAGGGGTAAACTGATCACCCATAACATTATCCGATACATGATTACTCCTGCATTTTAATGTCAACTACAAGTGTTCTTTCTCGCCAGTTGGTGATGTCTTACGTTCCACATGTGACAGATCAAAGATTACCTTCTAATGACATATAAAATTTTCCTGACAGACTCTAATTTACTTTCTTTACTAAGGGACTGTGCCACTTCAAATTCTACTCCATGGGAAAGTCAATGTATTGAAATTCATCACCATATAATAGCTCTACCTTCTTTAGGACAATATGCCACACCAAACACTTGACCCCCAAATCTGGGACTGGTGATCTGCTTCTTGAAGTTGCCCTCCAGGTCGTAACATTGTATTCTGCCGTTTTCCCTGTCACTGGCGCACACTAAGTTTTTCTCCTCTGCCACTGTGACACTATGTACGATGCTGAACGTGTTGGTGGGAGGGTAGGTATCAGCTGCAACCCAGGACATAGGCTGGCTTCAATATACATGTGACATGGCCATAGTATACAGAAGACTCAATAGACACAGCCCAACAATACGAGGGGGGAGCAAATTACATAAACGTATGTTTTGAATACATTTATTTATTTATTTGAGTGGTGTTTTATGCCATACTCAAGAATATTTCACTTATACGATAGCAGCCAGCATTATGGTAGAAGGACACTGAGAAGAGGCCAGGGGCAACCACGACCATCTGCAGGTTGATGGCCGATCTTCCCACGTACTTCCGCAGAGGAAGCTAGCATGAGCTGGACTTGAATTCACAACGACCGCAATGGTGAGAGGCTCCGGGGTCATTACACTCGCTGGCACGCTAACCCCTCGGCCACGGAAGCCAGTTTTTGATACGTCTTTGGGAAACAGATTGCCTTAATAGAGGTATGAGTTGTAGCTTAACGCCACATCGGCAATATCTCAGCCATATTGTGGCAAAACCAGTATTTGATGTACATGTAATGAGCATTCAAAAGCAAATAAAGTCGACAAATGTCACATTAATTTTGATCAAACCCTACTGATGTTATCACATTAAATGCACAGTATGAACCGTTACTGGCTTTGCTCCATGCATTCAAAAGGCCAAATACTATATCCCTTAGCGATGACCCACCTCCTCCTCAAAACAAAAAAAAAAAAAAACAAAACCAAAAAGAATTTTACGAAATGTATTTTTTAAAAAGTTGTTATAGAGTACTCTATTTCAGCTGAAGTTTAGCTTTTTTCAAGTGACATTTTTTGCTGGACCTCTTAAAGGCCTTGAAGTTCCATTTATTTTTCATGGAAAATACTAAGTTCAGCATCAAAAATATCATTTAATTTCTTTCCTAAGTGCTTTCATAAGCCAATCTATAGGCAAAATATAGTGATGACTTGTTACCCACCTTGAGCTGGCTCTCCCAGACTTGAGCTACCCCAGGAATTCAGCACTTTACCTTCTTTTGAATACTTTATTATCCTCGCATTGCAGTAGCTGTTCAACACACAAAGAGAACCTTAACTCAATCCGAATTCCAATCACAGGCAAAACTCATCACATGTGTTCAAACGTGATCAAACAGGAAAAAAATCCTGACTGTGGAATGTACACAGACTAAAATGTATTAAAAGTACAGAAGATGAGTAGCCAGTAGGTCTCTGGCTAAGCGCCATGTTCGAAGAAATATATCAAGTTCATATCATTGACACAATGCCACAGACAGTTGAAAGATAAGATGGCCAAGGTCTTGGATCATGGAGCACAGCAAAAAACAATCCCAACCACCATCTGCACAAGGACAAGGCATACCCAGGTTTGAAAGCAATTCCTCTACCTCAACCTGATTTCCAAATATTCCATTCGCAGTATGGATAAGTCATAGACAGGTGAAGGAGCATTAAGATGACTAATGGCAGGCATCTTGGAGCAAGGAATGTAGCATATTTTACAATTCAAGTTTTCGAATGACAAAATGTACAGTGTATTAGGCTTATACACTGGAAAGATGTTGACCAGAATGCATAGTTTTTCACCAAACCCGAAGCCTGTCAGTTTACATGTACATTTCTTTTTCTCATTCCATTGCTTGTCAGTCTTGATGTCGGAGAAAACATGAGTTTCCAGAACAAACCATCAGCCTTTGGCATGCTACTGATAAACTTTCCCAAATGTGACGCAGATATGGATACCATATGGATGGTCTTTGCAAAGAGCCACATGAGCGTTGCTGACTGCTTATTTTCAAGAAGGCCCCACAAACAGTGAATGAGGGCTAATTCTCCAGCCATGGCCGGGTTTGAACCAACTCTTCTCCTGTGTTAGTGATCGAAAGGCAAGCATCTATAACCACTAGACCACATCCTGCTCCCAAGTTTATCGGCTAATATATTTCCCATTAGTCTTTCACTCACCCGTCGGCCACAAAGAATTCCCCAGTTGACAAGACAGCAACATCTGCTGGCTGACAGAAGTGTGTGTCATCATGACCTGGCACAAACTTTTCTCCCAGAACCAAGTCTGGCTGATCACTGTTAGGAGCATAGCGAAACACCTGCAACACACAGTCAAGAACTGTCACACACATGTTTATACAGGGGGATAGCCAAACACCTGTAACATACAGTCAAACATTATCACAGACATGGTTATACAGGGGGATAGCCAAACTCCTGCAACACAGTCAAATACAGTCACAGACATGGGTATACAGGAGGATAGCCAAAACCCTGCAACACAAGAGTCAAACATTATCACAGACATGGTTATACAGGAGGATAGCCAAACTCCTGCAACACACAGTCAAATACATTCACAGACATGGTTATACAGGAGGATAGCCAAACCCCACGCAACACCGAGTCAAACACTGTCACAGACAAGGGTTTACAGGAGGATAGCAAAACAACAAGAAAAAAAGATGTCAAAATATACACTACTTGTACATGTGTAAAGGAAAGACAGTCCCGGACATGGCTGGCTTGAGGGAATTTATGAAAACAGTGTACATGTACTTAAACTCATCACGCATTTCCTGCGTTACTTGTACCTACCTGGTGGAGAGCTACATCAGTTAACCAGATGTTTCCAGCATTGTCCACTGCTATCCCATGGGGCATGTAAAATCTGCAACCCAACGCCAATTTACCATTTAAGTTCTCTACTTGAATTCTAACCAAATACACGTGTATTTGTTTGAAGCAAAAGTAGTCCAGTACGTAGTTCACAAGAAACATTAGAATGTGAAATCTCAACATGAATTTTTTTCACACAGCCAAATCTAACTACATATACAGTTTAACTATCAAGAATTGCTTCTGAAGAAATGAAACAGATATTCAAACAGGTGTACATCTTGGTGTAAATGGTTCTACTATAGAGAAAATATTAAGAATTACAGATCTTCAACTGTGTGTACATTTTGGTGTGACTGATGATTAAGCACTGTGACCAGTTCATTATAAATTTAGATATGATAGAACTGAAGTTCAGAACATACTGTCCAGCTCCCCACTGCTTCAGCACTCGACCAGCCCTGTCCATTTTTACCAAGGTATTCTCTGTGATTGGGGCATCTTGATGCAAGAATTTATTGACCACGCTGAAAGAACTAAAACACAACAATTTCAAAAAAAAAAAAATCAGGTCACAGGACTTACATGTGATATATAAACGTAAAGATAGAAGGCAATAATAAACAATATTAATGCCCTTGCAAACCGTTCTTAGCATGCACACACTGAACCACCAATTCTTTGTTCCTGTCTTCCAGTCCTACAACCAATGACAACAGCCTTTTCACAGGGCATTTCACTACATGAACATGTATGGCTGTTTTAAAGGGAGCATGTATTATGAAGTTTATGAAGAACACATCTATATGTATAACCCAATATGAGTCGTACATGCAGCTGAGATACAGAAGAGAATTTGTTCATCTTTCATATAATTTGTAGGGCTAAAAAACCTTCAGTCCACGGCTTCCACAATTTCACTATCCCTATTAGGGGTTCATATGATGTGTATAAAGTAAATATACGTGCATTACAGACTGACAGTACACAGCACATCATGTCAGAACAGAAGTCTATGACACACAGATAGAGCAGGCTGAACTGAGTAATCCAACTGACGCCTGTTAGATAATGAGGTGGTTACTTGTAAGATGATAACCCGGTGAATGCTTCCAAAAACCTGTACATAGCCGCATTAATGGGGAAACGGTACCTACGCTATTTCAAGTGTTACTTAAGTCTAAGACAGCTTTGTGACCCAGGGGCTAGGAATCACTATGGAATCGCTTGCACAAAGAGACTGTGAGCCTTTTGTAAATCACAAAGATCGCTATCATAGCCTTATATTAACTGCCATTTTTCTGCATGAAGAGATTTTAAGTTACAAACATCATAACTTACAATGACGGCTAGACTCTGTCTCAATTAGTTGCAGTCAACATAAAAATACCTTGCCTTCATACTGGTAGGTGGAATGCTAGTTTACATTTACATTTTGGACACAGTTTGCAATGGTACTTTAATTCTCTCAAAAGGATACTACTAGAGCTTTCCACACACTCACGTTGTTGCTAAATCATTATCACTATTAATTAAACCACTTTTAAAAATGAAGGTAAGGATACTGACCAG
Source organism: Acanthopleura granulata (assembly GCA_016165875.1). NCBI lineage: Eukaryota > Metazoa > Mollusca > Polyplacophora > Chitonida > Chitonidae > Acanthopleura > Acanthopleura granulata. Next base: position 11,758,123 of record JABBOT010000008.1, read on the forward strand.
CCCATTGCTCATTTATATACACTACTATGAAGTCAAAATCTAGGTTCTTCAAGCAATATCATAACTTTAGTAGGAAAATTAAACTCAAGACAGCAGTTATAAGTAATTTTTTCAACTGATTGTTGTTAAAGTCAGTTTATGATCAACTGTAGCCAAGGTGACTATGTAGACCTTTGAACCCTGGCCCACACATGTACATGTCCAGCAGGCACTCACCCTTCCAACCAGATTCTCTTCCCGCGATGAAAGACGTACAGATTGCCATCTTTATCTGTGGCCACGCCTCCCACCTCTCCGATGATTATGTCCTCTTCTGGCCAGCCTGGGGCGGGGACCATGGCTGTGGGAGACAAGACAGATGATAGAACACTTGGAATACACTAAACAACGTATAACCTACATGTACAGCTTACACTCTGTGGGTAAAAGACCCTTGATTAGATTCATGAGCACGACATGTAGTGTAGCTCCACGGAAATAGATTAAACAAGATTATAAAAGCCAAGATGCTATTAACAGGCCAATGGCTGGCATGTTAGACATGTCTGCAACTGCTGCACCATCATAAGATTTATGTCCACAACATACCTTGTCCAGTACACACAACTTTTTTTCAAAGCTGCACACTTAAATCACACCTTCAGCAAAAGAGCAATGCATTAACAGTACGTGTAAGACAATGTTGAGGAGATAGAGACAAGTTTGTGTCTTGTAGACTGACACCTGTACATGTCTGTGCATGATGTATGTAATGTGCTCTATGATGTAGGAGGCCTACGTGCAGGTACCCCTGGGTCCATGCAAACTCACTGAATAGTCATTTCAACATGAATACAGCATCTAAGAGATACACATCAAAACTGGCAACAGTTCTTTTTCCAACAATACAAGCATCACATATGTAGATATATGTAAAAACTAAAAAACAATAACAAATACATATATAGGCAACGAGGACATAAACTTGAAAGCTGGCAAAACAATAACAAGTCACAAAGAACGGAATGATCACTTATGAGGTTCTGAGAAGTTGAACACTACAGTTGTGAAAATAATCTACTTTTGTGTCCATCACAAGTCATCAAAATCCCCGATAGTTTTCCGAGTACAAAACCAAACTTAAACTTAACGTTTAAATGCAGCTCTGTAACTTCACAAACTGTAACTGTACAACCAAACATCAGTGTATAACAAAGTACAACTTGAAAGCACTGTAGGTATACACCTACCTATAAACAGCACTTTATCTGTACAGCCAAACAGCCATTTAAGTGTACAAGAACGAAACTCTTGCACTATAGCGTCATGCAGAATATTAATACAGTGGATGCACACAACTTCGTGAAAATACCATCCGTAGGCACTGTGACGAACTACTAATAGCACACAATTAACTTGCCAGACGGGGCTTACATGACAGCATATATGTACAAAAAACAAAATAAAAATGGGTAACATATAAAGGTGAACTGTCCCAGTTCTATTTTCACTTTACTTAACTGGATGATATACTTGTGATACAAAAAAAATGATGCAAACAAAAAACTGCAACTGGTGAGTATTTTTACTTTAAGAAAATAAAAATATATTTAACACTCAAATAACGAACATCACTTGTCTGCGCTTGAATGGCACTAGTGTGCTAAATATGTGTGAATTGTGGCATTTCTGGTTTTGAGGCAAAATTTTTGTAAAAATCTAGCAATTTTTATTCGCAATTTCATGCGCAAGAAAAATGATCAAACCAAAGTTTAAGTTTAATGTACTGACATTTTACAATGATACAAAGTGGGAAAAGATAAAACAGAGCTACAATGTTTAAATAATTACACGTATTAAAAACATATTTCAAAACATTTTACTGACTGTTTTATGACGGAAAACACACACACACCAGACTAAAAATGACAGGAAGAAAGCAATTGAATCATACAAAGCTACAGAGATTCAAAACTGTTAAGTGACCATTGTGATACATGAAATAAGTGTGCTCAAAAATATGTATTATGAACAAAAAGAATCCGAATTGAAAAAGTGTGTACATACACGTACAATAAATAGACATGTTTACATTTGCATTAAAACAAATCAGAGTGCTCTGTTTCAGATATTATCCTTACATAGTACACGTCTGCCCTGTACACATGGTACACACGTGTCTGCACCTCACATGGTACATGTGTCTGCTCTGTACACATGGTACACGTGTCTGCTCTGTACACATGGTACACCTCTTTGCTCTGTACACATGGTACACGTGTCTGCTCTGTACACGTGTCTGCTCTGCTGACAAGGTATATGTGGCGCAGTTGATCCTCAGTGGGATAGTGCAAGGGTCACGGACATGACCAAGGGCAAAAAAACCAAGGAGTCAATGTACACAGGTACACATGCAATAGGAAAATCTTTCGGATAATCCTACAAATAAGTCAAGGATCTTGATTTTTTCCTGCTTTAACACATTTATGACATCTTCTGGTGTCATTGGTTGGTGGGGGACAAACGCCGGCCCCTTCTTGGCGCTCATGGACCCCCAGCCATTTCTCATCCTTTCCTCTCCCACCGAGTTTCTGGTGGGGGAAGTGTTCTTTTTCCAAGTCACCGGTGTATCCTGCCCGGCATACTGATTGGCCAGGATCTCCTTCTCCGACTGGTGGAAGTACGGGTAGCGGTTCCGGTTGCGTCCCCTGTCCGTTTCCGTGTCGTCGTAAATCTTGCCGACGTACCTAGGATCGTATCTCTGGGGGTAATCAAAAGAAGGATAATCTTCACCGTAAGGTTCCGAGTAATAATCCATACCTGACAAATCCACAACCGGTTTCTCATCCCTGGGGGGTGACGGTGACATCCCTGTGCCCCCCTCTCTCCCCTCTCCTTGGGGCAGATCATCGTGGCTGCCCGTCATCCCATGGTGGTGATGGTGGTGTCCCGAGGCTATGTCGTCCATCACAGGGTTCGGGGGCAGAGGTTTGTCCGAGTCGGCAGGTATCTGCTGGACCAAGTGCCTGAGACTGTTTTCTGAACACATCCCGCTGGTGCTCCCAGAGGCCGAATCTGTGTAGTACATGATGTAGAAGTTACACATCTCATCATGAGCTGTTGACCTGAAAACAAAAAAATAAGAAACAACTGTTCAGGTGAAGCTGGTGAACCCTATACAAGCCTAGCAAAATATTCTCCTTTTCATACAGGGTGGATATTGGCCGTTTGATTTATCACATACATGTAGTTATAAGTGGATAAGTACATACGGACAAAATCACCTTGCCATATAGAGAACATGCTACACCTAACGGTAGGTATGTTAAAATGTCAACGGTCACTTAAGTCCAAGAGGTCAGATGTACATGTACACCCCACATGTACCAAACCAACTTCAATTTGTCATAAACCTTGTACAAAATGATTTTGCCATGTAGTACGTGTTAACCCTTTCTGCGTCAGTTTCAGCTTAGGTGCGATACAAGGCAGTGTTTGGACATCATGAGTTGTTCAACATGCCGAATAGTCGCACAAAATTGATGCCCAATATCATCTTTGCTCAGCTAACTGGGCGGCACTATGCATGCTGTCTTACAACGCCAGCTACATAATGCTTCATGAGGTACATATACAATACAAGTAAGGCCATACATTACTGTGGCAACACAATAGTGTTCTAACAGCTTGCTTATGGTTTGTTTGAGGTGGGTCTGTGGTGAGCCTGTAAAATGGCACAAGAAAATTGACCAGTCATCATATGCATAATCATACTGTGCTCACAGGAGGTAAAAAGTTGATGCTGCACCTTCCCAGATATGTTTATCACAACTGGTAGGTCTATTTCATTTAATCTGGTGTTGTTGTAGCTGCAAGTAACTGCATATGCTTTTTTTTTTCCTTTTTTTTTTTTGACAAAAGCTCCTGTTCCAGGATTTTCTCTGAAATACATAAGATTTCATAAGAATGACAGTGCAGTGATACTCGACTTGACTGAAACAGACGCTACCACAAATTTGCAGCGATAAAACAACCAATCAATGGCCACTTTGTTGGAGATAATTTATGCGACCAGTCAGGTTAGGGAATGTATCGAAAATTCCAAAACATGCAGGAATTCACAATCCGAATACTAGGATTCAAACAGGCAATTACGGTTACCTGGTTAACAGATCCCGCACAAATACACAGGCCCCTGCATTACCTTTCCAACCATAAAGCAGTTGACAAGGATATTAAGAGTAGGGGCTCACGCAATGTTGGTGGAATGCTATTAGCCTGCCAAGGGTCAGGTAGGGTTAATTAGTGGCATGACATGAACAGCCTTTGGCTTGATACTTTGCTACTCCTGCATGTCACAGTACACAATCTTTGACAGTTTAACAGTAGTGTAACCAGTGTAGGAAGCAAGTATCATTGATTCTCCTATTAAATTAACACAGCAGGGAAACTTACCCCATGTATACTTTATGGTTTACTCCAGATGAATTGTAAGTACACCTGGCCACCTGAAATACACAACAGATTCTACTCTTAAACGTTGTAAACAGCAGACATGACAGCCCAAAACTTTGCCAATTTGGAACACACCATGGCTTATCAGTGCAGAGATACAGAAAATGGTAGTGCCCAAGCATATAAAATGTAGGACAAAAATGAGGTCTGAACTCAAAAACAATTTTGCAACTTACTGCTGAGAAACAGAACCTTTGTTTTCAACCTACAGAAAGAGGCTTTCATTAAAATGTTCAGTATTCACTGACATGCATTATCTTTAAACAAATACTCTTAAGCAATACATGTAAATACATTTAGGATAAAACAGTTGATCCAGCCTCATGCAATCAGCCCTTGACAAATCTTGATATTTTGACTGTAACTTTGAGTGAAGAGGTTTGTCGAGTACAAGCCAAAGGGCTGGGGTTTACTATGGGTTCTGGGCTCGTCCACCTTTAAACTAGACTGTCATATTGGACAAATTCTTAGGCACATAACTGAACACTGATCAAACAAATTGCTACGTAAACTGAAACATGATAAAATATTTGTACTTTAAAGATATGCAAATTAAAACAAAGTTCAGTTTGACATAAAAACATTACGGTATGTTACCAGTTTGTCTCCAGGCTTTATCACAATTTTGTCCTTAGTTGAGTAAAATGCCTGAAAGAAAATGTGCAGTGTTTATAATTACAAGAATGAATATATATAAGTACAGCATGAATATCTAATGAAAGGGTTTCATAGATATGTATTACAGCACAATTATTCATGAAGTATAGTTATAGACCAACTTAAACATGTTACACAATTTTAAATGGAATAAACCAGGCTGATTTTCAGCCAAATCACACAACTATGACTACACTGAATTTCAACTCCAATATGGGTTAATGAGTGACTGTGCTACCAGTAGTAATATTTTGTGGCTAAGAACAAATCCGTAAATAACCTGACAATCTAAAACTTTGCTCCAAAAAATGTGTTCGGAGAGGTAAGAAATTGTCATAAAAATACACTTCTATCCTTCTTACAGTTTTCCAGTATGATATACCAAACACACATTAAAACCCCTTTATCAGATCAGTAAAACTGTCAGAATCGAGAAGAAATGAGAAACTTTGTCATGGATGCAATTTTACAATCATTGCCAGCCATCTCACCTGGGGCCATTGTGGATTGCCCTTGCCTATTTCATGCCAGGTGTCATTGATTTGATAACCTGTAATGACTCGACCTGCAAATACATGTAATACATTTCCAAACACATGCATACAACAAGGTAGAGAAAAAAACTTTGAAGACAAATGTGAATGAAAGAATTAGGTGTTAAGGAAACACCACTTTATTGACTTTAACATGAAATGTTCTTGTGTTCAGGCAATCATTAGCTTTTGTTAGGAAATTCTGTGATTTATGGGATGGGCTCGGTTTAATGAAATTCTTCCTAAGATTTTGCTTCAGAAACATCTTTGCTATATGTGTACTTTAATAGTTTTTGACTAAAGTTTTTTTGGACACACTTTTCCCTGTTGGACAAACAGCAGATGACTTAATTTAATGACCTTAAGAAACCTTGTTCAAAACAGACCTAGAAAAAGTACTTTGTCTGTGAGTGAAAATTTTTTTAAAAATCTCTTTAATGGAGCATGTATGAAATGTTACTAATTCATACCTCAAATTTAAAATGCTAAATGACTTACTTAAGGCATGGGCGTGTGTCCTATATCCAAATGGATAAATGGCAGTATGTCCATTAAACATACAGGATACATCCAAGTGAACCACTGCAAACACGTATCAACATGTTTTTAAGTTACGATCAACATGTATCAATATTTCAGTTATACTATGTGAAGTGGCGACAGTGGTTCAGAATTCAAATACAGGAATATTCCATACGAAACAAAGTTTTGTTCTGGTTGATGAAAGATTATGGCTTGACATCACAATACTGCAGCCATGTGGCAAGACTGACAACACGTTTTAACAAGGAGTCGGCAACTGATATTCACTGTGATAATGACTCAGAACATCTAAAATCTAACAGAAACAGAGACATACATGTATTCATATGAAATGCCAAACTTGGCTAAAACTTAAAAACCAGATTCACAATTTTGAGAAATATAGTCTAGAAAATTTTACACAGAAATGTATACAAGAACTATGTTTAAGGTAAGTTTTTGTGTTTTATTATGAAAACTCAATGTACGTACCTGCTTATCAGTACACATTGGTTAACCTACTATTACAGTAAGACAACTTCATAGTGCAAAAGCATAGAAACTCCGAATAAAAAATGTAACACATGGTTGACGTTCTCGATATTTCGACTAAGTTTTACTTGTCAACGTCAGGAGATTTCTTTATTCGGAGTTTCTATGTTTCTATGTTTTTGCACTTTGCTAAGCTAGTTGGTGGATCAACAAGACAACTTCAGCTGGTATATTAAGGATACACATGCCTACACTCGCACACAAGTACTGACCTGGGGTATTTGCAGGGATGGGCTGTACTGACATCAACAAAAATATCCCTGCTATATATTTTTGTCTGAAAAAAAATGACAGAATCCTTTATTTATTTATTTTATGACTGGTATTTTATGCCATACTCAGGAATATTTCACTTATATGACGGTGGCCAGCATTATGGTGGGAGAAAGTCTGAGTAAACAACTGCGATAAGTTGAAACAAAAGAATGTTTTCAGAATTTTCTCTCTCTTGTTAACAATGAATGATGATACAAATACAAGCATTATTATAACATAACTTAACTCTAAATGTTTCCTGTGCTCGATATAAAGAAATTTCTTAATAAATCAAAGAACAATTCCAACAAAAGGGGAGATAACTATTTACCTCTCGTCTGAGATTTCCAGCTGTATCCCTGAGTAGTCTGGCTCTTCATCAGCTGTGGGAAGACAATGACAACAAATCATAGTAAAATAGTTATTGTCATTGCCTGCAACTCATACACAGCATCCTGTATCCCAAGCTATATCAGTCAACCAGATCAATAACAGGCAATTTGGTTGGGGGGGAGGGCTTGTACACATGTACTTTTCGTTTGTAATAGTACACAAATATAAATATGAATGTACTTCATACACAGCCTCTAGTTAATGAACACGGTAACAAAGCTCCTTGACGGTAGATCCATTTCGAATGTCATTCGCACCGGACTGTCCATGTTGACATCTACGTGTTCTTTTTGAGGACCCACTGGTCAAGCGCTCGGCTTTTGCTACATCTTAGACACGTAGGTCTACAGAAATAAATGTTTCATTGACGCCAACATCAAACTAAGAAGGACAACACGTTATATTGGTAAAATACAGCTGCAGGCAGTAGGAGGGATCTAGGGCTTAGCCTCTATAGATAATAATCTATGGGTAATCCCCCCAGAGCCAGGGCCCATTATACACGGTATGCCTTCACAAAGGCCTCTTACCAGCAATAGCATGTGCGTAATGTATCTGCATCACCACATAGTTCACACCCACATCATCTCCCAGCCGATAGCCAACATCTGCAACACGTAACAAAGTTGTCAAGTGAACGAAGTCACAGTACATATATATGTATCACTAATTCCTGATGACGGTTTAATAAAACTAAAACATAGATTCAAAAATGCAGGTATTGTCTTTGTTTTAGGAGTTTTCACACTAGCCCACGTCATGTTTATCCAGCTACAGTATTAAAATGGCCTAAAATGTTACCCATAAAAGTATATTTTTAGAGGCAAAAAATGCCATAAAATATCATTTTTGGAACTGAAACTTACATTTTTCCTGCAGGATATCATCATACCTTCCAAACAAACCTCAAGACATCTTTCTAAAATCAATTAAACTTCCAGAATCAGGAAGAGTTATCTACCCTGTCATGGTTGAAATTTTAGGTCATTTAGGGAATTTCGTGGAAATGATAAGTAAGTTCAATTTTGGCATGGACACTGTGAAGCTACCTGAATCCTTGAATATTTCTTAATCAACATGCACCTTTTTCTTCAGTTGTATCCAAGTACAAACTGATTATCACGTGTCATATGACACAAAAAATGAGCTCCCAAATTTTCTGAATGTCTGAATGCATGGATAAACTTTCTAGGTGTTTAAAACATAAAACAAACATTCTTAATTTAGAGATCACCCTGATTACTTTGACAAAGGATGAGACGTGATATCTTCCTTTCTTCAGCGTTTGTGACATTTGAAATTGAGCAGTCAGGACATAATTACATCCGATCCTTTCACTCATGTGCTAGACATCAGTTCACCACTGCATGATTGCACATCAACATGAGCCATACACCCACTGAATTACTGTGTACACTGGCACGTGAGACTTCCAATTAAAAGCTTCCGAAGAGTCACATGTGAACAGACCTACCATAAAATATGTCATGGTAAAAGGGTGTTCAGACTCTTACCTTCAGGGAGATGAAGAGGAGGAGCATTTTTGGCCCAAGCGAACATGATGCCCCTTTCACCATTACAAATGGACCCGCACTCCCTGTTTAATCACAGACATACATAAACACAACGAACATAAACATATGTGCCCCACTCACAACAGATACAAGCTTTCATAAAATATAAAAGATACCCCACTTCCTATACACACCATATCCATTGCTATCAGAAACTGGTCTCTTCCAATATTTTACAATATGTATTACTTTAACATACATCTAAAAAGCTAAAAACAAAACAAACAAAAAAACCTGTTTTTCTGTTTCCGAGAATGTAGCTTAATCAACCTGTTTCCCAGTGAGAACTTCGTCTCTATAATACAACTAATGGGCAAACCAGAAAAACGATGAAAAGATGTTCAACAAAAGATGTTTTGGTATCATACTATCAGCTGGTTTTAATTTATTTCACTTGAAATTTGTTATGTAAAAATGCCCTTTCAGAAGAACAAAAAGGCCTTTTACTGTAAAGACGCTTTTGATACTAGCAGCTCATTTTTTTCTGATAAGAAAATAATCAAAGTTTACATGACAAAACGCTATTAAAATTACAGTTGAAATACAGTCAGTGAATATTTTTCATACAGGAAATGTCAATGGATACCAATAATGTACTACACGTAGCTTTCATAGACAAATACATGTGGGGCAAAGATCTCGCTTGAGCATTCTGCTGTGTTGGTCAGCACTCTAAACTCACCAGACTCCACTGTATTTGTAAGGTGCTGAGCAGGCGAACATTAATATGTGGTGGGCTGTTGAGGCGTCTGCCAAGGCCTTGTAACCAACTGTAAGGTAAACAGATGGTGACAATAATACCATGGCAATTACAGATTTATTTACTGATGGCTGCTAAAGAGCTACTTTGGCATCAAAACCTCTTTATGTATGTATGCTTGGGGTTCATGTCATATTCAATAATTTTTCAGTCATATGACGATGACGACGAGCCCTTTAGAATGTAGATATGCTGGGTCTTCTTGTGGCAGGGCCAGTCCATGCCGCCAAAGTACTGCCGTCACTGGGACATCGTGTCACAGACAGCAGACATGACACCACACCCTGTCACATTATGACCGGTCCTGTTTCCTTGCTCTTACTTCTCAGTGCTAAGCACCAAGTGAGGCAGCCACGATTTTTAAAGTGTGTGACACACATGAACATAAGACATCACCACATGCTGACGCATAGACACGAATGGCTCTGTACATTCAAGTGCTCTTCCAGCATTCCAGCATAAATGCCATATTCAACATCACATCTGCCAAAATCGACGCCTTATAAGGAATACTTCCACATCACACCAGGAAAATATTACGGACACAGCCAAGACTTTGTTTTTCGAGGAATCTTCAGTAATAGAGCTTAAATAGTGTTATTCATAAATCCTTCTGAACCATGATGCTAGCTTTGTTCCACAGGATTCCCTTCATAACATTTTAACATTTTCACCCAGTTTCCAATGGGAACTGGAGCAGCAGTTTTAATGTGCAAGTTTTTCACTTTACAAGGGCCGTCAGTTTATGTGTTTAGGAAACTGTAGTGCCCTGGTTAAACACAAGAACTTTCCCACAATCGACATAAAAACACATACAAAAGACAGGCATCATAACCATCCAGCCATGACCATGTCCATTGTGATCAGCAAAATAAGACCGATGAAACATATATGACTGACCACTGGAAAACACATATTAGTCCTTTCTGTTTCATAACTGTTATGATATTTAAAGGTTTAACGGTGGAAAAGACAAGGCAGAATCCAGAGGTAAACACTGCTCTTTTCCAAGGCGAACTTTCTGTCACATATAAAATTCATGCAATAAGACCTGGGTTTGAACTTGTAACCTGATTAGCCATACAAAGATGTACAGGGACATCGAACTTGCTACAAAAGCCCTTAGTCCACTAATGGCCAGTGAGGGTGTTTATTACATAAAGGCCTCTACAAAGTATTAAATCTGTAGCCACACAATTATATAATCTATAAATAATAACTATATCCTTTTCTAATTCAACCACCAAAAGCTTACTTTGACTTATTGTTAACACTGATATCATTTTCACAATCATTTATCACAGCACTAAGCATTGTTTTCCAATTAGAACATCTGCAAACTTACCTACATAGCCTCTGTTTACTGGAACAGCTGTACACAAGTAATGATCAGACTGAAACGGTAAAATCACATCACTTTATTTCAACTAGCAACTACATGTAGCCTGATTTTCACTGTTTAATAGGACTGCTGTACAACATAGTGCTATATGGAAAAAGTAGGGGATATTCTATTCAAGAATGAGATTGGACAGTTTTGGCCATTGGCTGACCTCACTGACAATCTTACAGGTATAAGTACAAAATCTATCCCTGCCAGATTCACTTGCATGTGAATATTGGGGATAAATATTAGTATTTCTTCTTAACTCACATTTGCACAATTCTATTTTCAAAAATATTAATGCGACCTGGATTATCCCAAACTTTTTTAAATAGCATGGAGAATTAACAAACTGAATTCATCTCAACTGTTTACTTGAACTGCTAGACAACTTTAAACATACAACTTTAATGTGTGGCCTTGAAAATTTAGGAATGATTTTCTTGCATTAATATACCTAGTTAACTAATGACATGAATGTGATATAGTATACTCACATATGCTGGCCTTGCGCCTGGCATCTTGACATCCAGTGTGTGTGTTGTTTGGACTTGACCCCTGATAAAAGGGACCATCATCAAACCCCACAAAAACACAACTATATGCAGACTCTCCATAGCTAAGCAACGCGGCAGTAAAAAACAGGATGTGTTCGTTGTAAATGGTTATTTGTATATGGGGTATTGCTTTATCCTCTTCTGATGTGACCTACATGTAGGTCTAACTCAGGATTTCTGTAGAACTTGAGGTGATTTCTCGGGACGATGCTGATTACCTCAAAACTCTCCAACAGCCCTTGATGTGTTTAGAAATCCCATCAGTGTACTGCTGATCCTGCAAATGAGAAGACCTTCTCAGCTCACACAAGTCAAATGTAAACATCTTTCATTAACAAAACCCAGAGGGTAAACACTGCTGAAATACAACAATAGTCGTATACATGCAGTTTGTTTTGATTTGTTTTTGTAAATTGCTCCTGCAAGCAAAACTCTTTCCATAAGACTGTCAACATATATATATATATATATATATATATATAAAATAGAACACATAAAATTCTTAATTATTTACATAGTTTTAATTCTGGGTTCAAAGTTGATGACCGTGATCAGGTTTATGGGTAGAGGAAACTATGGAAGTGAAAATGAAGGCATTACTTTATCAGTACCAAATTTACAACAGTACTGATTGGAAAAGCTTTAACATAGGTCATTTATACAACAGTATTGGTTGGAAAAGCTTTAACACAGGTCATTTATACAGCAGTACTGGTTGGAAAAGCTTTAACATAGGTCATTTATACAACAGTACTGGTTGGAAAATCTTTAACACAGGTCATTTATACAACAGTGTTGGTCGTTATAACATTATCGCTCAAAACGTTATACAATATCTGTTGGTTACTACAGTACTGGCACTTACTATATTACTGGTCGTAAAAAGGTCCATGTGAAAAACAATTCCCGCCTTTAAATGCAGTCGAAATTGCCAAAGCCACAATTTTGCTCACAATATCTATTATGCATGTTTCAAATTACACCGACAGACTGACTTCTGGTTGACATGATTCACCTGGAGCTAGAGTGACTACTTAATTCCAGAGAAACAGCCTCTGACATCCATATCAAGATTACAAAACTTCCTGTACCTGAGTCAGAAACTGTAAGCTTTTGTCACATTCATATTGTCGCATTAAATCAAATGATGTTCTGACAGAATTTAATAACTTTCCACGAAAAGAAATGTATAAAGGATATCGCACAGTGATGGCTGAACACAATAAATATTGATTGACTGACACCTTCACTTCTTGTGCATTATCATTTCCACCATTCTCGAGAACAATATTTATGGTATTCAACACTCACGGTACAATATTCTATTTCTTACCTAAACTTTGACAAGGTCTTGATTTTGTGTATTTAAACAAGTTTTAAGCAATGTTTTTAGTTAAACATACAAAGACTTGCCTATGTTGTGATGTCAGTCAAAAATGAAATAATTAGTTACATAAACACAGGTAAACCCCCTCAGACACAGGAGAACATTTTGAAATAGAAGGAAAGATAAAGATGTCTCCTAGCATTTACCTGATTTATGAGAGGCTGAAATTCATCAGGTCCAAGCAAACAAGACAGGGTAGTGGTCAATAGATGTCATCCAGGTGAGACACCAGACAGCTGCAAAATACCATGAGATATGCACACATTTGCATATATATGTGTAGAATCAAAAATCAGTTTAATCGATCAAAACTACAGAAACAATGAAAGTTTGCAGCCTGAAATAAATCTACCTGCATATTTTTAGTTCAGCTTTTTCCTTCCTTGGTTTAAAATTTGCAAAATTTTCACCTGTTGATTCTGTTCAATTGCATGTCAAGGCAACAGTGGTAACACTCTCTCATGAACAACAGAAACCCCTATCTAAATCTATGTTGTCTATATATTATACATACATGTAACTTCAAGTACATGAGTCCTGTAAGTCAGTAGATGTATGACAGATGGAATTGGGTATTGATCCCTGGTTGAACAACATCAGGAGAACATCACTGAGTGTTTACAGTTGAACATGGTGAAAGATCGTGAGTCTGCAAACTAAATGTATGCATCAGCACTTTAGGCTCTGACGATTACAGCGAACCTGGCTGTATCAACCAGGTCTACATTGTAGGTGACAGTCTTAGTTACCCTTAATTTATCAAACAGAGCATAGGACCTAAGTGTAGAAAACTGTTTTATGTCACTGTAACCACAGAACCACAAGACAGGTGAATCTGGGTAATTTTCTACAGTTTACTAAACTTGACACCTATTTCTTTCAAATTAAGAATGAAGGTGACATTTAATCTTGCAATGCTGCACATTTATCTGTTATTTTACCTTACAAATTATGAGTACATGTATAACAAAAGTAAACAGAACAAATGAATTCAAATAATAAAGAAATGAGTTTATCCTTATTATTATGTCTCAGGGCGCTATATGTGCAAAAATTGCAGCAACTGATGCATCCTAAGCAGAAGTATTTATTTCATTTCATATTTATCCAGCTACCTTTGATAGTAGAAAATAAACAAAGATAAGTGTACATGTAACACACTTCATAATAAAAGAGCACTTCACTCCATTTCCCTGTCAACCATGTTAACTTGGCTTATGAAACAAAGAAGTACATAGTCTTAGCATGTGTACAAGAAGGAACTTTGGACAGTTGTATTTCCTATAACTGAAAGGTGAACTGTACGCATATGTGCATTTAAATGTCAGGGTTATATCCTCAGCATTTTAAGGGGTTCACTATAGTTGCACAGTATGATCAAATGACAAAAAGACCACAAAAAAAATAGGCTCTCTCAGATAAACTGCAGACTATATTGTGCAAATTTTGCTCCCCAAACGTAGAAAAAAGTCATAAATGAACACTAATGGATATAAAAGGTATCATTTTTACTCAATTCAAGTTTTACACATTGAACAAATGATATGTACAGTGTAAGACCGTTTAATCACAAAAAGAGCTCATCTTTCACGGCTCATCGAAATTTTTGTATTTCTTCTTTTGTCATTAGGTTTTATCGTCTTGTAAAATGGTTGAATGCTCATACTGTTGGAATGATTTCTCACCTTCCTTTTGCAATAATTATGCTCAGATACTGATCAGTTCATTTAAAAGGTACGTCTTTGTACACTGTGCCAAAGTGTTACTAATTCGTCTCGTGGAATACAGTATAGTGTATACTGTACATGTACATGGGTTCAACCAGGTCTCAAATACTGCATAATGTATGAACCTGTGAAGCTCTCAGAGGAAATACATGTACATGGCGAGAGAAAAACTTCCATTCATTGATTAGTGTGGCAATAGCTGAGAGAGTGATCTCTTGTACAACATTAAGGATAATGTACGTATGTATGGTTAGATGTTACATCATACTCAACAATTTTTCAGTCGTATGATGGCGATGAGTACTTGGAGCACTTAAGCATACTACTCATAACCAAAATTTCAACACTTTGCCTGGTGTAATCCAAAATATTGATCAAATATTGGTGTACGTATATATATTCAGAAAGCTAAATGACTGTTGACTTTAAAAAAGATTCTAAAGTTCACCTAACTTCAACATTAATCAGAATTAAGAGAAAGTTATAGAAGTAGAGTTGTTTTTCAATTTAATGCTATATTTTTGCAAATTCCCAATCTTTTCATATTTTTCTTGCTCAAGTGGATTGTTTACTATTTAAACTAGAAAACAGTTACATGTAGTTATTTAATATTGACCTGACATTGTTCTGAGTGATGATCTAAAGTCAAAACTTTCAAAAATATGAAAATTTTTCAAACTTTGATATTATTTTACCAATATCTTTTAACAAAGTAGAAAAGTAGAAAAACAAAATTTTTCAAACTTTGATATTATTTTACCAATATCTTTTAATAAAGTAGAAAAGATATAAAAAAAATATGTAGGAAAGTTTTTTAACTGAAGTATTTGGCTACAACTGTGCCAAGTTTGATAGAATCCTGTAGAAAAATAGGCAGAGAAATAAAAGTATTTCACTACACAATCGTCTCAAAAACAGAAATGAGAAAGACACCAAAATGTCTGGAATAGCATTACATGTGACAAAATTCATCATTAATTCATTTGCCAATTAATTTTAATTGAGAATTGTCTCGCATCCTGTTAAAATGTGAGCATGTATATCTACTTGTGTTGAATTTTAAAAGTTATTGTCATCCATGGAAGCATAAATTGGTGTTTCATCTTGACAGTTCTAAGCAAAACCTGCTAGCTTGTGTTTATAAACCCCTCCCTGAATGGCACATTGGTGGGGTGATTAAGCCTGTTGTTTTGGTTAAGAGGTTTACTTGGGTAGTCTGCAGAAGCAGCCATGCATAGTTCATAGCAGGAGGCAATATACATTTACCAGAGGCAGCTCCATTCACAGCAGGTAACCACCTCCTTCAGTGAATTTTTCCCTCCAATCAGGCAGAACTAAGAAAACATAAATGTTATACTTTTTGTCAAATTTAAGTTCTTTACAATTCGAAGATGGATTTCATGTTTAAGAGAGGAAATATAGGAGAATGGAGAATAAGGTGAATTAAAACAAAATCACCAAATTTCACCCCTGAGTGGATTCTAGTATCCTTAAAATAAGGCTGGTGTTTGGTGTGTGTGTTGGGGGGGGGAGTGAGGGGTAGGGGGTGATAGGGAGCCCTAACACTATCTGTGCTCAACTTAGAAGTAAGTCTACACCGCTATCTTTCAGCATTCAGCAATAGCTCAGCATTTAAGCGGAAATACACGTTCGCAAGCAGTGCTCAGGCTTCAAATTTGCCAGTGTCGTGAACATAAGATGTCAACCAGCAAACAAGCTTGTGATACATGTATATTTGTGGAAGGCTCCATGTAATCAAAGATTTTGTTCCTTCTGGACTGGAAAGATGTTGTAGGTAAACATACAGTATACCAAATAAACCCCAGAAATTCAGCAGAAAAACTATGACCAGTACTTTCCATAAAGAAAAACACTTTAACCATACTGGCACTGAGTGAATTCTTTCACACTCGAACCAAAGCATTAATTTAAACTAGATGTAGATCAAATTAAGTAATCATGGTCGTGTACATACCGTAACAAGAGCTTCAGGATTAACTGATCAACTTCCAGCCAGTAAATCAACTGATCAGTTACAGCCTATAAAACGTTTACATAATGAGCACTTTACAGACATACATTTGAGAGAAATACCCTGTCAGAATACCTGGAGGACAAACACTAAAAAGAGTTTCACATTTTGAAGAAACCAGGGTATACAAGAAAGCATCACTCACACTTTCAGCCTTGCCGGCCCTATCACAATGACTTTTGTTCCATGTTGTATTACTGTGAATAACAGGTATGTCGAATTTAGCATACTCCATACAGGCCACACAAAAAAGCAGGAAAATGTCCCGAGTGGTGTACGTGTCCTACATCACGCAGCTATCAAATCACACACAGTTTGCGTTCTGTTCCAAACCAATGAACACAGTCGTTCTTGCATATTACAGATATATTCACAATAATTTTGAAATTTATACAGTAAATACTATTATACACTAGATATCATGAGCTCACAGTGGTGCACAATATCATATGTCAGTGAATATTTATATTGGTAAGCTTAATTTTCATGTATATGGTAGTGTGAGGAGAAAAGACCGCATTTGGGCAAGTATATTCTATTTAATACCTTTCCCGAAAGGCCATCCAGTGAAAGGAGGGAGAGCTGGGTTTGATCATGTGATCTCTTTGGTCAGACGCTACATGTTGTAATGGTATGGTGAGGCAACAATACTTCACACCACTCAGCCAGCAAGAAGGGCAGCACTATTAAAACCCAGCTTGATTTTGGCTATAAAGTACACTAGTTTACAGTAAGGTCAGTGGCATAAAGCCCACAAGAAATGAAATAGTGCTAAAAAAGGTTAGCATGCAAAATAAACCTATTCCTCAGACATGAGGCATCAAGTGTATCCAAATGTACCATCCTGGGGTGCCTCTTAGATTATCTATTATATATATGTACGTACACATATAGCTGACAGTCCATCCTTATAACATTCAATTCATTAAACACTTACATATTTTTTACATTTTTATTTTCTTTTAATATGATTCACCATGCATTTATATTGTGCTTAAGAATATTTCGTTGTAGATATATTCAATGTTATTGATGTCCTGTTATGTGGTGACAAAAACCAAGTAAACCGGCATAAATTCATCCACAGTCATCTAATAAAACCCATACCAATAAATCTGAAGGAAAAGCTGAATAAATCATTAAATATAGAAATAATACAAAGTTACAGGTGCAATTAATGCATATGTAACATTATCATTGGTGCACATCAACACTGGGAAATTCATGCCAGCTGAAATTAGACACATACACGTACAAGGTCAACCTGTTTATAATGGCCACTATATGCATTGAACTACAATATGCATTGAACTACAATATACATTTGATTATAAAACAAGGCAATTCATAAGCATACCTGTGCAAGACAATATTTAGAATACAGTCCTATCTAACGATAACACGTATTTGTTACTTACTTGTACCAGACAGTAGATTACCTTTTCTTAAAATTTCTTTATTTGATTGGTGTTTCATAAGACCTATGACACTTGATCCCTTGTTTCCTGAGGAACAAGGAATCAAATGTGATCTTCCCAATAAACTCTGTAAGATGGTGTTTAGCTATATTGGTGGAGGAAAATGGGGGGGCTCCCTGTAAACCACATTTAATAAATAGTCATGTATCTGTCAAGTCTCTCTACTTAACCCGAGAAGACAGAGCTAGTGAAAACATCATCTGGGCCAGCTGAGAAACCAAGGACCCCAAAATACATACAGGACAATGCACAGTGAAGGCAGAATACCTTAAATATTAATTGAGTGAGAGATGGAAATGATAACCCATGACACGAGTGGGTTATCATTTCCACCTCTAGCGAGAACAATATTTATGGCATTCAGCCTTCAATGTTCAATATTTTATTTACTATTTATACCTTAACAGTATCATGATTTGGTGTACTTTAAAGAGTTTTCGGCATTTTTTCCAGTCTGACAGGCTAAGACGTGACGTCCTGTACATGAAGCGTTGTATGATGTGAGAATGTAGCAGATGACTAAACTTGCATTATGACGTCATTCCACTGAGATCAGATTGGAACTTTATAAAATAAAATGTTTCTTTTGACATCATGATGTCTGGGTGTGAAATATCAAAATGTGATAATTCACTGCAATGAAAATAACACTTTCATCAGTGAAGGAAATACTGGGATTTCACTGATGGATAAATAACAAATGCTTGTCGGTGTTTGCATATGAGTACTGTGATGTAAAACCAGACATCATGAAGCACTCTGTTATCTGTACACATACAGGAATGCATAGTGTACCATTAGGGTTAGTCATGCTCAAGAAGTTTCCACTCTTATGTTTACAGTCAGCTTCCTGGCATGAGAAACCTGGAAATGACCAGGGTAAACCGCCAACCTTTGAGATGTTAATGAAAAATTTTCCAATGTGTGATGATCATGACATTACTGGTATACATTACATACCATCCATTATTTCACCCAAACGGATTGGACTCACCCAAATAGTCACATGGGCATGGTTGATGATTATTTTCCATCAAAGCCACAGATATTGACTCAGAAAGGGAAAAACTAGACATGCCGACACTGAACGTGTACCTTGAGAATTTACTGAATTTATGATCAGGATTCATACGCTTTTATCACAGGCTGGTGAATACCTTCTGCGAGGTACTTGCTGTACACATCAAGTACTTGGTATGATGAAGGATTGATTGGTGTATGTGTACTTCACTAAAGCTTTAGAGAGGCTTTGCAACTACAGTACGCAGCCATGTTATAGCAAGGAAAATGTGGGTTGCATTGCATTGGGCCAAACCGTGTTACAACAGGGAATTTGGGAGTCATAGGTAATTGCCTCTAGCCATGTTATAAAAAAATAGCTCTCGGTGTGTCTAATCAAGTCCCAAGAAAGATTGTGTGGGTTATTGTTCCAACTCAGGAACTTATATATATATATAATTTCTTTGTTAAATAAAAACAGGACCTCCCAAGTAGCTAAATAGATAACATAATAATAGTAATACAGCCTGCCTGTCATTCTGGTCCATGCAGAGGTGTTTACTTCTGTGATTTAGATTTCAGATCTATGCAACTGAGGACTAATTAATTGACATAAACAATATCTTGTTCGAAATCTTTGCCACGATTTCTGTTGCACTCTTGAACATAAGAGGATAGCCTAATGTGGCTTGTAAATAATTCCCGTATTAAGTCTGTAAAAACGTTTTAAACGTCCCGTATAGGGGAAAGTTCATTTATTTATTCTTGTTTATTTACTTATTCATTTGTTTGATTGGTGTTTTACGTCATACTCAAATATATTCCACTTATACGTTGCCGGCTAGAATTTTGATGTGATGAAAGCGGGCAGAGATTGGGGAACCCACCACCATCAGCAGATAGCTGGCGGACCTTCCCACATAGGCCTACTACTGGAGAGGATGCCTGTGTAGATGGGCCTGTACTCACAGCGATCTCATTGTTGAGAGGCTCTTGGGTTATTACTCGATAAGTAATCTTTTCTCTGCATCATTTCATTACAAGGATTTATGTCATGAGCAACGATCGGACGGTTGTGGAAGCCCCCGATTTCCTCCCACCATTATGCTGACCTCCGTCGTACAAGTGAAATATTGTTGAGTAGTGCGTAAAATACAAGTCAAAGGAGAAAATGAATACACCGTAAATGTTCAACTTTTCAGTCACCAAAGTAGGTTTTAAAGGCTAAAGACATCTTCTGGGAGATGTAATGGGGAATCTTGACCACCCAAGACCGAATTTCTGTTACAGTATTATGTGTTGTTCATTCCTGTCTTTGCAACAATCCTCGTATGGGGTGAGGGTTGGGTTTCCACGGTGAAAAAAACAAGCAGGTGGGTTTCCCCCGGGCCCTGCCAGGTTCCTCCCAACATAGTGCTGGCCGCCGTCGTATACTGAAATATCAATGAGTACTGCCTACAACACCAAATGACTAACTAAAACCGAGGTAATGCAGGTGGGAAAGGCGTGTAGCTTGGAGCTTTCCCGCGTGGGTATCGAGTATATAATAGGTCTCTCTAGGTCTCTTTAAACATACTTTTGTTCTCGATGAGATCTATGTAGTCAAATGTGTTCTGCGTGACATTTGACTCTGTATTTCAGTTGTGTAACAACGTTGCTGAATGGCACTACTGTATATGAAATATCTAAGAGATATTGTAAAGGTTATTGTAGGCCTTCATGACAAAGGATATTCAAGCATATTTTAAGGTTGTATAAGGTTATACAAGAATATGAATTTCGATTAACTTTTTTTTTATGTTGGCTGTTTTAAAAAAAGGGATCTGTTTCCCTTTTTTGTATTATTAACGTTAGGAAAGGCAAATGTCTCCTGGTTTTAACATATGCTAGGCAAAATATAGCCTACTGCCAAAGCGGCGTAAAACTCAGTCGTTCATTCATCCATTCCTTTTCTTCGATGGCGTTTTGTTGGTAGATTCGTGGCTCAACCCATACTCATGAGTTGAAAGAAAACAATGGCCAGTTATAGAAAGCTTTGAATCTTGAACCTAGGCTTGAGCAACAACAACAGAAGTCGGACGAGCCCGCTCAGAGTTTGTCCGAATTATTGTGAAATACAAATTCAGCCTGATGTTGAAAATTGCATGTATTAATGTTAGACAGGTGTTTTCAGGTTTGTTGGCAAGGTAGGGTGATATCCTACAGGGAAAAATGTAAGTTTCAATCAAAAATGCTGAAAAATAATGTTTTATGTGTTTTATTTGCCAACAAAAAACGTACTGTTTTTGATACACATTTGTAGATCTAATACTCCACCCCAAGATAAGTACAAGTGGGATTTACAACTTGTTTGTCCGAGTGGCTCTCTCTGATTCTCGCGGCTAATGCGGTTCTCTCGCTTTAGTCGTTAGGCTCCAACCCACCGATACCCCACACGCGAAGTCTGCTCTGGACCGACATTCTATAAGTCAATTTTTTTGCTCGCAAATCACAAAAGCAGATACTTGCCTGACGGCAATGGTTTAAAAACAGGCACTCCATTTTTACATCCAGGCTCGGGCTTTTTCTGGTATCGGGTTTAAATCAATTTGTGAATAGATACTCCTCGACTAGGGTGTTAAACACTAGTAAAAAAATGATAAATACATATTTCTGCATACGATCATGACAACGGAATTATTGTGGAAACAACATGAGAATGTTATTTGCAACAGGCCTACGTATACATGTATGTCATTGCCACTACCCTGAGACATCTAGTGTATATATAGACAAAAGTTTGATTTATATAATTATCGAGCATTTGATGGTTTCTCTTGCAATCAAAGAATTTCTAAGGCGAAGTTTAATGAATAACGAGATAGGCAAAGTGTGGCGGCAAATTGTCCACGGGCATTTAGGATTGAAGTCAGGACGTTATGGTGGCGGTTATTTTGGGACACTTGTCAGGGTTAAAATTTATAACACCTTTCATGTGCAATGTAAAGACAAATCTTTCACGATTTTAATGTTTGGTAAGTTATATTGTCATTATTTAAATGCAGCATTAATTTTTTTTAATTCTGTCTAAAGTCGACATTTTAAAATTGATACTTGGCTATCTTCCGAATTTAACTATTACCAACCGGTTCTGTCATGCACCATAGCATCTGACGTTTCTGACGTAGTGGCTTTCAAGTGTTTTCTAAAGTGTTATAGATACCTATGGCAATAATATTTGAATCAGCCAAGGAAATTCTACTTTGGCTGATTCAAAATAAAACAGTAAAACTTCCTGATCGGAAAAAAGTAGGCTCCATTGAATTCCCTGCTATTTTTGTCCTCGAGGGCTGAATCACCGGTGTTGTATTAAATGAGACGATATGTTAACTTGCAGTTAACATTTCTACAGGTGGTATTTCGCCATTGATTACCTTTTTATTTTCTTTGATTCTTTTTTTTTTTGATATTCGTCATTTTGCATCCTGGCACTGCGGTTATGTCTTTACAGTGAACTATGTATATTACCGCAGAATTTACACGGCTGAGTAGGTCGTGCATTTATGTTATACTGAACTCAAGGCACACAACGGCTAGATGAATGCTTGCGTAAGAGACCCGGTAGTGCCCTAAAGCCCATCGCGATGAAAGGTAGAATGACCGATATTAACACCAGGTACCTCTCGATGAGCTTAGTAATGTAACTGTGATAACGGCATCTAAGCGTGCGCAATTAAGTTACATGGTGTATGGTGAAAAGACAACAACAGTTTTAAGACCAGAATAAAAGCTTCTGTCGGAATATACAGGAAATGTATGCCACAGTGTTTTTTAAATGTTACACAATTTTGCTTGCATTCAGTTTTCTTTGTGTTTTTGGTATACTTGGCTTGAAGTGCTATAAATCGGCGTTGGTTACTCGAAGTTTCCATCGGTTGATCTGATACAGGCGTTCAGCCTGTATATCCTGCTCTTATAGTCTCTTATATTGATGCCGGATTACGAACGCCTCTGAACTGTAAAAGACAAGTAGGTAAAAGTCTGTTAATACTCCAGAAAAGATAAACTGAGTGGAAAAGAGACTCGCCGGCATAATGGAAGGAGTTCTGCATGTGAGTCATCCTGATATAAATAGGTCTACATCAAAACACGTTCATCAGAGAGAGAATCGAGAGAATCGCCTTATCGCCGTCCGCAAAACTTACACGTATAAACAAAAATGTTCAAGTTGGACATTTTACTGTTAGCGCCAGTTACAGTGCTTCCAAGTTCTTATAAGTTTCATACACAGTGTAGTCGACCAGCATTTCCATACCACGACGAATCGCCACCCCCGTGGCCATGCGCAGAGAGGTCCTTCTTCAAATCAAATTTCTCGAATGGCCCGCGACATGGGGACAACGACCTTACGTAAGGACTGGGCGAGGGTCACCAACCAAACCACCAAACGCATGTTCAGTTCTGTAAGGTACAAGCGAACCGGTGGGAACTTCCTGAGTTGCAGCACCTATGCAAACACCAGAATTATTGAGTAATACGATTAGGCCTAGGCACCTAAAATAATACGGTCGTCTGTGTAGGTCTATCGATTCATTTTTTCAGTCGTCGTATACGTCGGAAGAACCGCCAGCAATCTGCGGATGGTCGTGGTTTCCTCCCAACATAAAGCTGGTCGCCGCCGTATAGGTGAAATATTCTTGAGTACGGTGTTAAACTTCAATCATATAAATAAATAAATAAATAAATACCCATTCATTCTGTTTTGTAATATGTCATTGTTCCTGAATGACCTTTGTTCTCGCTAAGCTTATTTTACAAGTGGCCTAACAGCAAAGAATGATTTGTTTGTCCAACTTGGAACTGGCTAATTACTTAAAACATTAATTCGTTCTAGAAAATATATAGGCCTGTGCGATATTATATTTTATACTATGGATCGTTCACGTTCAGGTGTAAAAAACGCCCATGTACATCCTATTCATCAAACACAGGACGTCATTTATAGAATATCTACGAATTACCGTACGTTTTATTGTGATTATTTACCAGTAAGACTTTTATCTTGATCGATGACGTGATCATTATCCATCACTATAGCATCTTCATCATTAATACCGCCAATAAAAATCCATACCGTTCATAGCGTCATATTAACAATGTACATATTCGCCATTATCATAGTCCCGCATCCTCAGGAACGTCATCGTCAGCATTATCGTCATTAACACCATCCTTATTAATATCATCGTTATCAACATCGTCATTACACCAGTGTTGTCATAATGGTAATTAGCATCATCGTGTAACGTTAGCGTTATCATCATTTACATCACCTTTAGCTCTTATCAGCGTCATTTGTGCTCTGTTTCAGGGAAGTGGAGTATATCATAGACAACCGATCAGTCTACATGTTGTGTCACATTCCGGACCTTACGAACCCCCTGTTCCAGCCAATAATGCTTGTCAGCTGTGGGTAAGGACCAGTTGTTGTAGTAATTGTTGTAATTGTAAGATGACAAAAATGTAAGCATGCACGTGATTTCCAATGCTTTTCTTATTTCGTACTTGAATAAGATTTATAGCCTGCTAATCACTGTAAGTTTCCTTTTTCATTTTCATAAAGTATTTTGATAAGTTTATTTTACAAATGTATCTTGACAATGTAAAAATAAAGTGCATGGTGAAAAACGTGATTAGAACACTCGAACTCAGGGGTCAAGGTTTAAGGAACGTCCAGCAGCGGCCCCATGATTCCTAGTGTCATCGACATTAGAATCCTTCAGTCCTAAAGGTCAGATGTATCTCTGTGCTTGAGATTTAATTATCACCTGCCCATACAATCTTTAAAAGAATAAAGAAAAAAAAAGACGACCTCCCCCCCAAAAAAAATAAAATAAAGAAAAAAAAACCGAACAAAAAATACAAAAAAATACAAAAAAGGAAAAAAAGGCAATAATTAATAAACCATTTTAATGGTTCGAGATCGCAGATCTGTTGTAACAGCGTGGGTCGTTGTGTAGTGGTCGAACGTCCAGTGACGTTGTGTGTGTAGCTCCCCAATGGACAAACGACATTCCGCGAATTTTATCTAGGCGCGATGTGCCAATGCAAAAACGTGCGCAAGTGATAGACGATGTTTCTTTAAAACATGGCAGAAATCTATATATATATATATATATAGACCAGCAGAACAAACTGTATGTTCTGCATACATTAAATTTTATCAGAAACCGCATTTGTGCACGCGTATGCAAATTAAAATTATCACATTATTGAAACTTTTTTGGCAAATACATGGAATCCATATCCCCAGAAAAGACGTGTACGTTGAGAAACCTGATCATGTTCCGATGTGAACGAATTTGATATGTAGGTCTGCATAGTTTCTTTTCCTAACGAGTATGATCAGGGTAGTTCATTTTGTAGATGATCAAGAAATCTCTACCTATTAACCACTTTGCCCACATTGTCATTTCAAATATATATAAATATATACATTATAAATACAAACATTTATATTTCTCTACTTATATGTTAGTTTAAAGCCTCTGCAAGATTATTTCCACGCAGATTTTTTATGTGGCGAGAGTAAACCATTGCCCTTCGGCATGTACGGCATATAGCCAAGCCTTTAATTGTACAGCAATTAGTATGCTACTTGATTTTTTAAGGTTCAAATTATCGACTTCGATATCAATCAGAGATAAATCAATATCAGAGGGTATTAACTATTCGATGTTTCGAGGTGTTGTTCATGTGTCTGCATGTGTCTGCATGATTCAGTGAGGAGAAATGAGAAATGTTAACACAGAGTGACAGCTTAATTACATGTATGTAGGTCGAACCTCTAATTGCAGCTTAATTTGATCGCTGAACTGTGAGACCATCACGTACAGGCCTATATTTTCATGGCTCATTGACCTTATCAGATATACAGAACGAAACAGTGGGGTGTTACGTTTTCACCCTTTGTTGAAATGGACCAACAGTACAAATTTGTCGCTTCTTTGTAGGTGTATGGTTTTTACATGTGCACCTATGATGAAGTCACGTGTAATAGAGTCTAGTATAATGGAGTCAGTCTTGGTTACGGCTCTGTTCGTTCTGACTCCCGGCGTTTTGACAGCTCGCCATAACGTGATAGTTGACCAACGACCCTTCTCGTTCCCTGACCACCTCTGGCCACCCGCCTCCTCCGAGCCCCTGGGTAGTGTGATGAAGCCATTGTACTGCGAATATACCAGGGTCAGCAGTCGTATGATCTGGACATTACTGACCAGTGGGCAGCTCAGGAAGCGATGTCCGACAATGTCTTGTTCGGATTGGTCGTTTTTCCTCAATGAGTCTGAAATATGGGAGAAAGGTAGAACGCTCGGGATACCGGTGAGAAAACTACCGAATGGCTACTTCCTGTCGGCCACCAAGAAAGGGCAACCGGAAGGCAACACCACGGAGGAGTGCGACAGGTAAGCTTTGACAGAATAGTTAAATGTGACACCAATGCTCATCTTCAGTCTTTAGAATGGGGTTTTAATTACACCGTACTAGAAGGTTATTTCAGGGTGGTTGGGTCAATGGTGAAGGAGGTAGGACAGTCTGCTTACTTCATTTTATTTTTCCATCTGATTAGTGTTTACCGCCATACCGCTATTCAAGAACTTCTCACATATGACGACGGTCAGGCTTATAGGAGAAGCACACGTTCTCAATGGTCAAAATATGTTATTGCAACGTAGTAACACGTTATGTAAAACATAATAACCCGGTGCATCAACAAAAACAGTATGCTGAAATAACACAACAGGTATATCATATATATCATAATAGTTCGTAGCAATGAAATATAGATGTCATTGTCCCCACAAAAAACCATGCTATGCCTTCAGTATAAACAATTAGTGTGTGGAAGTATTGAGCAAAAATTTTAGTCTTAACCGCTTGCATATGTACTTATATTACGAAGTAAAAATAATAATAAAATAATAATCAAGCATATACCAGTTTATAATGTTCTGATACATTATCAGAAAAGTGTTAATAATAATTTCAGCCCATGCCGTTCATTTGCAAACATAATTACCATCAACCGAGAAGCCCCCAGTTTTCTGGTTTGTTATTAATGAAGATTTGACGTCGTTTTCCAAGTTAAAAGCAAACAACAAAACAAACCACAAGATAAAAGAAAAAAAGATCACACCTCACGACGTTGCATTATTAAAGGAGAATTTTATTAATGCCGACATGTTTATAACACTGACTCAATGCATAGAGACACCAAAGACGACACCCTACCTGGTCACATTACATTGACACTGGGTGTGATCATCCGTCAGACCATGAGACTATGGAAGGCTACCCTTACTTTTTCATTGATTATGCATTTGATGCCATTCTGGCTTCGTGTCCAGAGTGGGGAGGTCCGCCAGCAACCTGTGGGTGGTCGTGGGTTTTTCCTGGGCTCTGCCCGGTATTCTCCCATCATAATGTTCGTATAAGTAAATATTCTTGAGTATGGCGTGAAATATAAATCAAATAAATTAATTTGATGCAATGAGGAACATTGCCTCTGTGAAACAAGTTAGACGACGCGTAAACATGTACTGTTTAGATCGTGCATGTACCTCAATATGTCTGTGCCGTTGTACTCCAAAGAGGAATCGGTGGTTCACGAAAACTGTAGCGTAGCGGCAGAGAATGATGCGTTTTTACACAGCTTGGACCTGACTGGATAGTGTGGGCTTGAAATGTTAAACGATCACGCCTCTTGTGCCCTTTTTTGTGTTGTACATTCACAGTCACCAGGAACTCTTATACAGCTCCGAGATAGTGATGATACAGGATGTGATCAGCAAAGAGGTGTACACGATCGTGGACCTGAGAGCGAGGTGTGGAGTGGACTATCACCAGCCTATACTGGCCGGTCACTGTAGGTGGGGACATCGTCAGCTTACAGCTTCATGCACGCATCTCTAAAAGCAGCCTATATTTGCCAGTCATTGCGGGCGGGAATATCATCATCTTATTTCTCTATGCACATATATATCTCTCACTTGGTCAGCGACCGCAGGTGGAGACATCGTCAGCTCACAGTTCTGTTTAAATATCTAACTATCACCAGCCTATAATGGTCGGTCACTGCAGGTGGGGGGACATCCTCAACTCCCAGTTCTGTGTACATATCTCACTATCACCAGCCTCTACTGGTAGGTTAGTGCAGGTGGGGACATCGTCAGCTTACAGATCTATGCTCGCATCTCTAAAACCAGTCTATACTGGTCACTGCAGGTGGGGAAATCATCACCTTATTTGTCTGCGCACTTATCTATCTCTCACTTGGTAGACCACTTCAGGTGGGGACTTCCTCAACTTACAGCTTTGTGTACATGCTTAACTATCACCAGACTATACTGGTCGGTCACTGCAGGTGGGGACATTGTCCCCAGCTCTGCGTTTATAGCTCTGCGTGGATATCTAAGCAACAATAACCAAGTTATACTCTCACAGGCTTCCAATTTTCACCTCTGCTGTTTTACGTGTTTTGTAAATTAGCTGAACCCAGTGATGGGTCAATCTGTCAAAACTGAAAACAAGGTGTAGTTTTGTGTTAGGTTTATCCATTTATTTCATTACTGTTATACTCGACATTATTTGTCCGCTCATTTACCAGTTACCAGTTGTAAAATACTGAAAGTAAATATTTGTTTTTTTACCTTTCAGAAACACACTCTGTTGCGAACGATGTGCATCGAAAATGAAATGCATGCCTAAAGTGTCCAGCCAAAAGTTTTTAGTGGAAGGGGACAATTTTCAGATCTTTGTGAAGGATATATACCTGCATTCTCACTGCGCATGTCAAGAGGCGACGCCATGATGAGTGGCCGTTGGATCTGTTCACCCATTTCACAGATGTGGAAGGTTGTATTCAAGATTATTGTATTTTATTGCACAAAATGGCGGTCAGGTTTTGGATGGAAGAAAAAGCATAAATACAGCTAGAGAATAAACGAAGGCATCCCGTCAGGTACTCGACAAATCCCGGAGAGTAAGATCGGGGCCGAACTACGAGGAGTGGGTTTGAACACACGAACTCATTGGCCAAGAGCTGGTGGCATGAACTTCGTCAAATGTAGGTAGTTATTTGAATCATAAAGAATGTTCTTCGTTATTTTATTTTTCCCACAATATTTACGTTTTGTCTATGTCAAACATACATTAAATGTGTTTTTTCATGCCAAAAACACCATTGGTCTTTATCTGTTTATTTATTTCATTAAGGATTACACTTTAGTGTTATATAATAGAGTTTCTACATATATGCAATAAAGGAATTTGATAATTGTATTGAACGTGGATATTGCAAATCATAAATCCACGATCCATTACACACGCACGTCTTATGTTAATTCTCCATCAATTGTTATTTCCGACAAACTTCATGTAGGACCACATAAACAGCCCTATACACATCTTACGATTATATTGACGTCAAGGATTCCCTGTCTGGGGCTGGAATCTCGTGTCCCATCGATGTATTTATTTCTTTCTTCGCTTTTTGTTTATTTATTTGATTGCTGTTTAAAGCCGTACTCATGAATTTTACAACGATTGAAGAGGAATCATTTCCTCCACTCGATCAAGATCCACCCTTAGCTATCCTGCTGAACATTATATACGACAATGGTTTAGTCCCCCATATGCAATCTGTGTCATATTTGTAAATTTCGGATGACATCTGTAATCAGCAATTTAATAATATATAATTAATATTTAGCCTATTAATTCATACATGCACAAATTTTATGTTCACCAACCTGTTAATAATATATATTTAGCATATTAATTAATACATTTTAAATTGTATAACTTAAAGCGCCTTTAGGTACAACTTTCTATAGGCAATGTACAAATCAGATAGAAACTCTCAGTATGAATATTAATATCTTCATTCCGCCCTGGCTAACACAATACCTCATGATTGTATGCAATTATTCGTGCAGGTATGAAACAAACCTCACATTAAATCATGACTCGAAATTTGTAGCACCATCCAGGTACGTATATGAAGGCCCGTATATATAGGTTTTCTTGTAGAGCGGGCAGATGAATGCGTTTATTTGGACCGCACGGAGGTTAACACGACATATTTAAAATTCTCGCCCATTTTTAACTAGGTCTGAGACAGCTATGAGTTATTCTAACCGCCTTACTTTCCAAGGTATAACTTAAGTAATTCTATGCCAGCGACGTCTTGTATGTTGCATGTAAAGCAAGAGGTAGATCATCGCTAAGATACTGTTCTTCATAAAGATTACAAAATTCTCTCTTGAATGTTAAAAACCCGTTTGAAATTGTATGAATTCGTTACTGAATTATCTTCATTTGAAGTGTGGAGTATTGTGCTGCCGACTGGGGATCTGAAGGCGCCCATGCTTATAAGCTTATGAGGGATTGACCAATCAGAGCTGGGAGATATCAGGTGTTAATAGGATGTTCTGAGTTGTCAGAAAGAAACTTTCCGTGAAAGAATTTCCGTGAAACCGGTCTTTTGCTTTATACATGTCACCTTCATTTTATCGAGCGACATTCAGTCTTAGATTTCAAATACATTTATTGAGGAAGAAAGGATCTCCAGTCCAATAATAAAGTCTAAAGTTATTAATTTTGAATAATGTCGGAAGATCTAATCTACTATGTATGTAATAAATTGAGGTTCTGGGGAAATTAAAAACCGGAAACACAACCATATTCTATAATTCCGCCACAACTGTGTATCAAGCAAAGGGTCATTCCTTTCATCTTGCCTGCTGAAAAAAAGTATTTATTCTACAACCCAGCACCTTGTCAGTTCCTTGAATACGCGGCATTCATGCAAAGGAGAAGTTAAAACACGCTTTTAAAACATCGATATTTGCAGGTTTCGGCTTACATGAACTGCCAGTTTCAACCAGAACTAATTTCACTTCCTTCATCAGGCCTACGTCGAGACATATCAATTCTAAGATACATACGAGCCACTTTGTTTTGCCGGACTCCTTTCAGAGGTCAACCGGTATGTTCACTCGATAACGCGCAAGCAGCTCATGTGATTTGGAATCCATTCTAAAATAAACTAATCCTACGTCCCTCGTCAATCCTACATCGACATGATAGACTCGTCTACAGGAGTTCTCGCAATTATTGCACGTGCAAATAAT
Organism: Acanthopleura granulata; assembly: GCA_016165875.1. Taxonomy (NCBI): domain Eukaryota; kingdom Metazoa; phylum Mollusca; class Polyplacophora; order Chitonida; family Chitonidae; genus Acanthopleura; species Acanthopleura granulata. The sequence continues at coordinate 11,789,600 of JABBOT010000008.1, forward strand.
TGTACGGGCAGTTGGGTTCATGTGAGCTGGATTACAACACGCGATCTCACTGCTGAACAGGACGAGTCGTCCTTTGCCACAGCAAGACGGCTGAAGTTCATTATACAGCTGGGAACAAATTCCCAATGATACACAGAGGAAAACCAGTTCCTCTCTGTGGTTGCGATTACTTTATTACATTCTGAATAAACACTATGTACACGTAATATATCGGCCACAAAAATATATATATATATATATTGGAGATATGATGTCGGAAAACATGTTCCAAACTGTATTTTAACTCTATAACAAACAGATTACGATTCAAATTGAAGTTTCTCTCGGTGTCGGATCTCAAATATACAAGACGTATTTTAGCGATACAACCACTGATATATTGGCCAGGATCAGATACTTCTGTTACAAAGAATTTAAATTAGTGGATACCTGTCAATACAAAATATTAGATAACCAGGAATATCGTACATTGTAAATTAAACATTAGAGTCTAAGAGCTAGGTTATTTCTGTAGAAATCAACACCAATGAACATGGTCTTCTGTACAAATTCTCAAGGAAGAACATAAATCGGTAATTATACATGTATACTGATACGAGCTGAAATAATGTCTAAAATCCCAGGTAAAGTTCAGTTTATTAAATACAAGGGCAATATAAAGATAAATCTGATCACGATCTTTGATCAGGCAGAATCACTCTGCATTGGTTGGGTACAGAAACCTGATCGGCATCTATGATCAGGCAGAATCACTCTACATTGGTTGGGTACAGAAACCTGATCGGCATCTATGATCAGGCAGAATCACTCTACATTGGTTGGGTACAGAAATTATTACTGAGGTACAAGTTTTTGAGCTGTTTACTGCACGGTGGGATGAGAAACTCAAGTAAACAATTTACACTCAGGGTATCATAGAAAAAAGAGTGCACCGTTATAAAGAAGAAAGGAAAAATTCTTCAGTAGTATATATCTTCAATTATATATATATGCGATAAAGATCAAGGGCGATTTGACATATATAGCCTTTTCTCACGTGATTGTAATTTAACAAACTCGTTAGCTTTTGGTACATGGAAGTTGACATTTTGACATGTTTGTTTGAAGACAACATTTATAGCGGGCAAAATCCTATAATATCTAAAGGCAGAATAATAATCTCTAAAATCGTATAACAAATACTGTTCTAAGTTAGAAGTGATTTTGTAATATTGGCCCTGCATGGGTCTGGATCTACAAAAACTGGTTTTCACTCAGGTCAATATATCAAATCTGATATGAATACTTATTTTCGGACCTTGTAGGGGTTAAATTTAGGTATATGTCTAGCACGTGATCAGTTACATACATGATAAATGTACTGCACTTTTAACTTTCATTACATTACATTAAACTTTAAACTTCTGACTTAACGAAAATTCTTGTCAGGGAATCAGTTCCTATAGGTCTTTACTAATGCACATTTAAACATCTAATGAACAATGTTCTTTTTTCTTTGATGAAAATTTACATGAACAAAAGATATTCCTTGGTACATAAATTTGGGGTTGTTAAAAAGACGCAGCATGTATACAGCTGAGAAAGAAATGCTGGGAACTGCTGAGAAATAAACAACTTTGAAGGAAGTAAGGTCTGCCATTCAAGTGAGCATTTTTCTTGGAATGTTGTCCATTTCACTAAATTAACCTGAACCTACCTTTTGTTTATAAATATGATGATAACTAGAACAAGCTCTCAAGAATTTTAATATTTGTTCTGTGGCCAACATATTTCCAACTTCATAACATATTTTAATCTTTCAACATAATATTTCTATAACCGATTATTCACACAAAACCATCATCTGATTTACTGCTAATCACATAAAATTTCACGTGTAATTCCACAATTGTGGTGCTTTTCTGTTCAATCTGCCCCTGGACTAAAGTGTAAGAAACGTTAATGTAAAAGCAATAGTCAGATTCAGAGCAGAATGCAGTGTAAAGTGATTTACACTACACAATAATTCATGTAAATACAATATGGTCCCTTCAAACCGGAGAGAGATCAACACTGGATTTCCACAGACAATTATAAAAAAGATATTTCAGTGTTAAAACCTGGTACTGGTGAGATGCAGCCAGCCCAGTTAAATTTGTCAGTTTTTAAATATGTGATCTTGAATTTCAATCGAATATGAAAAAATGTTTTGTTAAGATGCTCTCTTTAAATACATATATATCCATACAGTAATGTGTAATATAATCCGCATATAAAGTTAGAAAATTTGATGTAGAAACCAGCAATTTTCCCAAAGGAAAAGCAAAATAAAAAATCTTTATCAGACAACAGAAATTTATGATCAGATATGTCAGCACTGATTTCTTTCAGTAAAAAAAAAAGAGAGATGAACAAAATGCATGTATTTTCTGTCAAAACACACAATGGCTGAAAGAGAAGTAGAGTGAAAGAAAGTTCTGTACAATACACATACCTGTAGTTGATTAGCATAGTAAACAATAAATCATGCTATTAAAGAGAGCTTCAACATACATAACAATATGTTCATGTGCATACACAAAAGGCATCTCCAAGCAGATATTAAAATCTTCGGTGGCTGGCCTTCTGTAGGGCAGCAGGTGCACTGTAACCTTCAGTGGGGCCATGGCTAATCTTCTGTATGGCATCATGTAACCTTCAGTGTGGTCATGGCCAGCCTTTTGTATGGCAGAATATAACCTTCAGTGGGGACATGGCTAACATTCTGTAGGGCAGCATGTAACCTTCAGTGAGGCCATCGCTACTTTTCTGTAATTCAGCATGTAACCTTCAGTGAGGTCATAACTAACCTTCTGTAGGGCAGTAATGTAACCTTCAGTGGAGCCATGGCTAGCATTCTGTTGGGCAGCATGTAACCTTTTGTGGGGCCTTGGCTAGTACTCTGTACAGCAGAATGTAACCTTTAGAAACCTTTCTGTATGGCCAAAGTTACCTTTTCTTGACAAAGAATTGAGGTTAATATGTAGACAGAAGGGTCACATCGCCAACCCAGGCCATATGCTGTTTAGTAACACAATCAAACAATCCTGGAAGGCTATGGTTACCCACTTGTACTTAAAAGGGCACATATATGTACATGGAAATAACACACCATACTAAAATTCCAATAACAGTTCAAATGTAAACACTACCTGCATAAACAACTGAATTTCAACTTAACATTAATAAATGATTTTGATTATACATTTACATCATCCATTTTATGTCTTTTTTTACCTATCCAGGGAAGATAAGAATATCTGATTAAAGTCTTAATCTTTTTTACATGTTAAACGTAGGTCTATTCTCAAGACCAGCTACCATGTTATATCTTTAACACTGGAAAGTCCATGACATAGAAATCTGCAACTCTCAAGTGTCATACAAGACATGACGCAATGTGATGTGACATGGCATGAAGGAATGGCAGGGCTCCATACATGTCATGATATGGTGTAGTCACTTTGGTGGGCAGAGCACAAAATAAGGACTGAAGCACGAAGGGGAATTGCCTTGTCTAAATGAAAAACGGGACTTGAATGGCCACGTGGGCATAGCAGCAATATCATGGCGATCTTGTTTGAGGACATTGCATATTAAAACGTGTCCAGTGACAAATACCTGGTGCATCACAGAAGGTGTCATTGGCCTCCTGTGAAATCCCTATTTCAAACTTGTGTAAGTACATATCATTACATGCCAACATCAGTAATTTGCCATGATATTACTCAGTGTTGTGCACAAACCAAACCAGAAAATGAGATGTTATGCACGGTATATGTATAAATGTTCCTGGTTATCCTGCCTGTCCCTCATGCCATAAAGCGGACAAACCAGTAACTGAGAGACACACACATCTAGTTCAAGGATGTCGTAAAATTTATAACAAGTTAAGATGTGAAAATCTGAACCTTGACACCAACACCGTCTATGATAGAGAAAAAAGTTCAGCTACATGTACAAGTATTAACATCGAAATCATGCTGGATGACATTACAGGATATCATAACATTGTCTACCTCCTTTCACACATGACCTCCATAGTTTTGGACTTTTTTTTTAGGATTATAAAATATTAACTCTCTTTAATCTGTACATAAACACTTGTCATCAGTTAAAAACTCATACATAAAGACACAGATACAAGTATTTTTACAGGGTAGAAGACCCAAAGATGATTGATACATTAAAACAATTATTAAAGTTTTGCATATGCCTGTACTATAATCTAAAGAGACTTGCATGTGGATTAAAATAAGCTCTGTATATTGATAACTGTATATACTGTACAAGTGTATATGCGTAGAATTATACAATTAGGCAATAGTTCTTCTGACAGAGGTTTTTTCTGTTAAAGAATTATCGGGGCAAAACATTAAGAAAACACAACATGTACAAAATAACAAACTAATGACTAAAACAACCTTTTTCACACTATATGTATACAATATATGTAAACAATATAACACCTTTAAAATTTGTTTTCAAAATGTAACTAACCACAGGGCAAATAAACAAAACGTCACAAGCTAAACATGTATATGAAGATGTAATTAAGAAAACAAACTGATGGATATGAGATAAATAAGTCACAAATGCTTTCCTGCCCAAAGCCAGCTTAAATTAAACTCTAAAGCAAACAATCATAAAAAGCGCGAGTCATGATCACTCATTAGTTTCACGCAACTGTGATCTCTTGGCTATCCTTCATGCAAGACAGACATGAATATCTCCATACCTCTATCACAGCATGAAAGTAAAAAATTGACAAGACGTGCCACAGATATTGATGACAGTCTTACATAAAGGACAAACCTCCACTCGTGTCAGCTCTTGCCTCATTCAAGGAGAAAATAAACCGAAAAACTGAGATATTGGTTTATAACTCTGATGACTGACTGGCTAAGCTTTAGGCGTTGTGCTATAATCCTCTCCATCTGAATCATTCAGGGGGTCAATCTCGTGGTCACTGTCCTCGGTGCTGAGCGGGTCAAAACCTTTGTGTGACGTAAAATAGTTGAAAACTGGCTTTTTGCCTTTTCCAAATGAGCAGCATCTCAGATTTCCTGAAATGATTGAAACAGATGGATATATTATTAGCGACTCATGGAATATTTACATGTAAGGCTGACAAAAAAAAATGGTTCAATTGATTGGTATTTTACTTTCAAGAATTTTACGCATATATGATGGAGGTCAGGTTAATTTTTTCAAGAAAGTCCAGTTCCTGCAGCAAACCACCATCTAAAGACCTGCAGACATTAACAATAATAGCAAAATGGTGAGAGATCGATTTGATCGGTTGACCTCATTGGTCAGGGGTTGGATGGTTGTAGCTAGGTAACCTCAGGATCCAAAACTTCGAAACATAATTTGACAAAATATGATGTAAAACTGGCAGCTATCCAGTAAAACTATGCTGACCAAGATCTCAGGACTTTTATGTTTATTTTATTTTATTAGCAAAGAGAACATTACACAAAGAAAATAACAACCCACAGCATGTTAACTACACATATCACTTCACTGAACACTAATATTCCAAGGCGCCTTACACCTCACCATTTACTCTTCAAATGTTATTTTGCTTTAATGCACTAAATTGCAGCAAAAAGTGTGACCAGGCTTCAGTGTCTGAGTTTTGAGTCCAAGCCTCTATTGCCAGACTAAAGGGAAGTTCCAACGAGGCCGAAGTTAGATGTCGCTTATATATCATTCTGTCACAACAATACATGCAGACATATATCCCAGAAAGTAAGAATACTTCATTTCAGGAAGGATCACAGAGAGGCACTGACCTTTGGAATGGAGCCTGGCGAGCACTGTGACGACAATCATCAGGGCTATGGGCACTATGAGAAGAACCCCGATGATGAGGGATGCCTTGGAACTCTCTTCCTCATCACTTGTCCCTGGCTTGCCAGATTTACTAGAGGTCATCGCAGGCACGACATGTCCCCTCTGATCTTGAACATGTACACCACCCTTCTTCAACGTCTCATGATCGTTTAAATCTGTTGGAAAAATTTCTTTGTTTATTCAAGTGTTATTTAACAAAGTATTCAAGAGTTTTTCACTTATGGCAACCCGAGGAAACCGCAGGGTCTAAAGAAAACCCTAAACTTTTAGTAAGTTCTGGGGTTTTTCTAGCCAATTTTTTTTGGGGAAACTCAATTTGAACAAATCAGAATACTGAATATTTTTCATCAAAATGTAACTCAATACAAAATTTGTCTTAAACTCAAATTTTTCCATATTTCTCATAGTGGTTACCACGATGAGAAAGTGGCTGGAAAAACCCGTGTAAGTTACATGTACTAACGAACTTTCATGTAATGTTCAGATATGCAAGACAAGTGGTCTTCAAAAATATTCCGATTGCACAAAGATAAACACGGACATTAACGCCTGCGTAATCTATACGAGGCCCCTTGAAGAAGTACTGACAAACCTGAAATGGATACTATTTTGGTAGACTACCGTATATGACGTGAAGTTTAGCTGAAAATCTCAAACACGATTCCTTGCAAGTAGTTGTTGTTATTGCTCACTGATCACAGCTGTGAACCACTGAGGTGGAATAAGTGTGCTGACAAGCCCGGTCAACGCACTCATGCTTCACTGAACAACAATCAGCGTATAGGTATTTTACAACAGGACTAAGCGAAGGAAAGGGTTATTGAACTAAACACTACAGGGTTACTCAACCCAATGAGCTGGCTTGTCATTCGTTTTCTGCGGTTTCATTTATCACTGAATTTTCCTGGAAACACAATACTCCTCTGTTTCTCCAAGACTTTCATGTTCCTTCATTTTCGCAAAGTTGTGAATGTACGGACGAACAGCCATGCCAGGTTTGTCGGATGTCATTTTCTTTACTTCACGAGAAACAGAACTGTTATTTGAAAGTGGCTCGTCTTTAAGAAGTATATTGTTCATAAGGACATGGAGGTGTATGTGAACACTCCTCAGTAAGTTCATATCCGGGGAGTTTACCCGACCGGCCGCACCACCGTCACTGGACCTTACTGCAGTTCTATTTTGATCACAGATCAATACGATATTATATATAACTGAAAAATCAGGGACTTTCAAAACCTGATCCCAAATGCCTTCTTTTTCAAGGACTTTTAACGTCTCAAAAATCAAAAATTCAAGTCAACATGATGTTACAAAATTCAAGGACAAGTGGAATCATGCTTTTCACCTGTTCATGTATGTTATGTTTTTGACCACAAGAAGACAACAAAAGCGGAAATGCTCTTGTGTAAGGGTTTTCAGGACACTGACCTTTGCTTTGTACTGACGAGGCCCTGACAAACTTCCAGACAACATTAGGCCCTATTTCTCCAACATACACCTCTTCTTGTTCACCATAGACAGCAACAGAATGGGGAAAGGAGAACTCCTGAAAATGTACATGTAACAGTGAGAAAGCAGCAGCAGCGTGATATATACCTACACTCAGACTCTCACTTATTCACACATCCATGCATTAGGTCTCATTCAACACACATGTACATCTATGCAATCTGTCTCAAACTGAATGATGGTTGAGACATGAACAATATATATATAGAAAACAGCTGGCACATGATCTAAAGTTTCGCTCATGGATATCGGTCCTAGAAAGGTGTTGAGACGCTTGTTTGGAAGACAGGATGATATCCTACCAGAAAGAGTAATATTATATACCAAACGTAATATTTTATGACATTTCCCTGCTTGTAAAAATGCAACTTTTGCACAAAAAGTACATACATCAACAAGTATGTAAATTCTTTCATACTGCTATCCTGTGTGCTCAGGAACAAAATGAATTAACAGAAAAAAAATCAGTTTCAAGTCTGAATAAGTGATGTGCTTTTCAATGAAAATTTCAAGAAACCCAGTGCAGCTTTTCAGTTGGAATCATCCGTGATTTCATGTATGATCAAATGACAAGCCGTATCTCATTTTATAAGAACACTCTATATGGTTGTACATGCACAGAACGGCAGTGTTTCAATTGGCATTCAAACAGGTGAAGTACCCAATATATGTGGTGACTGAACACATACCTTCCTCTCATTGGATGGTTGCCAGGTACCAGTGATCTCCCCTGAACCAATATCTATACTGAAGCCCTGGGCCTTGATTCTCTCTCCATTAGCTAATGGTTTGTGGTATGGGCTCTGTCCATTCACAGCAAACAGCATTCCTCCTGATGGAACACACAAAACACATTTACATGCACCAAAGAATGATTGCACACAATATGAAACTTGTGTTTCTTGTTGTACACTAGTTCATACAATTTGTCAGCACACAGTTGTAATTATTACATACAAATACATACATTGCACAAACAATGTATACTGAATAAGACTTACAACTACAACCAGACCTCAATGGAATGCAACAGCTTGGACATTCAAATGGAGATACATGCATGGAGCTTCACATGACTTCCCATCAACACTTTGCCTTCAATGAGCTCAGAGATGTAGCAGTGCTGTAACAAGGCTCCTTTACAGGCCTAACCAACTGGTGAGAAAAAAAGATATCTGCACTCGGCTAACAAGATCAGCTGCTTTCACGGCCATCTTTTGCTTTCCTGCCCAGTACATGAGCATGAGACAGACTGTTGTAAAGGGGTAACCTGATCACCCATAACATTATCCGATACATGATTACTCCTGCATTTTAATGTCAACTACAAGTGTTCTTTCTCGCCAGTTGGTGATGTCTTACGTTCAACATGTGACAGATCAAAGATTACCTTCTAATGACATATAAAATTTTCCTGACAGACTCTAATTTACTTTCTTTATTAAGGAACTGTGCGACTTCAAATTCTACTTAATGGGAAAGCCAATGTATTGAAATTCATCACCATATAATTATTCTACCTTCTTTAGGACAATATGCCACACCAAACACTTGACCCCCAAATCTCGGACTGGTGATCTGCTTCTTGAAGTTGCCGTCCAGGTCGTAACATTGTATTCTGCCGTTTTCCCTGTCACTGGCGCACACTAAGTTTTTCTCCTCTGCCACTGTGACACTATGTACGATGTCGAACGTGTTGGTGGGAGGGTAGGTATCAGCTGCAACCCAGGACATAGGCTGGCTTCAATATACATGTGACATGGCCATAGTATACAGAAGACTCAATAGACACAACCCAACAATACGAGAGAGAAGCAAATTACATAATTGTATGTTTTGAATACATTTATTCATTTATTTATTTATTTATTTGATTGGTGTTTAACGCCATACTCAAGAATATTTCACTTATATGATGGCGGCCAGCATTATGGTGGAAGGACACTGGGCAGAGCCCAGGGGCAACCACGACCAACTGCAGGTTGCTGGCCGACCTTCCCTCGTACTTCCGCACGGGAAGCCAGCATGAGCTGGACTTGATTTCATAACGACCGCAATGGTGAGAGGCTCCAGGGTCATTACACTGCTGGCACACTAACCCCTCAGCCACGGAAGCCCGTTTTTGATACGTCTTTGGGAAACAGATTGCCTTAATAGAGGTATGAGTTGTAGCTTAACGCCACATCGGCAATATCCGTATTTGATGTAAAAAACCCGTATTTGATGAGCATTCAAAAGCAAATAAAGCCGACAAATGTCACATTAAGTTAACCCTACTAATGTTATCACATTAAATGCACAGTATGAACTGTTACTGGCTTTGCTCCATGCATTCAAAAGGCCAAATACTATAGCCCTTAACAATGACCCACCTCCTCCACAAAACAAAAAAAAACAAAAAAAAACAAAACCAAAAACAATTTTACGAAATGTATTTTTAAAAAGTTATTATACAGTACTCTATTTCAGCTAAAGTTTAGCTTTTTTCAAGTGACATTTTGCTGGACCTTTAAGAGCCTATCAACCTTTTAGAGTCTATTAAAAACCTTATTTATTTTTCATGGAAAATACTAAGTTCAGCATCAAAAATATCATTTAATTTCTTTCCTAAGTGCTTTCATAAGCCAATCTATAGGCAAAATATAGTGATTACTTGTTACCCACCTTGAGCTGGCTCGCCCAGACTTGAGCTACCCCAGGAATTCAGCACTTTACCGTCTTTTGAATACTTTATTATCCTCGCATTGCAGTAGCTGTTCAACACACAAAGAGAACCTTAACTCAATCCGAATTCCAATCACAGGCAAAACTCATCACATGTGTTCAAAGGTGTTTCAAACAGGAAAAAAAATCCTGACTGTGGAATGTACACAGACTAAAATGTATTAAAAGTACAGAAGATGAGTAGCCAGTAGGTCTCTGGCTAAGCGCCATGTTTGAAGAAATATATCGAGTTCATATCACTGACACAAAGCCACAGGCAGTTGAAAGATAAGATGGCCAAGATCTTGGATCATGAAGCACAGCAAAAAACAATCCCAACCACCATCTGCACAAGGACAAGGCATACCCAGGTTTGAAAGCAATTCCTCTACCTCAACCTGACTTCCAAATATTCCATTCGCAGTATGGATAAGTCATCGACAAGTGAAGCAGCACTAAGATGGCTGATGGCAGGCATCTTGGAGCACAGAATGTAGCATATTTTACAATTCAAGTTTTCGAATGACACAATGTACAATGTATTAGGCTTATACACTGGAAAGATGTTGACCAGAATGCGTAGTTTTTCACCAAACCCGAAGCCTGTCAGTTTACATGTACATTTCTTTTTCTCATTCCACTGCTTGTCAGTCTTGTTGGCGGAGAAAACATGAGTTTCCAGAACAAACCATCAGCCTTTGGCATGCTACTGATGAACTTTCCCAAATGTGACGCAGATATGGACACTATATGGTTGGAAAATAAATGGTCTTTGCAAAGAGCCACACGAGCGTTGCTGACTGCTTATTTTCAAGAAGGACACACAAACAGTGAATGAGGGCTAATTCTCCAGGAGTGGCCGGGGTTTGAACCAACTCTTCTCCTGTGTTAGTGATCGAAAGGCAAGGATCTATAACCACTAGACCACATCCGGCTCCAAAGTTTATCGGCTAATATATTTCCCATTGGTCTTTTACTCACCCGTCGGCCACAAAGAATTCCCCAGTTGACAAGACAGCAACATCTGCTGGCTTACAGAAGTGTGTGTCATCATGACCTGGCACAAACTTTTCTCCCAGAACCAAGTCTGGCTTATCACTGTTAGGAGGATAGCGTAACACCTGCAACACACAGTCAAGAACTATCACACACATGTTTATACAGGACGATAGCCAAACACCCGTAACATACAGTCAAAAACTGTCACAGACATGGGTATACAGCAGGATAGCCAAACCCCTGCAACACAGAGTCAAATACTGTCACAGGCGTGGGTATACAGGAGGATAGCCAAACCCCTGCAACACAGAGTCAAATACTGTCACAGACATGGTTATACAGGAGGATAGCGAAACCCCTGCAACACAGATTCAAATACTGTCACAGGCGTGGGTATACAGGAGGATAGCCAAACCCCTGCAACACAGAGTCAAATACTGTCACAGACATGGTTATACAGGAGGATAGCCAAACTCCTGCAACACACAGTCAAATACATTCACAGACATGGTTATACAGGAGGATAGCCAAACCCCTGCAACACCCAGTAAAACACTGTCACAGACAATGGTTTACAGGAGGATAGCAAAACAACAAGAAAAAAAGATGTCAAAATATACATTACTTGTACATGTGTAAATGAAAGACAGTCCCGGACATGGCTGGCTTGAGGGAATTTATGAAAACAGTGTACATGTACTTAAACTCATCATGCATTTCCTGTGTTACTTGTACCTACCTGGTGGAGAGCTACATCAGTTAACCAGATGTTTCCAACATTGTCCACTGCTATCCCATGGGGCATGTAAAATCTGCAACCCAACGCCAATTTACCATTTAAGTTCTCTACTTGAATTCTAACCAAATACACATGTAGTTGTTTGAAGCAAAAGCAGTCCAGTACATAGTTCACAAGAAACATTAGAATGTGAAATCTCAACATGAAATTTTTTCACACAGCCAAACCTAACTACATATACAGTTTAACTATCAAGAATTGCTTCTGAAGAAATGAAACAGATATTGAAACAGGTGTACATCCTGGTGAAAATGGTTCTACTATAGAGAAAATATCAAGAATTACAGATCTTCAGCTGTGTGTACATTTTGGTGTGACTGATGATTACTTTAAGCACTGTGACCAGTTCATTATCAATTTAGATATGATAGAACTGCAGTTCAGAACATACTGTCCAGCTCCCCACTGCTTCAGCACTCGACCAGCTCTGTCCATTTTCACCAAGGTATTCTCTGTGATTGGGTCATCTTGATGCAAGAATTTATTGACCACGTTGAAAGAACTAAAACACAACAATTTCAAAAAAAGATCAGGCCACAGGACTTACATGTGGTATATGAACCTAAAGATAGAAGGCAATAATAAACAATATTAATGCCCTTGCAAACCGTTCTTAACATGCACACACTGAACCACCAATTCTTTGTTCCTGTCTTCCAGTCCTACAACCAATGACAACAGCCTTTTCACAGGGCATTTCACTACATGAACATGTACAGCTGTTTTAAAGGGAGCATGTATTATGAAGTTTATGAAGAACACATCTATATGTATAACCCAATATGAGTCGTACATGCAGCTGAGATACAGAAGAGAATTTGTTCATCTTTCATGTAATTTGTAGGGATGAAAAACCTTCAGTCCACGACTTTCACAATTTCACTATCCCTATTAGGGGTTTATGTGATATGTATAAAGTAAATATACCTGCAATACAGACTGACAGTACACAGCACATCATGTCAGAACAGAAGTCTATGACACACAGATAGAGCAGGCTGAACTGAGTAATCCAACTGACGCCTGTTAGATAATAAGGCGGTTACTTGTAAGATGATAACCCGGTGAATGCTTCCAAAAACCTGTACATAGCCTATTGCCGCATTAATGGGGAAACTGTACATAGGCTATTTCAAGTGTTACTTAAGTCTAAGACAGCTTTATGACCCAGGGGCTAGGAATCACTTGCACAAAGAGACTGTGAGCCTTTATAGTCTCATAGCCTTATATTAACTGCCATTTTTCTGCATGAAGAGATTTTAAGTCACAAGCATCATAACTTACAATGACTGCTAGACTCTGCTGCAATTAGTTGCAGTCAACATAAAAATACCTTGCCTTCAAACTGGTAGGTGGACTTTTCTGACACAGTTTGCAATGGTACTTTAATTCTCTCACAAGGATACTACTAGAGCTTTCCACACACTGACGTTGATGCTAAATCATCATCACTATTAATTAAACCACTTTTAAAAATGAAGGTAAGGATACTGCCCAGCCCATTCCTCATTTATATACACTACTATGAAGTCAAAATTTAGGTTCTACAAGCAATATCATAACTTTAATAGGAAAATTATTCTCAAGACAGCAGTTGTAAGTAACTTTTTCAACTGATTGTTCTTAAAGTCAGTTTATGATCAACTGTAGCCAAGGTGACTATGTAGACCTTTGAGCCCTGGCCCACACATGTACATGTCCAGCAGGCACTCACCCATCCAACCAGATTCTCTTCCCGCGATGAAAGACATACAGATTGCCATCTTTATCTGTGGCCACGCCTCCCACCTGTCCGATGATTATGTCCTGTTCTGGCCAGCCTGGGGCGGGGACCATGGCTGTGAGAGACAAGACAGATAGTAGAACATTTGGAATACACTAAACAACGTATAACCTACATGTACAGCTTACACTCTGTGGGTAAAAGACCCTTGATTTGATTCATGAGCACGACATGTAGTGTAGCTCCACGGAAATAAATTAAACAAGATTATAAAAGCCAAGATGTTATTAACAGGCCAATGGTTGGCATGTTAGACATGTCTGCAAGTGCTGCACCATCATAAGATTTATGTCCACATCATGGCTTGTCCAGTACACACAACTTTTTTCAAAACTGCACACTTAAACCACACCTTCAACAAAAGAGCAATGCATTAACAGTACGTGTAAGACAATGTTGAGGAGATACAGACAATTTTGTGTCTTGTAGACTGATACCTGTACATGTCTGTGCATGATGTATGTAATGTGCTCTATGATGTAGGAGGCCTACGTGCAGGTACCCCTGGGTCCATGCAAACTCACTGAATAGTCATTTCAACATAAATACAGTATCTAAGAGATACACATCAAAACTGGCAACAGTTCTTTTTCCAACAATACAAGATTCATATATGTAGATATATGTACAAACTAAAAAGCAATAACAAATACATATATAGGCAACGAGGAAATAAACTTGAAAGCTGGCAAAACAATAACAAGTCACAAAGAATGGAATGATCACTTATGAGGTTCTGAGAAGTTGAACACTATAATTGTGAAAATAATCTACTTTTGTGTCCATCACAAGTCATCAAAAAAAACTTAAACTTAACGTTTAAATGCAGCACTGTAACTTCACAAACTGTAACTGTACAACCAAACATCAGTGTATAACAATGTACAACCTGAAAGCACTTTAAGTATACAACTACCTATAAACAGCCCTTCATCTGTACAGCCAAACAGCCATTTAACTGTACAAGAACGAATTCTTGTACTATAGCACCATGCAGAAAATTAATACAGTACATGCACACAACTTGGTGAAAATACCATCCGTAGGCACTGTGACGAACTACTAAAAGCACACAATTAACTTGCCAGACGGGGCTTACAAGGCAGCATATATGTATAAAAAACAAAATAAAAATGGGTAACATATAAAGGTGAACTGTGACAACTCTATTTTCACTTTACTTAACTGGATGATATACTTGTGATACAAAAGAAATGATGCAAACAAAAAACTGCAACTGGTGAGTGTTTTTACTTTAAGAAAATAAAAATATTTTGAACACAAAACAATCGAACATCATTTATCTGCCCTTGAATGGCACTAGTGTGCCAAATATGTGTGAATGGTGGCATTTCTGGTTTTGAGGCAAAATTTTTGTAAAAATCTAGCAATTTTTATTCTTTAAATCACTTCAACTACATGTTTGAGATACCTCCAGGATATATTGTGTCAATTTTGCACAAAAAAAAAATGATCAACCAGGAAGGTTCAAGTTTAAAGTACTGACATTTTACAATGGTACAAAGTGGAAAAAGATAAGACAGAGCTACAATGTTTAAATAATAACACGTATTAAAAACATATTTCAAAACATTTTACTGACTGTTTTATGACGGAAAACACAAACACACCAGACTAAAAATGACAGGAAGAAAGCAATTGAATCATACAAAGCTACAGAGATTCAAAACTGTTAAGTGACCATTGTGATACATGAAATAAGTGTGCTCAAAAATATGTATTATGAACAAAAAGAATCCGAATTGAAGAAGTGTGTACATACACGTACAATAAACAGACATGTTTACATTTGCATTAAAACAAATCAGAATGCACTGTTTCAGATATGATCCACACATAGTACACGTGTCTGCCCTGTACATATGGTACACACGTGTCTGCTCTGTACACATGGTACACGTGTCTGCTCTGTATACATGGTACACCCCTTTGCTCTGTACACGTGTCTGCTCTGCTGACATGGTATATGTGGCGCAGGTGATGCTCAGTGAGGTGGTGCAAAGGTCAAGGACATGACCAAGGGCAAAAAACCAAGGAGTCAATGTACACAGGTACACATGCAATAGGAAAATCTTTCGGATAATCCTACAAATAAGTCAAGGATCTTGATTTTTTCCTACTTGAACACATTTATGACATCTCCTGGAGACAACTTCTCAACCAGACCACTCATAGAAAACCTCAATAGCTGTATACTAAATGCCTTCCTTGTAACCAAAACTATTCTCTCTTTGACAAGTCATGTACTGCTTTTCTGTGGGATTGGGCTTTCCAAATTACATCTCAGATATACAGAATGCTTTTATTTCAGAGGCATGTAAGTGTCAAAATAATTGACAGGGCATCAATATTATAATATAAAGTTGAAAAATGAAAAAAAATATAATTCAATATACAACTGAAAGTAACACATTTTTATGGAAAGGGGGGGAAGATAAGCATGACAATTATTAGCATTTTTAGGGTTGTAACATCACAAAATTGAACAATACATACGTATAAGGTAAAAGGAGGGAGGCTAGGGAAAGTCAAAGTACACAGTAGACCACAACAGTACAGCCATTTGTCTTCACCACCACAGCACAGCACTCACTGACGCCAGGCCAGAGTGGCACTTACTTGTGGGAACATGGGCCCATTTAGTGCTAAGCTTCTCGGCCTTAACAGGCTTAGCGCTAGGGTGAGGAGTTGCTGGGAGTGAGGGTCGAGCAGTGTGGGGCTTCCTGGGTGGCGCTTTTCTCTCCGGGGCAGATTTCTGGGGTTTGGGTGTCATTGGTTGGTGCGGCACAAATGCCGGCCCCTTCTTGGCGCTCATGGACCCCCAGCCATTTCTCATCCTTCCCTCTCCCACCGAGTTTCTGGTGGGGGAAGTGTTCTTCTTCCAAGTCACCGGTGTATCCTGCCCGGCATACTGATTGGCCAGGATCTCCTTCTCCGACTGGTGGAAGTACGGGTAGCGGTTCCGGTTGCGTCCCCTGTCCGTTTCCGTGTCGTCGTAAAACTTGCCGACGTACCTGGGATCGTATGTCTGGGGGTAATCAAAGGAAGCATAATCTTCATCGTAAGGTTCCGAGTAATAATCCATACCTGACAAATCCACAACCGGTTTCTCGTCCCTGGGGGGTGACGGTGACATCCCTGTGCCCCCCTCTCTCCCCTCTCCTTGGGGCAGATCATCGTGGCCGCCCGTCATCCCATGGTGGTGATGGTGATGTCCCGAGGCTATGTCGTCCATCACAGGGTTCGGGGGCAGAGGTTTGTCCGAGTCGGCAGGTATCTGCTGGACCAAGTGCCTGAGACTGTTTGCTGAACACATCCCGCTGGTGCTCCCAGAGGCCGAATCTGTGTAGTACATGATGTAGAAGTTACACATCTCATCATGAGCTGTTGACCTGCAAACAAAAAAATAAGAAACAACTGTTCAGGTGAAGCGAGTGAACCCGATACAAGCCTAGCAAAATATTCTCCTTTTCATACAGGGTGGATATTGGCCGTTTGATTTATCACATACATGTAGTTATAAGTGGATAAGTACATACAGACAAAATCACCGTGCCATATAGAGAACATGCTACACCTAATGGTAGGTATGTTAAATAGTCAACGGTCACTTAAGTCCAAGAGGTCAGATGTACATGTACACCCCACATGTACCAAACCAACTTCAATTTGTCATAAACCTTGTACAAAATGATTTTGCCATGTAGTACGTGTTAACCCTTTCTGCGTCAGTTTCAGCTTAGGTGCGATACATGCCAGTGTTTGGACATCATGAGTTGTTCATCATGCCGAATAGTCGCAAAAAATTCATGCCCGATATCATCTTTGCTCAGCTAACTGGGCGGCACTATGCATGCTGTCTTACAACGCCAGCTACATAATGCTTCATGAGGTACATACACAATACAAGTAAGGCCATACATTACTGTGGCATCACAATAGTGTTGTAACAGCTTGCTTATGGTTTGTTTGAGGTGGGTCTGTGGTGAGCCTGTAAAATGGCTCCAGAAAATTGACCAGTCATCATATGCATAATCATACTGTGCTCACAGGAGGTAAAAAGTTGATGCTGCACCTTTCCAGATATGTTTATCACAACTGGTAGGTCTATTTCATTTAATCTGCTGTTGTTGTTGCTGCAAGTAACTGCATATGCTTTTTTTTTTCCCTTTTTTTTTGACAAAAGCTCCTGTTCCAGGATTTTCTCTGAAATACATAAGATTTCATAAGAATGACAGTGCAGTGATACTCGACTTGACTGAAACAGACGCTACCACAAATTTGCAGCGATAAAGCAACCAATCAATGGCCACTTTGTTGGAGATAATTTATGCGACCAGTCAGGTTAGGGAATGTATCGAAAATTCCAAAACATGCAGGAATTCACAATCCGAATACTAGGATTCAAACAGGCAATTACGGTTACCTGGTTAACAGATCCAGCACAAATACACAGGCCCCTGCATTACCTTTCCAACCATAAAGCAGTTGACAAGCATATTAAGAGTAGGGGCTCACACAATGTTGGTGGAATGCTATCAGCCTGCCAAGGGTCAGGTAGGGTTAGTTAGTGGCATGACATAACAGCCTTTGGCTTGATACTTTGCTACTCCTGCATGTCACAGTACAGTCTTTGACAGTTTAGCACTGGTGTAACCAGTGTAGGAAGCAAGTATCATTGGTTCTCCTATTAAATTAACACAGCAGGGAAACTTACCCCATGTATACTCTATGGTTTACTCCAGATGAATTGTAAGTACACCGGGCCACCTGAAATACACAACAGATTCTACTCTTAAACGTTGTAAACAGCAGACATGACAGCCCAAAACTTTGCCAATTTGGAACACACCATGGCTTATCAGTGCAGAGATACAGAAAATGGTAGTGCCCAAGCATATAAAATGTAGGACAAAAATGAGGTCTGAACTCAAAAACAATTTTGCTAGTCACTGCTGAGAAACAGAACATTTTTTTTTCAACCTATAGAAAGAGGCTTTCATTAAAATGTTCAGTATTCACTGACATGCATTATCTTTAAACAAATACTCTTAAACAATACATGTAATTACATTCAGGATAAAACAGTTGATCCAGCCTCATGCAATCAGCCCTTGACAAATCTTGTTATTTTGACTGTAACTTTGAGTGAGGAGGTTTGTCAAGTACAAGCCAAAGGGCTGGGGTTTACTATGGGTTCTGGGCTCTTCCACCTTTAAACCTGACTGTCATATTGGACAAATTCTTAGGCACATAACTGAATACTGATCAAACAAATTGCTACGTAAACTGAAACATGATAAAATATTTGTACTTTAAAGATATGCAAATTAAAACAAAGTTCAGTTTGACATAAAAACATTACGATATGTTACCAGTTTGTCTCCAGGCTTTATCACAATTTTGTCCTTAGTTGGGTAAAAAGCCTGAAAGAAAATGTGCAGTGTTTATAATTACAAGAATGAATATATATAAGTACAGCATGAATATCTAATGAAAGGGTTTCATAGATATGTATTACAGCACAATTATTCATGAAGTATAGTTATAGACCAACTTAAACATGTTACACAATTTTAAATGGAATAAACCAGGCCGATTTTCAGCCAAATCACACAACTATGACTACACTGAATTATATGGGTTAATGAGTGACTGTGTTACTAGTAGTAATATTTTGTGACTAAGAACAAATCCGTAAATAACCTGACAATCTAAAACTTTGCTCCAAAAAATGTGTTCGGAGAGGTAAGAAATTGTCATAAAAATACACCTCTATCCTTCTTACATTTTTCCAGTACGATATACCAAACAAACATTAAAACACCTTTATCAGATCAGTAAAACTGTCAGAATCGAGAAGAAATGAGAAACTTTGTCATGGATGCAATTTTACAATCATTGCCAGCCATCTCACCTGGGGCCATTGTGGATTGCCCTTGCCTATTTCATGCCAGGTGTCATTGATTTGATAACCTGTGATGACTCGACCTGCAAATACATGTAATACATTTCCAAATACATGCACACAACAAGGTAGAGAAAAAACTTTGAAGACAAATGTGAATGAAAGAATTAGGTGTTAAGGAAACACCACTTTATTGGCTTTAACATGAAATGTTCTTGTGTTCAGGCAATCATTAAGTTTTGTTAGGAAATTCTGTGATTTATGGGATGGGCTCGGTTTAATGAAATTCTTCCTAAGATTTTGCTTCAGAAACATCTTTGCTATATGTGTACTTTAATAGTTTTTGACTAAAGTTTTTTTGGACACACG
The DNA here is from genome assembly GCA_016165875.1 of Acanthopleura granulata. NCBI lineage: Eukaryota > Metazoa > Mollusca > Polyplacophora > Chitonida > Chitonidae > Acanthopleura > Acanthopleura granulata. The sequence goes on from JABBOT010000008.1 coordinate 11,809,571, forward strand.
TTTCCCTGTTGGACAAACAGCAGATGACTTAATTTAATGACCTTAAGAAACCTTGTTAAAATCAGACCCAGAAAAAGTACTTTGTGAGTGAAAAAAATTTAAAAAATCTCTTTAATGGACTATGTGTGAAATGTTATTAATTAATACCTCAAATTTAAGATGCTAAATGACTTACTTAAGGCATGGGCGTGTGTCCTATATCCAAATGGATAAATGGCAGTATGTCCATTAAACACACAGGATACATCCAAGTGAACCACTGCAAACACATATCAAAATGTCTTTAAGTTACGATCAACATGTATCAATATTTCAGTTATACTATGTGAAGTGGCGACAGAGGTGCAGAATTCAAATATAGGAATATTCCATACAAAACAAAGTTTTGTTCTGGTTGGTGAAAGATTATGGCTTGACATCACAATACTGCAGCCATATGGCAAGACTGACAACACGTTTTAACAAGGAGTCGGCAACTGATATTCACTGTGATAATGACTCAGAACATCTAAAATCTAACAGAAAAAGAGAGACATACAAGTATTCATATGAAATGCAAAACTTGGCTAAAATTTAAAAAGTAGATTCACAATTTTGAAAAACACAATCAAGAAAATTTTACACAGAAATGTATACAAGAACTATGTTTAAGACAAGTTTTTGTGTTTTATTGTGAAAACTCAACATACGTACCTGCTTATCAGTACACATTGGTTAACCTACTATTACAGTAAGACAAGTTCAGCTGGTATATTAAGGAGACACATGCCTGCACTCGCACACAAGTACTGACCTGAGGTATTTGCACGGATGGGCTGCACTGACATCAACAAAAATATCCCTGCTATATATTTTTGTCTGAAAAAAAATAACAGAATCCTTTATTGATTTACTTTTTTTCACTGGTGTTTATGCCATACTCAGGAATATTTCACTTATATGACGGTGGCCAGCATTATGGTGGGAGGAAGTCTCAGTAAACAAATGCGATAAGTTGATACAAAAGAATGTTTTCAGAATTTTCTCTCTCTTGTTAACAATGAATGATGATACAAATACAGGCATTATTATAACATAACTTAACTCTAAATGTTTCCTGTGCTCGATATAAAGAAATTTCTTAATAAATCAAAGAACAATTCCAACAAAAGGGGAGATAACTATTTACCTCTGGTCTGAGATTTCCAGCTGTATCCCTGAGTAGTCTGGCTCTTCATCAGCTGTGGGAAGACAATGACAACAAATCATAGTAAAATGGTTATTGTCATTGCCTGCAACTCATACACAGCATCCTGTATCCCAAGCTATTTCAGTCAACCAGATCAATGACAGGAAATTTGGCTTGTACACATGTACTTTTCTTTTGTAATAGTACACAAGTATAAATATGAATATACTTGATATTCAATACTTTTTTTTTCTTTTCAGTTTTCACAGTTTCACCACTATTATGAATTATCATCATGAACATGTATTCACTGATACAAGTATTCTACATGTGCTGTGTGTACTCTACATGTATTGTGTGTACTCTACATGTGCTGTGTCTACTCTACATGTGCTGTGTGTACTCTACATGTACTTTGTGTACTCTACGTGTACGATGTGTACTCTACGTGTACGGTGTGTACTCTACATGTACTGTGTGTACTCTACATGTATGGTGTGTACTCTACATGTACTGTGTGTACTCTACATGTACGATGTGTATTTCACATATACTGTGTGTACTCTACATGTGCTGTGTGTACTCTACATGTACTGTGTGTACTCTACATGTGCTGTGTGTACTCTACATGTACTGTGTGTACTCGACATGTACTTCACCAAAGTTAATTACGTAAAATCCACTTTCAGAAGCAGAATATGCCCTTAAATTGATACTTTTGATACCAACACTTATTTTTTCCTGCTAAGAAATTCATCAAACTTTAAATAAAAACTATTAAGTAGCCCCATAAGACTGATGAATCAACTAGAAGCAAGCAAACTGTGTCAGCTGAAAAATGCTAAACTCAGTGCAGGTGTGATATACAGCCATACAAATGTATATTGGAAAACTCATGGACTCTAGCGGGCTTACCCATAGTTTATTATCTATAGAGGCTATCCCCTAGATCCTTCCTACTGCCTGCACCCGTATTTTACCAACACATCATGCTGTTTCGATGTTGGCATCAATAAAACATTTAATTCCGTAGACCCAAACTTCTAAGCTATTCGTTGTTCTGTATTGTACGGTCACACAGCCTCTACGGGTACAAAGCTCCTTGACGGTAGATCCATTTCGAATGTCATTCGCACCGGACTGTCCATGTTGACATCTACGTGTTTGAGGGCCCACTGGTCAAGCGCTCGGCTCTTGCTACATCTTAGACACGCAGGTCTACAGAAATAAATGTTTTATTAACAACAACATCAAACTGAGAAGGACAACACATTATGTTGGTAAAATACAGCTGCAGGCAGTAGGAGGGATCTAGGGCTTAGCCTCTATAGATAATAATCTATGGGTAATCCCGCCAGAGCCAGGGCCCATTATACGCGGTATGCCCTCACAAAGGCCTCTTACCAGCAATAGCATGTGCGTAATGTATCTGCATCACCACATAGTTCACACCCACATCATCTCCCAGCTGATAGCCAACATCTGCAACACGTAACAAAGTTGTCAAGTGAACGAAGTCACAGTACATACATATGTATCACTAATGTTGAGTGCCTTTTCATTCCTGATGACTGTTTAATAAAACCAAAACATAGATTCAAATATGCAGGTATTGTCTTTGTTTTAGGAGTTATCACACTAGCCCACATCATGTTTATCCAGCTACAGTATTAAAAATGGACTAAAATGTTACCCATAAAAGTAAATTTTTAGGGGCAATAAAATGCCATAAAATATCATTTTTGGAACTGAAACTTAAATTTTCCCAGTACGATATCATCATACCTTCCAAACAAACCTCAAGACATCTTTCTAAAATAAATTAAAATTCCAGAATCAGGAAGAGTTATCTACCCTGTCATGGTCGAAATTTTAGGTCATTTAGGGAATTTAGTGGAAATGACAAGTAAGTTCAATTTTGGCATGGACACTGTGAAGCTACCTGAATCCTTGAATATTTCTTAATCAACATGCACCTTTTTCTTCAGTTGTATCCAAGTACAAACTGATTATCACGTGCCATATGACACAAAAGATGAGCTCCCAAATTTTCTGAACGTCTGAATGCATGGATAAACTTTCTAGGTGTATTAGCTAAAAGATACATAAAACAAACACTCTTAATTTAGAGATCACCCTGATTACTTTGACAAAGGATGAGACGTGATATCTTCCTTTCTTCAGCGTTTGTGACACTTGAAATTGAGCAGTCAGGACATAATTACATGCGATCCTTTCACTTATGTGCTACACATCAGTTCACCACTGCATGATTGCACATCAACATGAGCCATACACCCACTGAATTACTGTGTACACTGGCACGTGAGACTTCCAATTAAAAGCTTCCGAAGAGTCACATGTGAACAGACCTACCATAAAATATGTCATGGTAAAAGGGTGTTCAGACTCTTACCTTCAGGGAGATGAAGAGGAGGAGCATTTTTGGCCCAAGCGAACATGATGCCCCTTTCACCATTACAAATGGACCCGCACTCCCTGTTTAACCACAGACATGCATAAACACAATGAATATGAACATATGTGCCCCACTCACAACAGATACAAGCTTTCATAAAATATAAAAGATACCCCACTTCCTATACACACCACATGCATTGCTATCAGAAACTGGTCTCTTCCAATATTTTACAATATGTATTACTTTAACATACATCTAAAAAGCTAGAAATAAAACAAACAAAAAAACCTGTTTTTCTATTTCCGAGAATGTAGCTTAATCAACCTGTTTCCCAGTGAGAGCTTCGTCTCTATAATACAACTAATGGGCAAACCAGAATAACAATGAAAAGATGTTCAACTAAAGATGTTTTGGTATCATACTATCAGCTGGTTATAATTTATTTCACTTGAAATTTGTTATGTAAAAATGCCCTTTCAGAAGAACAAAAAGGCCTTTTACTGTAAAGACGCTTTTGATACCAGCAGTTCATTTTTTTCTGATAAGAAATTAATCAAAGTTTACATGACACCTTTAGGTGGCACCACAAGTTGAATGAATCAATCAGAATCAAGGAAAATGTGTCAGCTGAAAAATGCTATTAAAATTATAGCTGAAATACAGTCAGTGAATATTTTTCATACAGGAGATGTCAATGGATACGAATAATGTACTACACGTAGCTTTCATATACAAATACATGTGGGGCAAAGATCTCGCTTGAGCATTCTGCTGTGTTGGTCAGCACTCTAAACTCACCAGACTCCATTGTATTTGTAAGGTGCTGAGCAGGCGTACATTAATATGTGGTGGGCTGTTGAGGCGTCTGCCAAGGCCTTGTAACCAACTGCAAGGTAAACAGATGATGACAATAATACCATGGCAATTACAGATTTATTTACTGATGGCTGCTAAAGAGCTACTTTGGCATCAAAACCTCTTTATGTATGTATGCTTAGGGTTTATGTCATATTCAATAATTTTTCAGTCGTATGACGATGACGACGAGCCCTTTAGAATGTAGATATGCTGTATCTCCTTGTGGCAGGGCCAGTCCATGCCGCCAAAGTGCTGCCGTCACTGGGACATCGTGTCACAGACAGCAGACATGACACCACACCCTGTCACATTATGCCCGCATCGGGCCGACCGGTCCTGTTTCCTTGCTCTTACTTCTCAGTGCTAAGCACCAAGTGAGGCAGCCACGATTTTTAAAGTGTGTGACACACATGAACATAAGACATCACCACATGCTGACGCATAGACACGAATGGCTCTGTACATTCAAGTGCTCTTCCAGCATTCCAGCATAAATGCCATATTATTCAACATCACATCTGCCAAAATCGACGCCTTATAAGGAATACTTCCACATCACACCAGGAAAATATTACGGACACAGTAAGACTTTGTTTTTTGAGGAATCTTCAGTTATAGAGGTTAAATAGTGTTATTCATAAATCCTTCTGAACCATGATGCTAGCTTTGTTCCACAGGATTCCCTTCATAACATTTTAACATTTTCACCCAGTTTCCAATGGGAACTGGAGTAGCAGTTTTAATGTGCAAGTTTTTCACTTTACAAGGGCCGTCAGTTTATGTGTTTAGGAAAATGTAGTGCCCTGGTTAAACACAAGAACTTTCCCACAATCGACATAAAAACACATACAAAAGACAGGCATCATAACCATCCAGCCATGACCATGTCCATTGTGATCAGCAAAATAAGACCGATGAAACATATATCACTGACCATTGGAAAACACATATTAGTCCTTTACGTTTCATAACTGTTATGATATTTAAAGGTTTAACGGTGGAAAAGACAAGGCAGAACCCAGAGGTAAACATTGCTCTTTTCCAAGGCGAACTTTCTGTCACAGAGAAAATCCATGCAATAAGACCTGGGTTTGAACTTGTAACCTCATTAGCCATACAAAGATGTACAGAGACATCGAACTTGCTACAAAAGCCCCCAGTCCACTAATGGCCAGTGAGGGTGTCTATTACATAAAGGCCTCTACAAAGTATTAAATCTGTAGCCACAACATTATATAATCTATAAATAATAACTATATCCTTTTCTAATTCAACCACCAAAAGCTTACTTTGACTTATTGTTAACACTGATACCATTTTCACAATCATTTATCACAGCACTAAGCATTGTTTTCCAATTAGAACATCTGCAAACTTACCTACATAGCCTCTGTTTACTGGAACAGCTGTACACAAGTAATGATCAGACTGAAACGGTAAAATCACATCACTTTATTTAAACTAGCAACTACATGTAGCCTGATTTTCACTGTTTAATAGGACTGCTGTACAACATAGTACTATAAGGAAAAAAGTAGGGGATATTCTATTCAAGAATGAGATGGGAAAGTTTGGGCCATTGCCTGACCTCACTGACAATCTTACAGGTAAAAGTACAAAATCTCTATCCCTACCAGATTCACTTGCATGTGAATATTGGGGATAAATATTAGTATTTCTTCTTAACTCACATTTGCACTATTTTATTTTCAAAAATGTTAAAGCAACCTGGATTTTCCCAAACTTTTTTAAATAGCATGGAGAATTAACAAACTGAATTCGTCTGAACTGTTTACTTGAACTGCTAGACAACTTTAAACATACAACTATAATGTGTGGCCTTGAAAATTTAGGAATGATTTTCTTGCATTAATATACTTAGTTAACTAATGACATGAATGTGATATAGTATACTCACATATGCTGGCCTTGCGCCTGGCATCTTGACATCCAGTGTGTGTGTTTTTTTGACATGACCCCTGATAAAAGGGACCATCATCAAACCCCACAGAAACACAACTATATGCAGACTCTCCATAGCTAAGCAATGCGGCAGTAAAAAACAGGATGTGTTCGTTGTTAATGGTTATTTGTATATGGGGTATTGCTTTATCCTCTTCTGATGTGACCTACATGTAGGTCTAACTCAGGATTTCTGTAGAACTTGAGGTGATTTCTCGGGATGATGCTGATTACCTCAAAACTCTCCAACAGGCCTTGATGTGTTTAGAAATCCCATCAGTGTACTGTTGATCCTGCAAATGCGAAGACCTTCTCAGCTCACACAAGTCAAATGTAAACATCTGTCATTGACAAAGCCCAGAGGGTAAACACTGCTGAAATACAACAATAGTCGTATACATGCAATTTGTTTTGATTTGTTTTTGTAAATTGCTCCTGCTGGCAAAACTCTTTCCATAAGACTGTCAACATATATATATATATATATCAAAAATAGAACTCATAAAATTCTTAATTATTTACAGAGTTTTAATTCTGGGCTCAATGCTTTATACACATGACCGTGATCAGGTTTATGGGTAGAGGAAACTATGGAAGTGAAAATGAAGTTATTACTTTATTAGTACCAAATTTACAACAGTATTGCTTGGAAAAGCTTTAACATAGGTCATTTATACAACAGTATTGGTTGGAAAAGCCTTAACATAGGTCATTTATACAACAGTACTGGTTGGAAAAGCCTTAACATAGGTCATTTATACAACAGTACTGGTTGGAAAAGCTTTAACATAGGTCATTTATACAACAGTATTGCTCAAAACGTTATACTAGATCTGTTGGTTACTACAGTACTGGCACTTACTACGTTACTGGTCGTAAAAAGGCCCATGTGAAAAACAATTCCCGCCTTTAAATGCAGTCAAAGTTGCCAAAGCCACAATTTTGCTCACAATATCTATTATGCATGTTTCAAATTACACTGACAGACTGACTTCTGGTTGACATAATTCACCTGGTGCTAGAGTGACTACTTAATTCCACAGAAACAGCCTTTGAGATCCATATCAAGATTACAAAACTTCCTGTACCTGAGTCAGAAACTGTAAGCTTTTGTCACATTCATATTGTCGCATCAAATCAAATGATGTTCTGACAGAATTTAATAACTTTCGACTAAATGAAATGTATAAAGGATATCGCACAGTGATGGCTGAACACAATAAATACTGACTGACTGACAGCTTCACTTCTTGTGCATTATCATTTCCACCTTTCACGAGAACAATATTTATGGTATTCAACACTCACGGTACAATATTCTATTTCTTACCTAAACTTTGACAAGGTCTTGATTTTGTGTATTTAAACAAGTTTTAAGCAATGTTTTTAGTTAAACTTACAAAGACTTGCCTATGTTGTGATGTCAGTCAAAAATGAAATAATTAGTTACATAAACACAGGTAAACCCCCTCAGACACAGGAGAACATTTTGAAATAGAAGGGAAAGATAAAGATGTCTCCTAGCATTTACCTGATTTATGAGAGGCTGAAATTCATCAGGTCCAAGCAAACAAGACAGGGTAGTGGTCAATAGATGTCATCCAGGTGAGACACCAGACAGCTGCAAAATACCATGAGATATGCACATATTTATGTATGTATGTGCAGAATCAAAAATCAGTTTAATCGATCAAAAATACAGAAACAATGAAAGTTCACAGCCTGAAATAAATCTACCTGCACATTTTTAGTTCAGCTTTTTTCTGCCTTGGCTTAAAATCTGCAAAATTTTCACCTGTTCATTCTGTTCACATGTATGTCAAGGCAACAGTGGTAACACTCTATCATGAACAACAGAAACCCCCATCTAAATCTATGTTGTCTATATATTATACATACATGTAACTTCAAGTACATGAGTCCTGTACGTCAGTAGATGTGTGACAGATGGAATTGGGTATTGATCCCTGGTTGAACAACATCAGGAGAACATCACTGAGTGTTTACAGTTGAACATGGTGAAAGATCGTGAGTCTGCAAACTAAATGTATGCATCAGCACTTTAGGCTCTGACAATTACAGCGAGCCTGGCTGTATCAACCAGGTCTACATTGCAGGTGACAGTCTTAGCTACCCTTAATTTATCAAACAGAGCATAGGACCTAAGTGTAGAAAACTGTTTTATGTCACTGTAACCACAGAACCACAAGACAGGTGAACCTGGGTAATTTTCTACAGTTTACTAAACTTGACACCTATTTCTTTCAAATTAAGAATGAAGGTGACATTTAATCTTGCAATGCTGCACATTTGTCTGTTATTTTATCTTACAAATTATTAGTACATGTATAACAAAAGTAAACAGAACAAATGAATTCAAATAATAAAGAAATGAGATTATCCTTATTATTATGTCTCAGGGCGCTATATGTGCAAAAATTGCAGCAACTGATGCATCCTAAGCAGAAGCATTTATTTCATTTCATATTTATCCAGCTAGCTTTGATCGTAGAAAATAAACAAAGATAAGTGTACATGTAACACACTTCATAATAAAAGAACACTTCACTCCATTTCCCTGTCAAACATGTTAACCTGGCTTATGAAACAAAGAAGTACATAGTCTTAGCATGTGTGCAAGAGGGAAATTTGGACAGTTGTATTTCCTATAACTGAAAGGTGAACTGCACGCACATGTGCATTTAAATGTCAGGGTTATATCCTCAGCATTTTAAGGGGTTCACTATAGTTGCACAGTATGATCAAATGACAAAAAGACCACAAAAAAAATAGGCTCTCTCAGATAAACTGCAGACTATATTGTGCAAATTTTGCTCCCCAAACGTAGAAAAAAGTCATAAATGAACACTAATGGATATAAAAGGTATCATTTTTACTCAATTCAAGTTTTACACATTGAACAAATGATATGTACAGTGTAAGACCGTTTAATCACAAAAAGAGCTCACCTTTCACAGCTCACCGAAATTTTTGTATTTCTTCCGTGATCATTAGGTTTTATCATCTTGTAAAATGGCTGAATGCTCATACTGTTGGAATGATTTCTCACCTTCCTTTTGCAATAATTATGCTCAGATACTGATCAGTTCATTTAAAAGGTACGTCTTTGTACACTGTGCCAAAGTGTTACTTATTAATCTCGTGGAATACAGTATAGTGTATACTGTACATGTACATGGGTTCAACCAGGTCTCAAATACTGCATAATGTATGAACCTGTGAAGCTCTCACAGGAAATACATGTACATGGCGAGAGAAAAACTTCCATTCATTGATTAGTGTGGCAATAGCTGAGAGAGTGATCTCTTGTACAACATTAAGGATAATGTACGTATGTATGGTTAGGTGTTACGTCATACTCAACAATTTTTCAGTCGTATGATGGCGATGAGTACTTGGAGCACTTAAGCATACTACTCATAACCAAAATTTCACCATTTTGCCTGGTGTAATCCAAAATATTGATCAAATATTGGCGTACGTATATATATTCAGAAAGCTAAATGACTGTTGACTTTAAAAAAGCTTCTAAAGTTCACCTAACTTCACCATTAATCAAAATTAAGAGAAAGTTATAAAAGTAGAGTTGTTTTTCAATTCAATGCTATATATTTGCAAATTCCCAATCTTTTCATATTTTTCTTGCTCAAGTGGATTGTTTACTATTTAAACGAAAAAACAGTTACATGTAGTTATTTAATATTGATCTCACATTGTTGTGAGTGATGATCTAAAGTCACAACTTTCAAAAATATGAAAATTTTTCAAACTTTGATATTATTTTACCAATATCTTTTAATAAAGTAGAAAAGATATAAAAAAAATATGTAGGAAAGTTTTTTTAACTGAAGTATTTGGCTACAAGTGTGCCAAGTTTGATAGAATCCTGCAGAAAAATAGGGAAGAAATAAACGTATTTCACTAAACAATCATCTCTAAAACAGACAAGAGAAAAAGACCAAAATATCTGGAATAGCATTACGTGTGACAAAATTCATCATTAATTCATTTGCCAATTAATTTTAATTGAGGATTGTCTCGCATCCTGTTAAAATGTGAGCATGTATATCAACTTGTGTTAAATTTTAAAACTTATTATCATCCATGAAAGCATAAATTGGTGTTTCATCTTGACAGTTCTAAGCAAAATCTGCTAGCTTGTGTTTATAAATCCCTCCCTGAATGGCACATTGGTGGGGTGATTAAGACTGTTGTTTTGGTTAAGAGGTTTACTTGGGTAGTCTGCAGAAGCAGCCATGCATAGTTCATAGCAGGAGGCAATATACATTTACCAGAGGCAGCTCCATTCACAGTAGGTAACCACCTCCTTCAGTGAATTATTCCCTTCAATCAGGGGGAACTAAGAAAACAGAATGTTATACTTTTTGTCAAATTTAAGTTCTTTACAATTCGAACATGGATTTCATGTTTAAGCGAGAGGAAATATAGGAGAATGGAGAATAAAGTGAATTAAAAAAAAAATCACCAAATTTCACCCCTGACCGGGTTCTAGTATCCTTAAAATAAGGCTGGTGTTTGGTGTGTGTGTTGGTAGGGGGAGGAGTGAGGGGTAGGGGGTGATAGGGAGCCCTAACACTATCTGTGCTCAACTTAGAAGTAAGTCTACACTGCTATTTTTAATAGCTCAGCATTTAAGCGGAAATACATGTTAGCAAGCAGTGCTCAGGCTTCAAATTTGCCAGTGTCGTGAACATAAGATGTCAACCTGCAGGTCTCACAGCCGACATGGGCATTGAGACAAGCTTGTGATACATGTACATTTGTGGAAGGCTCCATCTAATCAAAGATTTTCTTTCTTCTTGACTGGCTTGATGTTGTACATAAACATACAGTATACCAAATAAACGCCAGAAATTCAACAGAAAAACTATGACCAGTACTTTCCATAAAGAAAAACACTTTAGCTACACTGGCACTGAGTGAATTCTTTCACACTTGAACCAAAGCATTAATTTAAACTAGATGTAGATCCAATTAAGTAAACATGGTCGTGTACATACCTTAACAAGAGCTTCAGGATTAACTGATCAACTTCCAGCCAGTAAATCAACTTATCAATTACAGCCTATAAAATGTCTACATAATGAGCACTTTACAGACATACTTTTGAGAGAAATACCCTGTCAGAATACCTGGAGGACAAACACTAAAAATAGTTCCACGTTTTCAAGAAACTAGGGTATACAGGGAAGCATCACTCAGACTTTCAGCCTTGCCGGCCCTATCACAATGACTTTTGTTCCATGTTGTATTACTGTGAATAACAGGTATGTCGAACTGAGCATACTCCATACAGGCCACACAGAAAAGCAGGATAATGTCCTGAGTGGTGTCCTACATCACGCTGCTATCAAATCACACACAGTTTGCATTCTGTTCCAAACCAATGAACACAGTCGTTCGTGCATATTACAGATATATTCACAATAATTTTGAAATTTATACAGTAAGTACTATTATACACTAGGTATCATGAGCTCACAGTGGTGCACAATATCATATGTCAGTGAATATTTATATTGGTAAGCTTAATTTTCATGTATATGGTAGTGTGAGGAGAAAAGACTGCATTTGGGTAAGTATATTCTACTTAATACCTTTCCCGAAAGGCCATCCGGTGAAAGGAGAGAGAGGTGGGTTTGATCATGTGATCTCTTTGGTCAGAAGCTACATGTTGTAATGGTACGGCGAGGCAACAATACTTCACACCACTCAGCCAGCAAGAAGGGTAGCACTATTAAAACCCAGCTTGATTTTGGCTATAAAATACACTGGTTTTCAGAAAGGTCAGTGGTATAAAGCCCACAGGAAATAAAATAGTGCTCAAGAAAAGGTCAGCATGCAAAATAAACCTATTCCTCAGACATGAGACATCAACTGTACCCAAATATACCATCCTGGGGTGCCTCTTATTTATTATATACATGTACGTACACATATACCTGATAATTCATCCTTATAACATTCAATTCATTAAACACTTACCTATTTATTTGCTTTTTTATTTACTTTTAACATGATTCACCATGCATTTGTATTGTGCTTAAGAATATTTAGTTGTAAATATATTCAATGTTATTGATGTCCTGTTATGTGATGACAAAAACCAAGTAAACCGGCATAAATTCATCGACAGTCATATAATAAAATCCTTATCAATAAATCTGAAGGAAAAGCTGAATAAATCATTAAATATAGAAATAATACAAAGTTACATGTGCAATTAACACTGGGAAATTTATGCCCAAATTAGACACATTACACATACAAGGTCAGCCTGTTCATAATGGCTACTATAATGTAAACCACATTTAATAAATAGTCATGTACCTGTCAAGTCTCTCTACTTAACCCGAGAAGACAGAGCTAGTGAAAACATCATCTGGGCCAGCTGAGAAACCAAGGACCCCAAAATACATACAGGATAATGCACAGTGAAGGCAGAATACCTTAAATATTAATTGAGTGAGAGATGGAAATGATAACCCATGACACGAGTGGGTTATCATTTCCACCTCTAGCAAGAACAATATTTATGGCATTCAGCCTTCAATGTTCAATATTTTATTTACTATTTATACCTTAACACTATCATAATTTTGTGTGCTTTAAAGAGTTTTCGGCATTTTTTCCAGTCTTAGCCCGTCACAGACATGCTTAGGGCCTGACGTCCTGTACATGATGCGATGTATGATGTGAGAATGTAGCAGATGACTGAACTTGCATTATGACGTCATTCCACTGAGATCAGATTGGAAGTTCATAAAATAAAATGTTTCTTCTGACATCATGATGTCTGGGTGTGAAATATCAAAATGTGATAATTCACTGCAATGAAAATAACACTTTCATCAGTGAAGGAAATACTGAGATTTCACTGATGTATAAATAACAAATGCATGTTCATGTTTGCATATGAGTACTGTGATGTAAAACCAGACATCATGAAGCACTCTGTTATCTGTACACATACAGGAATGTATAGTGTACCATTAAGGTTAGTCATGTTCAAGAAGTTTCCACTCTTGTGTTTACAGTCAGCTTCCTGGCATGAGAAACCTGGAAATGACCAGGGTAAACCACCAACCTTTGAGATGTTAGTGAAAAATTTTCCAATGTATGATGATCATGCCATTACTGGTATACATTACATACCATCCATTATTTCACCCAAACGGATTGGACTCACCCAAATAGTCACATGGGCATGGTTGATGATTAATTTCCATCAAAGCCACAGATATTGACTCAGAAAGGGAAAAACTGGACATTCCCTGTGCAATGCCGACACTGAACGTGTACCTTGAGAATTTACTGACTGAAGGACAAGCATCTTAAAAGCCAGCAACTCTGCCAAATTAAGGATGAATATCCTAGACATGCTGAAAATGTTCTGAGGTTTGTTTAAAAGGTGACATGATATCCTACAGGAAAAAGTGGTTACAATGTAGCTCTCAAGTGTAATGGGGGTTCTGCATCAATAATGACAAGCCTAGTTTCCAAAAGTAATATATGATGATGTTTATATGCGTTTATATTTTCTTCACTTGGCTGTAGTGACATGCATAACTTTAGGGGGTTCTTTAAAAGAAAAGAGAAGTGACAGGTTAAAGCTGCGGCATCTTCACACATATCTATATCCGCTGGAGGCATCTTAGTGCAGTAACTTCCTTGTCAGATGTCACTCTTTGGAGAACAGGACGTTATGGGTTACATTTCAGGAACTAGAAATGTGAGTGATTTTTTTTGATTGTCTTTTGTTAATAGTCTGAGATAAAGAATAGATAACCTACTAAACAAACATGTAGGTCTGAACAATCATTGCAGACTAGATTCAGTAGTTTCACATCTTTTCAACATGTATATGATGTATCTATTTGCTTCGCTATTTTTTCATTTTTATTTTCACTACTGACTGTTTTCAGAAGAAAGGTTATGACATAACTACATGTGGTACCAAGACTAAAGCTTACTAGAAACTGGGTCTAATACAACATCGGATATATTTATTTATTTATTTGATTAGTGTTTTACACCGTACTCAAGAATGTTTCACTTATACGACAGCAGCCAGCATTATGGTGGGAGGAAAGCGGGCAGATCCCGGCGGAAGCCCACGACCATCTGCAGGTTGCTGGCAGACCTTCCCACGCGTCGGACATATTAGTCCCAGGTATAAATTAATAACAACTGTAGGTCTAAACAAATATATATAAATATATATATTTGATCCACTGTAATAAAATCAAATTGCCGGTGAAAGTGTCAGGCAACGCTGGAGAAGCGATAACAACTCTCAGTGTTCGCCAACAGATATTGATCAAAGGAAACAACATTAGCTCAGTGCTGTCAAATGTCCAGCCTGCTGTGTATACACAAACCATCAGAGCCCGCGGGCTTCGTCCATCGTGTCTCATTCAAGAACCACTAGTAAAGACGTTCGCCTTCACGTTTAGCATACTTACAACGGCGGTGGGATATCTGTAGAGTCCACTTTAGAAGGATGGCGATCTTAGCGAGTTTTTCTGTTACAATCTGCTGTTTTTACCCCTTTATCAGCCACCTTCCAGCCCCATGTCAACATTGACGTTCCCTTCGCGGTAGCGCCACTTCCGGGAAGCATCTCTGAAAAGGGGATGTAACTCTCATAAGCATTCGGTGACTACAGGAAAATAAGCATGGGCCAATCAGGCACAGATTTTTCTCTTCGTCAAATCGGTAAAAAAAAACATTGGATTCAATCCCGGTCTGGGTGGATCATCCTTAACACTTCAAAAATTTTCAAAATGGATGCTATTAAACCTAGCTATTATCAGCACAAGATAGAAAGCCAACTAACCCTACCGCAGTCCTAGTTAACAGGTAAGCATTTGTTATCTCAACGAAGACTTAAAAAAGTCCTGGAAGCCTATGTATGGTGTCTTCAGCGAAGCGTACCAATGAGACAGCACTCAGTAAAATGTGAATCACTGTAATAGTGCGCATATGTGACCGGGTTTACCAGGCTGGGGATTTGGACCAACGATCTCTGTATTTCGAGTCCACGCCTCCATCATTGGACTGAGTGAAAAGGGCCATTATAAAATACAGAATGGAAAGAGATTGTCAGAACGCCTCGATCCTCATACAGCTTTCATCATTTGAGGATGTGCTCGTGCATTTGGGGGGTAAAATGCTATCAAGCGAAACAAATCGGTTTCGGTGGTCAGAGTGTCAGCAATCATGAAATCAGCAGCAGACGCCATGCAAGTCACAGGTGGGCGTTCAGCGTGGATGTTGGTGACACCTGGTGTCAGCAACATATTCTAAGGGTACATGTACGTTGCTTTTTGTCCATCCCTGGACAGTCAAAATTTCTTCGACTTTATTTCTTTTGTGGCCTTGGTTGCCAAAAACGGTATATGTACATCCAACATAGTGGAAGAACCCTTATTTGCTTGACGTGAAGCACGTCTTCAAAGCCACATTATTTTACCCCTTTGTATGCGGTACCATACATATCATGATAAAAATGTCATATTCGCCTATATAAATGTTGTACTGTCACTGTTATGATTGATTATACAATGTGTCGTGTACTTTTTATATGCCCGCTTTCGAAGAAATCGGACGTTTTATGTTATGGTGTTGTCCTTCCGTCTGTCCTTCTTTTTGTCTGTCCATCTGTCCGTACCATCTTAACCGGGCCATAACTTTTTAACGACAACTTTGTACAATCTTAAGCTTTGAATGACTGTTCCTTGGATCTGGATGGTGTGTCATGACCTTGATCCAAGGCCATTAGCTCAAGGTCAAGGTCACCATAGCACACAATCCTAAAATTTTAGTCTGGGCCATAACTTGAAAACGAAAACTTTGCAGAAGCATATGTTTTGCATCTTGATCTAAGGTCATTAGCTCAAGGTCAAGGTCACCATAGCATATAATCGTTCTCGCTTTTCCGGGTCATAACTTATTAACTTTATACAAGCTTATACTTTGCATAAATGTTGATTACGCCCAGGGCCTGTATCATAACGTTTACCTCACACTTGCTGCTCCATTAGAGTAACAAACCGACACCTTGCTGCGGGAGTATGCATCGCCCATTTACCGGTGACCTGTTTTTCTCTCGTAAAATCCATGCCCTTATATTCCATATGAATATGAGTTATATGCATGTATTCATGAAAAATTTTAAAAATTTTAAAATGTTTCCAAGTGTAAACAGAACCAACACCATGGATATTCCGTAATTATTCCACTCCAAAATCTTATATTTGTCGAGTAAGCGTTAAAAACATGCATACGATGCATCCACCGATGAAGCGCTAACCTAAATTATAAACTTGCACTTGCGGACCCAGCAAGTTGGCACACCCAGGAGCCACTCACTAATGCGGTTGATGTGAGATCAAGTCGACCTCATGCTGGCTTCCTGTCGGGTCCTATGTTGGAAAGTCTGCCGGCAACCTGGGGATGGTCGTGGGTTTCTCCCGGCTCTGCCCGGCTTCCTCCCACCATATAATGCTCGGAATACCAAGTGAAATAATCGTTAGTGCGGCGAAAACACCAGTCAAACAAAAAATAAATAAAAATATGTCTAACATAGATGACAAAATAGTCTTCAAATGAACTCTGAAAATGTCATAAAACTATGTATAGGTCTATGTAGGTAGTGTTGCGGTATACACTTACCCATATACAGTTATATATATATATATAGTTATATATATGTACATATTTTAGGTTTGCCATGGTAACATATGTTCACATGCAGTATATAATACAGTGACATTAAAAAATATTGGATACAATGCAGTTTTAGCTATTTATTGCATAACCCTTTTTGTTTTAGGTTGAAAACACATGAGAATGTTCCAATAATACACATCTTTACATTTACAAGTGTATAAATTGAAAAAAATCTTAGTTACAAACATTTTATTAGCAAAAATACAAAAAATAACCAACTCAAAAATATTGAATACTTTTACTTAATAGTTTGTTGCATGACCCCTATTGTGTTTAACTGCTTCTAATGATCCACAGTTGATCGTGAGGCTTTTACAAAAATCCGCTGGAATCTTAGCCCATACTTCCTTGCAGAAATCTTCCAGCTGCTTGATATTTTGTGGACTCCTTGCATGAATCTGCACCTTTAATTTCCTCCACAAATTCTCAATGGGATTGAGATCAGGAGATTGACTAGGCCATGTCATGACGTTTATCTCATTATCTTCTAACCATTTTTGAGTAGCCTCGCGGTTTGCTTAGGATCATTGTCCTGTTGAAAAAGAAACGTTTGTCCAAGGCCCAATGATCTGGCAGATTTTAGAAGATTTCGATCCAGAATTTCGCGACATTGAGAAGCATTCATCTTCCCTTTGACTATTTTTAGTTCCCCCGTTCCATCTGATGAAAAACACCCCCATAACATAATACTACTGCCTCAGTATTTCTCCATGGGCATGGTATTTTGAGGGTTGTTGGCCGTTCCTTTTTCCCCCAAACTTTGGTTGCCGCATCCTTTCCAAAAAGTTCAATTTTGGTCTCATCAGACCATATTCCAAACTTGTTTTGGTTCATTCTCATATCTTTCAAGAAATTTTAAGCGGGCTTTTCCGTGTTTAGCCTTCAGAAAAGGAACTTTTCTTGGTGATCTCGAATGCAGGCCGATGCGATTGAGAATTCTACTAATTGTGTCTTTGCTTACTTTCTTCCCAGCTACTGTAGGAGCGTTCTGAATGTCCCTACGGGTGATGAAAGGATTCTTCTGCACTTTGCGTGCAATCCACCTTGCACTATTCTTGTTAATTTTCCGAGGCCTAACATATGCTTACAGTCGTTTTGAATTTCTTCCACTTTCTAATAAGGTTTCCTACTGTAGTTAAGGGCACATTCAGATCCCGAGATGTTTTACGATAGCCATCCCCTCTTTTGTGACGTTCGACGATCATATTGCACACATCCTCTGATAACGCTTTAACTTTACCCATCTCTCTTCTAAGGCTAGTGCAAAATGTTGGTTAAAGGAGGGAACTGGCTCTTCAATTTCTTAGTAAGGTAACGTGGCTCTTTCTGATTGGTCCAAAGTAACAGTGCATATTATTGGGTCAGGCTGCGTTTGTCGATTTTCAAAGCAAAGCAAGATATTTCGCAAAAAACGTGAAAGAATGTTATGTATTCAATACTTTGGAGTTATTATATTGTATCTTTGATAATAAAATGTTCGTAACTAAGATTTTTTCAATTTATACACTTGTCAATGTAAAGGCATGTATTATTGGAACATACTCATGTGTTTTCAACCTGAAACAAAAAGTGTTACGCAATAAATAGCTAAAACTGCATTGTATCCAATACTTTTGCGCGTCACTGTACATATATAGTACACTTCTTGAGAGGATAACTTCTAATTGTACACATTTTGTCAGAGTTACAATTCTTTGGCTCGATCAAGAGTATCATGGCAAAGGAATCCATCTCAGCGCAAACACGACATGGAATATGACCGCTGCAATATCTATGCAGAACATTCAAAAGACAGGGAGATCGACTCAATACTCTTTTAACGTTAATGGGAGGCTAACTGTATTCTTGGCCCTCTTTCTGATCGCCATCCCTGTAAGTATTTATTTAAACAGAGGGTCTTCCATGACCGACGAATGTTCGCGTGCTAGCATGGTGTAATGGCCAATGCTGTCGCTGTGAGCTCAAGCCCATCTCCTGCTGGCTTTTTATCCGGTGGTTCGTGGGAAGGCCTGCCAGCAACCTGTGGATGATCGTGGGTTTCCTCCGGGCTCTGCTCGGTTTCCTCTAACCATAAGGCTGGCCGCCGTTGTATAAATGAAATATTTTTGAGTACATCGTAAAACATCGCTCAAATAACTAAAAAAGTAAATAGTATAATAACCTCGACATCAGTTTTATATTGCTATACGTTTACTGTATTTCTGGTCTTAGTTGTGTCGTTTCTCTGCATGTAAAAGATCCACGAATACGTGTAAGTATATAGATACATGTATAATATGCAACGTGCTAGTGGTGTTTTGAAGTTGTCAAAGTTACTTCTATGGGGACGTGCGACATTCATTCTAACCATATACATACAGTGTTCTAACGGGCATCTGCTACAGGCTCATGCTAATAGCACTCACACCTGGATGGACGAACGTCACGCTTTGTCACTGTGACGTGACTGCATCGACCCTGGTGGTGAGGTAAATTCACGCCGTTACAGGTAAAAAGAGGAGATTTTGTGCTTTGTAGCCTCGTCGTGGTTTTTTACTCTCCGTGCTAACTCAGCACGACGAAGAAATAACATCAACTTATATATACTTAATTAAATGTATTGCGGCGCCCATATATGACGCAGCTTCCCCAACCTAATTTGCTTTCACTGTATTTTTTTCTTTAAATTATTTAAAAATTCAAATATTTATAGTTATGGGATATAAAAATAACTTCCATAAACACCCCCTACCCAAGTAATTAACAGACTCTTGAAATGTGCTTAAATTGATATAAACACTCAGCCCTTTGTCGCGAATATAATATATAGATTTATGTAAGCTCAATAATTTCAGGTAATACATTTGCAGACTTTTATGTATCTGTACCATTACGTAAGAAAAACCGACGCATACACACATACTTGAATATATGAAGAGATATTTATGTATAAATTTGATCGGTTATATTTTGTCACAGTACACTTCTGGGTGGGGATTTAATTGGAGAGATACACGTATATGTATATATGTGAGCTAATTTACCTCTTGCACCCCGACCCCTTCTAGCCCCACAATGCTCCCAGTGCCATGCCGTGTCACGTGACTGGCGGAATTTCTTTGCTCGGCAGGGCCAGCTGGCTGCAGTGTTCAAGCTAGTCTTTACTGTGGCTATCGGTATACCTCATCTATCACGGAACCCATCATCTATCAAGGCACAAATCGGCTCATCACGTAAGTAACGGTTAACTGTAATTAACCATTCATTTGTAACATCTCTCAAGAAAGGCTGATATGTACCATCAGTAATATTAACGCTGACTACGAAGATGTGATCATTTTAGGTAAAGGCTACGTTCACAACAGCCAGTCCATTGACATCTGGCTAGGCCCGTGATGCTGGATTGTCGAAGGATGTGGACCTGAGAGAAAGCCTTGCCTTGCTTACTCTATGACGCTGCGCTGTTTGTCAGCAGCCTGCTCAATTTGGAGAATGATGATTGTCCAGTGTTTGGCGGTTCAGTTATATTGGAACCTCTGTCTCAATTTGTATTCCCCTAATAGCCGGGTCAGAGAATGAATACGCCAGAAATGTACAAAATGGTTTTGTGATGAAAAACGTGAACAAGACAAGCGAGGAACAAACCTTTCTTGCCATTTTATATTATCTCTAGACTACCGGCATAATGTCCCGTGACGTCAAATTGAAGGCGGTCTATTCAAATGTATTTTCCTTATTTTTATGCATTACTAACATAATTTTTTAATTTTCTGAAGAAAATGTTCAAGACGATGAAAGATGAGAGAAACTGAGAAAAAGAAAAGCGGTGCGGAAAAAACAAACTGCATCTTGAAGTTGAAAATTGTTAACTTGTGATTCTTGAAAAGCCATATGGGTTGAAAAGAAGCATGTCGCCATCTTGCTTTCCGTCATGTGTCTCGTTTCTTTTGTCGGTGGCAAACATTCCTGACCAAAAAAACCGGCAAACTTTGGTTTGTTTCATCGTTTGCCAGGGTATGAATCTCTTTGTCAATTTGGCGAAGAAGTGTACCCCCGAGAGCGGGATGTTTGATTACCGAGCTGACTCACGGACGGATCGAAATACCGCCCCCCTACCAGCCCTCCCACCTCACCAAGATCAGATTTAGCAAGCTTGTCAGACAGCGAGGCCGCTCATAACTGGCTCTGCTTATACCGCATCCCTCTGTGAAATTAAAATCTTAATTCACATCGGACTACTGGTGCACATTTATTCCCAAATCACGCATATCTCAGCGACATGCACGCGTCTGTACTCAGCACTGATATGATATCAAGAATCAATCCCTTTTTTGTATTAAAATACAACGACTGTCGCTGGAAAGGGAACAAAATTGAGATCAAGTGCTCTGTTCTTTGGCAAGTAAATTTACACGGCGACAAAAACAAATAACTGCCAATTCTGGAGTAAGAGGAGCTACCCAATTGTTTAATTTGCTTGACGTGGAACCGTTACCTCTATAGTTATACGGGTGACAGAAATGGGGTATAGTGCAGGTCGGGCTTCCAAGATCGCTAGGTAACTATTATATATTGAGATATTGATTGGCCAAATATGGTAAAGCAAACTGAGACCAGATTCGTGTCGACACGGAGGATCGTTTTAACCCGAGTTGTTGCTTTTTTGCCCTTCATCATGTTTGCACCGAGTCAAACTTTCTTATCAGGACATCAGCTCTTGCCAACTTGTTCCACCGCTTATATAGTAATCGAACCATGGCGCTATCGTCCAATTTAACCATACCGGCTGACGCGAATTTAACTCTCCATGATTGAGCACATGTCATATTTTGCAGACTAGTCGCAGTCCTTGCAGAATTACAATGATAACTTTCACTGACGTTGAACTAGTGAATAACGGATAGCCATACATAACCTTCATGTATGTTTTGAAACAAAGGCCATGCAAGTTCAATTCCATATACACTGTATGAGTTTATATAGTAACTTACACACATTGCCATAATACACCCAACTAGTATTATACAAGTAAATTTGTCCTGCATTCACGGGCACTCGTGTTAAAATTGAAATGTCATATATAGCTTTAATAATGTTCAATCTAACATTGTGGGGAAGCATTTGTAATGTTAAGATAACACTTTCTAGAGTACTAGTTAACTCATGCTAGTTGAAGCCAAATGGCCGGGTGTCCTGTAGAGAGGATGACAGGCAAACACCATTAAGCACAAGTACACGGTCCGGTACTGCATGCAGTATAACCGTCCGGACTGGAATTATAATAAGTACATATATACGTTCATCCGAAATAAATACTGTGTTAAACGAGTCCAAATTGGCAATAGCTGCGAGATATATTGGAAAAAAAGTCGAAGTCGTCTTGTACTCAGGACATTTTGTTTTAAGTCATTGGGCCATGTTTAAAAGTAGGAAGTCAACATTTTGACAGACCCATCGACCAACTGATCAACCCATGCGCAAACCCAAGACAAACCATGGACTTGAGTATAGAACTGCTTGCCTCAGAGTAAAATTAGTATAGCTGATATTTAAGGATGCAGACTATGTTTCCTGCCAGTTCTATTCCAGAAGAAGATTTGCTCTGTGAATTTGCAGTATATATCCAGGGTTTTTCTACCCAATTTCGTTTTAGAAACTCAATTTGAAAAAAAAAACTCAATATTTTGCGTCAAAATATATCGAAAACTCATGAAAACTCAATACCAAATTTGTTCAAAACTCTATTTTGCCATATTTCTTAAGAGTGGTTATCACAATGAAAAAGTGGCTAGAAAACACTCTAAATTACACAAAATGTATTTTTGCCTGGTTGCAGGTGTACTATGATTGCCATATATACACATGCATATGTACCGCATCAAAATATTGTATGCTCAGCAAAACTATACCGTTCGGGTAGCGATTGATTGGATATGTCGTATGTAATGGGTCGTCCGAGAGTACCGACTGTACCTGATCCCCTATATCAGGTTATAAAGTATATATCATTTGACTGCCAAGTTCCATTCGACAAGTGGCGCAGAAAAGAGCGCTGTTAAATATGATTCTAAGCAATATATCTACTCAATCCACATACAAGTTGTAAAAAAAGATGTCTACTTTGGTAAATGGTACTTTTTCCGATTTTAACGGGAATTTTTTCGAATAACGGGATTTATGCCTCTTCCAAAGCATCTGTCGAGGAGAGAGGAAGGTTAATAAGTATACTAGGTTAGTGGTATACTTACAAGTATATATGTTCCTCAGTTTTATGTATCGATCTCATGCACATAAATGCACAGTATCTAAGTTGCCAACATGAATATTTGACAGCCTTGCCTCGATCTCACTCCTAATCTTGGTGGATCTCTGTTAGCAGTTACTTTGCTATCTTCCACAAAAACACGTTTGAAGAAGAATGTAGGGCATCAGTTGCCCACATTCAGCCTTCTCTTTTCGTATTTAATTTAGCCTCAAACAACAATCAAATAGAAAAAATAAACCATCCAGCTTAGCGAGTATTGCATGATAAACTGATGAGAAAAGTACATACTGAAATCATGTATCACCCACCACCACCGCCAAGTGAAGACACAAAAAACAAAAACCAAACAAACAACCCCCCCCCAAAAAAAAAACAAAACAAAAAAAAGAAAAAAAAAACACCACCACCAACAACAACAAAATCACAAAGCAAACAAAATAACATGTAACAAATGAATCCTCGTGGAAATAGATTACACATTTCTTTCTTTCTCCCAATGCTTTCGCTATATAGTCCAATACATATTTACTTATATGTTATATGGGACATTTAGTGAAGGAATTATTGTGCATTAACTGTGGTCCAGTTGCTATATGATTGCTTAATCTTAGGTTATTTCCTAGAAGCCAATATATCAATATCCAGCGTAATTTAATCAGCACTGATTGGAAGAGCACGCTGCAATCATTAAGCATACGAAGGAATTTCCGGCCATCGAGTACACTGACACTATATATTTTATTATTCAGTCAGTGCAGATTCATAAAGCTTGAATGCAAGTGACATTATTATAGGCAAAATGACAGACGGATTTCAAGCCGAATTTTCAAATTTGACTAAACGATGAAGTTCGTCTGTTGGTGTATTTGCCATAAGCTGTTCTCGTTAAGGAAATCGCGAATTAGAAGCTTTTTAAACTTGTGTGTTTTCTCCCGTCCGCTTTACAATTTCAGCAAACAGATGCTGCAAATTATGGTGACGTTTAGAGGATCGATTGGCATGTCTGGTCTCAAAAAAGCTGAGTCATCTCAACTGGGGATCTTCGCGGCTAGCTTGTAGAGATGGAGACAGCTAGGATAAGACAGCATTTTATGTATTATCAGCAGCTGAGAATCTCCCTCCTATCGTATATAATGACACGGTATCCTGTACTGTTGATGATACCTCTCCCCGTTGAGGACGACAGATGCCAGAGATGTGCCAGAGTCATACACAAGACAGGCGGAGCCTCCCGGCTATCTGTACATTCCCCACCTTAATGGTTCAGAAAAGAAAAAAAAGAAAAAAAAACTCTACACATCTAGAACGACATGTGGCGTGTAACTTCAACTTCCCACACGTGGCTTTCATAGTGATAAGCGGGAAAAGTTTACGTTTTTTGTTGACAGACTGTTTCTAGTCTGGAGACTGATGCGTGATGCCAAGTATCCTGTGCATGTATTTAGAGAACATGAATTTTACCATAAACAGAATAATCAATGTAAAGATAAATCTAGCCTGCTACGAGGCTCTTCCGATTTGTTGACAGCCTATACTATATAGTAATACAAGATGTTCTGTTGCACAAGTCTATCTGTATGTGTCTTACCAGATCAGCATCGAGCTTACATATAGGGAAGACCGCATACATGTGTTTTAGTTGTGAACCTCCTGATACGTGTTTTTTTTTTCTTTCCCCACATGTATGTAGACCTCTCGTGAATTCATCTTCTCGTTTTGGCATGCATTACTGACGATCTTTCATTCTTGTTCTCGGACTTTTTGTCAGTAACTTCAATCAAGCAACCAGTCTGTCTTTAATTAATAAAAATAATAATTGTTTTACGTATATCCCATGTGCTTATAAATATGACAAAGCTTGGTCATTAAAAACTATTTTCCATAAATGTGATATTTCTTGTCTACAATATGAAGTCTGCCATTTTCGGAGTCGCATACACACTTTTTGTATAATAAACACACCAGTGGTGCTGTAGGGTTTAGCATCTATACATGAAATGAAACAGAATCATGAAGTCAGTAATGCACATGATATAATAAAGACTGAAATAACAGAATGTTATTTTGTAATCAAAAGGTATAGCAGTCAACTCACATTAATTTATACCGGTTTTATACATTATTAGACAATATCTTCGTGCCATGCACTGGAACACTTATCTACTTCTGATTAGAAGTTAATGTTAAAAAAGGCTATCGATTCTTCAGGATATCGAGTAAACTTCAATTAGACGTCCTGAGGGTATTAAATTTGTCTCACATTATTGACGCCTGCGATGGATTGCTATGACAGCAACGGGAGGATTTTTTTCCGTTTCCTTCCTAATTTCATTAATTTCGAGCATTTGTACTCGTGTCAGCGACTTTATGACTGTGTTTAATTCCCCAAGAGCAACATAACACATTTATAGCTTGAATTTCGATACACAGCCAATATAGACATTTGTCGTCTTTATTATGGATAATATTTTTTGTAAATGTGTATATACTGTAGGAAGGCCGAACTATATCGTTCTGTGCCACGATGCTATTTGAATTTGGAACAATTATTCACATATTTCACGCCAAACATAAAGAAATTGTAGCTATACGTGTTTATGTCTTTTTGTAAAAGGTTTTCAAAAGAAAAGGGCTAGACCTTCCAATATACCGCGCTGCAAGTTATACTTGCAATAATCTTATTCATTATACATGGTAATGAGGATGGTTTTATGGAAAATTAGGTCTGTATCTTAATTTTTTCTCTTCTTCTCTGTTATTGTTTTCTTTGTGAACGTTGTTTGTTCACAAAGAAAACAATAACAGAGAAGAAGAGAAAAAATTAAGATACAGGCCTAATTTTCCATAAAACCAATAATTTGCAACAAAATCATTTTCTCATCCATGCCAAGCATAGTGGTTGACAGACAAGACATTCTTCTGCCGCCAAGAGTTGGAGCATCAGGTTCAAATCTCAGCCGAAAACAAGAGTAAAGGTTATGCCCTCTATATACATGGCAAAACACTGACGATGTCAACCTATATATTTTAACCTTTTGATAAATTCAGTCAAGCCTAGATGACATATAGGCATGCGAGGTGATAGACGCAACTGCACACGTAAAATCATATAATATGGCTGTGAAATGACTACTAAGATTTTGGTATTTTGGTGGCGCTTTACATAAGAAAAGGTCGGACGTGTACAAAATAATATACCGTGAGTTCGTACATAGAGAATGCCGCACATATTTCAGTTAATCTCTACATCAAAATTTTTAAGTAATCACCAGGAAAAATATGCAATATATTCCTTCCTCTATATTCGATGTACATTCCAGCTTGAGCAGGTGCGCTGGGAACACCAGGTGTATGATCGCTTGTAATCTAAATGCCATATTCTAATAACTGTCATAATTGCGTCTCAGATACTCACATAGCTTTGTCGATTTACTAGCATTGCCATGGAAATGCGACAAGGGCTTTTGTCAGAGAAATATGTATGTGGAATGGGGTTTGGTATGCCGTGACTTACTTCTATCCTCGAATTATTGGGAATGTAGTTTGGCGCGGCGTAAGTGAGGTCTACATGGCTGACCTGTTGTCAGCGTGCCAGGATTGCCTGGTCCGCAATGAAACTGGCCGCGTGTCAGCGGCTTCCATATCCCCTTGACACTGATAACTATCATTTTGCGACCCATGCCCCTTCATATATTGTTATGCATGCCAGTTGTCTACAACACATGTCAAAGCCGTCGACACAGACACTGACATATATCGACAGCGGCCTGGGAAAACTGTGATGATTTTGTTGCAAATTATTCACGCTGACATTTTGCCCTGACACTACATAGCAGAGCCTGTGTTCGACTGTCGAAGCATAAAGCTGCAGAACTGAGGCGACTGCATCGCAAAACAATATCATCACATGATGACATATGAAAAAGATTGTATTTCAGCGTGACCTGACGTGCCATGATGCATTTGCCCGCATGTTCAGGTTTTGCCCAAACCAGACAGTACTTATGTGAAAAAAAAAACAACAAAACCCGACAAAGACCATTGGAATAATGTTAATCTCTCATGCACTCAGGGAGAAGGTCATACTGTTTGATTGCAATGTTATGAGTACAGAAAATATCAGCATGACACTGACAGCGGTTTCGGCACAATGGTAATTTGCCATTTTGCATAATCATACAGACAATCTTTTTCACTTAGACCAAACCACAAGTGTAAAGCTCTGTATTGTTCGCTGTCTTAGACGAAAATATTTACAAGGTAAACTGTTCTATCGTATTTCGTTCAAGGTGTCTTGAAAACAAGATATATATACCTATACACATCCAGCATTGAGACATTCGGATACAAGCAAGCAACGAACAAAATTAAACACATAAAAAAAGAAAAGAAAAGAAAAACGCCCTTTCGTCATTCTTTTGCCCTAAAACATTATATATATCTCGACAGTTTGGCGACCATAGTATGTTATCCACTTTGGGAACCAGTAACTCCCCACACGGTACTGATACGGGGAAAATGGACACTCCACATCAGGGTGTGGGCTACTCTAGTCGCTAGATATATACGGTGACGGGGCGACTGGGTGTTATCACAGAGCACTTCACGAACAGTAGAACCCTTGTTGGAACCGCTACATCCAGAAATTCTGAAAAGAACCTTATGCTGATAAAGGTCAGAATCTGACCGGCTTATCAAATCGCCCATCAGGTCACAGAGACAAGGGGTTTACAGCTGAGTTTAGGCGTACTTCTAGTCTCACTGTGTTGTTTAATACTGCTGTATAAAGATGATGGTATGGTACATGCTAAAGTATTGAGTCACAATGACGCTATATCGGTTTTTGGTACAGCGCAACTTATGCATTGTGTAAAGTACTGCTAACTACTTGAATGTGTTGAAACTTAATGTAAGTGATGTGACGGAAATATAAGACTACATTCCATGTTTAGTTGGAAGCGATTTTCCTACTCTCACTGTTTGCGAGTCCCTAATGGTGATCACAAGAGGTCGACAACGCTCGCGAGTGTGGACATTTGCCAGTCCCTAATGGTGACCACAAGCGGTCGACAACGCTCGCGAGTGTGGACGTTTACGTAATCCAGCGTTTAGTGAATGTCAGTTGTCTTCCACAAATAATTGTATGCATGGTGTGCCGATCTTTGTTGATCAGAAACTTGACAAAGATCGGTCTTATACTCCGGGCAAATGAAAACAAATAAAATAAAACCTTTTCGTTTTATACATGGAGGGCAGTCTCACGGACATGTATCCCCACTTCAACACACGGAAAGTATCATACTGTATTACACACGAAAACATCTCCACTGTACCAGGTACGAATAAATCTCCACTGTATCAGACACACAAAAAAAATCCCCACTGTATCAGACAAGAAAAGAACTATTCCCTACTCGTTTGAAAACGAAGCAGACTAATGAAGCGCGAAGGAAATCGACTACGGACTGCCAATTTTTCCTGCTCGATTTTGCTGGGCAGATATTTGGTGTCATTCGAACGCGAAGTTTGCGCAGACGGACCCGGGGGCTAACTAAAGATACCAGTGAGTTGCGCGCAAGCTTCGAGCTGATACAGTGTTGCCATAGGAAATCCAAATCTTGTCCAAACATGCCGTCTATGTTGGGTTGTTCTCCGAACAGCCCAAGCCCGTGCCCCGAGTAGAACTTCGCTTGAGGATAATGTTAGACAAATAACCGAACTGAGAAACATTGGCAAGAGGCCCTCGTTACAGAGTGCACACTGCACGGGGGAGAGGTGGGGAGGGAGTGCCGAGGGTATTTAAGCCGTACCTTTTGTTTCAGAACTTTTCTCCAATATACCCCCATCGTTATTTAGTTATTCACCCACTTCCGAGTATAGGCCTTTTTCTTGTTGTAAGGGTCTACAACTCCATTTTATCCGTCCGTTTTTGTTTTTGTTTCAGGT
Source organism: Acanthopleura granulata (assembly GCA_016165875.1). Classification (NCBI taxonomy): domain Eukaryota; kingdom Metazoa; phylum Mollusca; class Polyplacophora; order Chitonida; family Chitonidae; genus Acanthopleura; species Acanthopleura granulata. The sequence continues at coordinate 11,838,947 of JABBOT010000008.1, forward strand.
CCTTCCTTCGCTTGTGTTGTACACTCCATTCCAACTTTATTCTTAACTTGTATCCCTGCTTTATGTATAATGGACGCAATCCCATTGTATCCATGCTAACTCTACATTTACCGTATCATTAGCTTAAACGTCTGTAATTATAGACTCCATGCATCCTCATTATTCTTACCCTATATACATGTATCACTTTTGTACCCCTGCTCTATATTATGTACTGTTCCAATGTATTATAGGCCTATTGCAGACACTACCTCTACCGTATACCCTAGCTAAAATTACTGACTTCGTGCTCCCTCAGTGTATTCTTATCCTATATATCACTTCTGTATCCATTCTTTATACTGTGAAGAGTCCCACTGTATCAATGTGTTGTACTGTATCCTTCGCTTAGATTGTAGAATTTATCCGTCCCAACTGTCTGACTGTATTTTTGTCCTATATATCACCCCTGGACAACTTCTTTTTATTGTGGACGCAATATAACTGTATCAGTGCACTACATTGCAGTTTACACGTACTGTATCATTCGCTTATACATAGTATTGCAGTATCTACGTCGCCTGTAACTTATTCTCCGCTCATTTCTGCCGTGGAGACACCATTCAATTTGTAGAATTTATTACCTCATGGAAACACCACCTACTCACCCGCACCCGATCCAACCATGCCTATAATCTCATTCTGGTCGCTTGACCCGTTCAGCGTAAAGCGGGAAAAGGCGACCTTTCAGAGATATCAAACACAACACAATTCATGGCTCGTATGGGAGTTGTTTTTAGAACGGTTATTAAGGAATCAGTTGGTTTGGATAAAAGAGCTTAACAGATGCACTGTATGGCAATATACAATAGATAGTAATCATTAAGTTAGTGTTGTTTTTATTACAGACTCACTGCCACTGAGGGTAGCACATCCACAGTGTGATAAAACGTTACCGCCATCTACCGCCATGAGGCTCTGGGCCATTTTACTACTTGCATTCCTTGCTCTCGCTGCCATGGTAACGGCACAAGATGACGACCATCCAACACCGGAGCCTGAGAAATCACCAGACCTATCTCCAGAGTCAGGTGGGCGAGGCTTCATAGTTCATGATTGACAGACTGTGTCCACAGCTGTAAATAATAATAAACTAAAAGGTCATCACTTCACACCATTGGATGTAATCAGTTTATAAAGTACAATTAATAATTCTGGGACGGATAATGAATATGAAATAAAAAAAATTAAAAAAAAAAAAAAACAAACAACAAAAACACACTGATACACAAACTCAAAAAAATCCGGTTGGTTCGAGTTTACTATTTTCTGACTATAGTTAAGTTGCCAGTCAGAATCTGGCTCGCTTGGTTGCAGTTTCATTCCAAGAGGTTTTTGGGTGGAAGCTTGACAGTTGACAGTATTTCAGTTGTTAGAAAGCGTGGTTGGTCATGCCGTGGTGAACTAGTTAAAGCATATTTAAAAGATATATGGATGTTGTAAGAACTACAATATTTTGTGATTTACCCAAACGGACGGATTTTTTTCAGACTTCTTTTTATTTCAACCAGTATTAAACACGGTGTTTAACTATTTTTATCTGATTTTGGATGTTATCATCTTTACGTCCAAAAACAACTGTTTCCTGGTTCTAACGGATAGTCTCCAGGATTATTCTGAAATGCTGCCAAATCCTGACCTTTCATTCATTCAAAAGATTTGTTGTGTACTCGGCAAGGCACAACGGCCTTTCTTCTTGTTCCTTCACTACGTACACACACTCTAACCCCGCCTTCAGGCAGAAATATTTATTGTTTGGCTCCTCTGTCTCACCTGTTTGAACTTTCAACGTAACAGCCTCCAGGAACATACAGACAGAAGAAGAACTCAGGGGAGGTAATCAATATATTCTGTGGGCACCACGCTTCCATGAACTGTTATTATCTCCCTTCGTAGGTAGAACGTCAGTAATATAATTCTACCGACAGAAGAAAACTGTGAAAGTGAAAAAAAATTGATAAAGATTGTGTGAAAGTCAAGATTTTGGCAATACCTGCTACATCAATAAATTGTTAAATAATTCAATGTCTAAAGACCTGCCACTTAGGCCTACAAGTCTACCACAAGTTCCTGCTCTTAAATGTGCCATGCTATGCCATCCATGCCAGAATGTTTGCATGTTTGGCGTTCCCGGAGGGGTGGGTGGGAAGTAGGCAAGTTAGATGGCCTTAACTTTTGTCCTAACCCCCTTCGCAGTTTTGAACACACACATGAAAAAGTAATGTTCACCCTTAACTCAGAGATAAGCGAATTTATTTGAAAATCCCTCTCTTGCAAACTGATCGCCTCCGCCTTGAGATCGGGAGATCCAATTTCAAGCAGGGTCATGTCATACCAAATACTTTAAAAATTGTACTTCTAGCTGCCTTGTTTGGCCCTAAGCAATGAGTGGTTACAGCAAGGAAACAGGACTGGTCAGCCTGGTGTCAGTATAATGTAACTGGGTCGGGTGTCATGTCTGGTGTCTTCGGCATGATGTTCCAGTAGCGGCAGCACTTTGATGGCATAGACTCGCCCTGTCACAAGAAGACACACTATATGCAGACACCGGAGGGACTCTTCGTCGTCATAAGATTGGACGTTAAATCCCAAGAACTTACTCACACACTCTTGGATCTAGTTTTTATTTAGGAATTTCTGATGTACTAAATGCATATGCACAGAAGTCACATAACATGGTCTTATTAATATAGCCTAGTGATATATTTGAAAGGTTATAACTGATTACCACTAATTGCATGTCTTACAAATCTTACACCCATGGTTTATGCCTGCTTTCAGATGACAAAGAGATTGAGAAGTCCTCACCCGAGCCAGAGCCAGAAGGGGAGACAACCCCGAAAGCAAGTGCCGTAACCATCTTGTCAGGAGCACCCGTGATACTCTTCACACTTATTGCTATATTTTTGTCCTGCCATTAAACATTTACAGAGCTTCCAAAATAACACTGGATAAAAACAAAACACGAACAAAACCTACAGTCAAGAAGATGACTGATCAATTCAGCTGTATCTCAGAAATGATATTTAGGACCAATGTCTTCCTTGAACCCGAAAAATTCAGTCTCTTCCAGCGCCAGTTTTTCAATCAATAAGAAACAATTTTTTAATCCAAAATGCACTATATCTTCAAAACAGAATATCCCTTGTGATGCCTAAATCCACAAGTCATTAATGACTTAATGTCAGTGCAAGTGTGGAGACCAGTTCTACAATGTGTGTACGACAATGTGTGTTCAATTAGGTGATGTGTGTAAACTTGGCATTATTTTCTTCCACGATGATGGGAGTGTTGGGGTCATTTTAAAATGTCGATGTTGTCAGCTCACTCAATTATGGTGTTGTTCAAAGCCCCAGCTTGCTGTCGCTTAAACATTTTGCAAGTTACCTCCCTTATTCCACTTTTTGTATGCTGGGCTTTATAACCCACAGATCACAACGGGGACAAAAAGAGAAGAAAAGATCGACGACAGATGACTTCTCCTTGAACGATTGTCCGATATTTTCAGGCTCTTTAAATGTGCCTATTCTGCAGGCGTCCAAGCATCTTTTAAAAGCTGATCTGTATCTTGACTATACTTGTCTGTGACGTTTTATATATATATTCATCTGTATTTTGTAAAACCATAAACATTAAAGCAGTAGCGATTGGATGCTTGTGACACAGGCTTTATTTGCGACGAAAGGGTGTTCCATAGTAACGCATTGGGTTTGCTATGCAAATTTACTGGTGCTTTTTTTCCCCTTTCGCTTGCGTGGTCCAAATGTGCAGATTTGCGGCGACCCTCTTTTGTCTGCATCCCCCATTTGTCTGCTGCAGCCCTCAATGCCCGTATGCGTGGTATAAATGCAGCCCTCAATGTCTGCAATTCACATCGTCTGCAGCCCTCAATGTCTGCAGCCGTTATTGTCTTCCACACGTGTTCAGGTGAGGCTCCCGTGTGGAACCTGGCCGTTACCTCGTCAAATGGGACATTTTTACCAAGTTCTGACAGTATTTCTTGCTTCTATGAAAACATTTTAACGTATTGTTTTTTCCTCCGGCTCAACCGAACAATTAAATAAAAGTTATCAGTTTGTCACTGTGCTCTTTTTACACCACTAGTACCCTTTTGTGATTTCCACATCGTGCTGCACGTAATGTTCGGGATTGTAAAATTTTCTCTACCAGTTTCATTTAAAGCGAAAGGACAACCCAAAAATAGATACAGATCAGTGGAAAAACATTGGGGCTCGCTAGCGTGGCTCTCACCAATGTGGATGCCGTGAGTTCAAGTCTAGCACATGCTGGCATCCTCCCAATTCATCCGTGGGAAGGTTCGCAAGCAACCTGCGGTTGGTCGTGGGGTTCCCGTTGGCTCCATACCCGGTTTCCTTCCCCATAATGCTGACCACCTTCGTATTAGTGAAAGGTTGTTGAGTACGGCGTAAAAAGCCAAATAAATAAATAAATAAACAAATAAATAAATAAATAAATGAATAAATACATAAATACATGCATGAATAAAAACATTAGAAATCATATCTATAAACACCTACTAATTTTTTGGCATTACCTTTGACTAAGTAAGGTGAAGTGTAATATTTGAATTCTTTAGTGGGATATTTCTGACGTCTCAAACTCCCCTTCCAAATGCAGCATTTATTGTTGGGATATCTACCTTTTGTGCATGAGTAGACAGGGGTAAATCCCATCCAAAGATGAAAAGAACTCAACAATCGTGTTTCACATCAATGGCATCCAACAATATCAGTATAGTCCATGAAGCGTGTAGCAGAATTTAATAATTAACCAAAGTCCTTAGGAAACCAACACACTTTGTAAGCACGCCACCTTATATACGGCGGCCAGGTGTACGGTGAAGGAAATCAAAGTGCTTTGGAAACCAACACACTTTGTAAGCACGCCACCTTATATACGGCGGCCAGGTGTACGGTGAAGGAAATCAAAGTGCTTTGGAAACCAACACACTTTGTAAGCACGCCACTTTGTATATGGCGATCAGGTGTATGGGTGAAGGAAAGCCACGTGCTGGGGAAGACTGAAAGTGACAATCCCATCGACCGCTTTATTCCTTTGCTGAGACATTCATCCTAACATTTTACATGACCATTGATCATGTTTGCCCTTATAACGAATCCTGATGAAGACTCGCGTCACTTGTGTTCAGTGATTTGACAGTTGAACAGTAGGATCCTGCACTAATTGAGAAGTTTCGACTTCGACCTCTTTCATAGCTGGAGGTAAAAGGAGTCCTACTGTACTATGTGACTTTGTCAGAACTGTTAGGCTGTTAAGCTTGTTAGCAATAAGCATAACATGGACATCTGAGAACAAAATTCACTAAAAGTTATTAAGAGCAGACGAACGATGGGGAAAACTGAGCAGCTGACGGTTTGTTTCCCGAAAGAAACAGGTTTCTCTTGTACCTCCAGAACACGGGGAGTCAGGTGATTGATTATTTAAAACTAACATAAATGACCCAATATTTTTGACAGGTCACATGATCCGTAGGACTATTTTATCTTTAACGACAAAAGAGGTCGATCTCAAAACTTCTCAGCTGAAATGGTCGATTCAAGGTGGCCTAGACAACTCATCCAAGCGAATGGACGCTCTATTTTTGCTAGCATAGATTTCTCTCTTTCCACGTTATGCGCGAATTTGGTCTTCGTAATTTTGGCAATTAAATGATAAGAAATATACCTATACAGATTAACGGGCTTTAATATCCCTACCATCAAAAATGTACGAAAATGTCATCAATATCGTCATCAAAATAAAACAAACTTTGCTATACCATTAACTGATCTGCTTCAAGAGAAGGAATCACAAATGCTAGACACGTTGTGTAGTGGAGCCTGGTCAGAAATTGGAGGAGTTTCGAGGAATCTGAAATAAATGTAACATATATGATCTTCTTTCTGCATCAGTGACGTCATTAAGACAATATGATCCATGTACAGTTTCAGCAAACATGAATTAAACAAAACTTTCTTTGTTGTCGAATGTTTCAAAATATAAAAATTTACGAGACTGGATTGTCATTTGGTTCTCAACTTTAGTTTCCTGAAGAAAGGAAATGAAATAGTACGCGTGTGCAGGTAGAAAAAATATAGTCCATGAAACCGAAATCGATTCCATAACTCCTGATCTTGCAATGAGATCTTAGATACGAATTCTATTTCAACAAACAAACTGAAGTCGACTGTCAGAAGGTAGACCTATACATGTGTATCTGATTGGGTACAATGTCCGAGTGCCTGGTACCATATACAGATAGAAGTTTCCATAAAAAAGGTAATAAGAAAGAAGAATAATCCCAGACAATTTCGCGGGATTATGTTAGGGATAGGCTTTTCTCGGAGTCTCAGTATAGAACGTTAACCCAAAAGCTCATCCAGCTGTGTTTCTGACGTAAGCCACGAAGATTTTTTTGTCGAGGAGACGGGCATGTTAGATCGTTTAAGTATGGCGCTGAAATGTGCACTTTGTAAACACGAGTGGCCCAGGACAGAACTAAATTAGCGTCGTGCTGTCAGTGTAATTCTGGAGAACACCCAAGTAGTGAATAGCTGTACAGAATGATCAGCTGTATAGAATGAATACCTGTATAGAATGAATAGCTGTATAGAGTAAACAACGAACCATTTTTTCAGAAGAATTTCCAATACATTTTTGGAATCTTATTTTTAGGTCCTAAGTTATTGGGTCTCACTGACAGAATGATTATGGCTAACGCCACGTCTGCCACATTTCTATCGTAAAAAAGGTCACATTTGTATTTAAGTCTTGCATTCCTGATTATGATTTATTTGATTGGTGTTTTAGGCCGTACTCAAGAATATTTCACTTATACGACGGCGGTCAGCAATATGGTAGGAGGAAACCGAGCAGACCCAGGGAGAAGCCCTCGACCATCAGCATGTTGCTGGTGGACCTTCCCAAGTACGGCCGGAGGTGAAGCCAGCATGGGCTTCCTATGAATGATATATGTCTGCCTAAGTATAGTATATCTCTGCCATACACAGACAGGCTAAGTATTCCGTGGTGTAATAACTGAATTGTGCATGAAAAATACTAGCACATCGATGTGTATAACACAAAGTTGGAAGCCACACTGGACACCGTTATTATGCTCTTGTAGGCGATCATTTCCTAAGTACCCTAATATTCATGCATGAATACAGCCGTGAAATTGTGAAATCATTTTGGTGCAGCTCGGGTTGAAAAGGGTAAAGCCTGTCCCTGCTTAACACAGGACTGGAAGCTGTGCGCGATGGGCGGTGTCACTTTACAACTTCACATTCGTCAAGGCTTTGCAGGTTCTCTTTAATTTGAAACGCGACCTACAAACTGACGCCTGCGTTAACCAGAAGGAAATATCCAGTTGCATTTGGGAAGGAGGGGTAGTTTTGAAGGCATCTTGTTTCGTTTAATGCCTAAATTGGGTAGTTCTTTTGATTTTTGGAACTCACTGATTAATTCTCTTCAACGGGTTTAGCCAAGAATCTTGAGTGTTTTAAAGAACTCCCTAAACGGCCCCTCGTGGAGTAGTTGTAATTTTGCCCCTGTAGTTGGGTGTTTGTAAGTAAGGCAGACAGTGCGAGCGTTTGAAAGGTCACTGACTGCGATAACTGTCTAAAAGTCAACTGTCATTATCCCGGCACCCTGGGTGCCCCCAAAGTTTGGAGAGGTGAAGGGGAAAGACACAAACGTCGTCCGGAGATAGTTAAACACCCAGGAGAGATTTACTGAGACACTGAAAGGTTTGCACTATGGTACATATATAAAACCAGTTTAGCGCACAGAATGAATGCGCTAACGTCTCCGCGGTCTTATCTCAACCCGAATAAACGGCCCTCAGGAACTAAAAGAGAACAAGACGGTTGTTTTTATGGGGTTCTGTAGTTCTCTACGGAAAACCTTGGAGCAATGGTGGTCTGGTTGATCATTCTCGCTGTCCTTGCGCTCCGTGTTCCTATCCAAGGAGGGGTCGGACAGTCGCCAAGACGAACCCCGCTCGACGATGCCGAAGATGTTCATGACTTATACAAAGAAGAAGGCATGAAGGAAATCACCAGTTCTCTGGTCTCCCAGATGTCCAGCGCTTGTGACGTCACCCATGTCATCGTCCGTCTGATTTTGAAAGAAGCCGAGGAAAGGTCCAAACTGGCCCTTCGTCTGCAGGCTAGATTACGGAAGTTGAGCACCAAATTGGCTTCTATTAACGCTGAGCCTCCACCTCCAGGTGAGCAAGTATTTTTAACCCTATACTACCTGTATGTAAGCACTACCGAAAATTCACCTCAAAGTTGATCCAAGGCTTGCTTTTCCAGTGTTTTTAATGTATCTTTATCACAGCTTCCTGAGTGTTCAACATTCTTCTGTTGATTTCATTAAGTTAGGCATTTCTGAATTTTTTTTATTTTTTTTTATTTAATTGGTGTTTTACGCCGTACTCAATAATAATACATATAGAGCTGGAGAGAAACCGAATACCGGACAGAGCCGGGAGAATCCCAGACCTTCCCACCTATTCATTTATACATATGCAAATGATGCATATTGCCATCAAACATAAGTTAAATAAATTATGGATTCATGCATCCAAATTATGTACACCATTAACAAGGGCAACTTATGACGAAGAAAACATGTTTATGCAAATAGAACCTAAAACTTTGTCGTACTGGCAAAATGGAAGTACTTTCTCCTTTGATCTCAGGGTGATGAAGAAACAATGTGTAGATATAATCCTTTGAGTGAAATTCTTTTCAAATTATGCTCCAGAAAAGCGTTTTGTCATCTCATAAAATGTACTTACCGTATTTACCCCAAATTTCACACTAGTAATATGCATTTTAGAGGAATATAATGGAAATAGAGGGAAAAAAAACCTCCTTCTAAGATAACTCAGGAATAGTCAAAATATTATGTCAAATTCAGTATATGAGATGCATCATAAGGGAATTAAACTTGACCTCTGACGAAGGTTTAAGCATTTAATTAGCGAGAATGAAAACAAATAGTTTTAGCGCAGTTTAACGGATGACATGCGGATGCGTGGCTAACGGGCGTAATGGGATTTTTTGTGGCAACTGTCATAATATTGCGCAGCTATCTTTTTTGTAACAGTCACTACTTTCCCAGACAGCATGGAGACGCGTCATTCAGTAATATAACCATGTTTGTTTCCACTCCCAGGTCGCTTTAACCTGTGTTTTCTTTCCTTTTTTCCTCGATTATCTTAACAGTTCACATCATTGCCTTCTCCGCCCGTGTGGGAAACCATCAGCAAAACCTCCGTCCGCTACAAGTCATCGTCTTCAAGGAAATCATCACCCTTATTGGGGGAGGGTACAGCCCTTCTTCGGGACAGTTCCGGTGCCAAGTGAAAGGGTTATACGTCTTCCACGTGACTGTTATAAGTGCTTGGAATGACCGGATTGAGACGGAGTTGGTTAAGAACACAAAATCCCAAGTGCAGCTGTACTCTGGTGGGAACAAACACGGGTCATCTACGAATACAGCGGTGTTAAGCTTGGATGTTTCGGACCTTGTCTGGGTGCGGGTTTTCAGAAATCGGGGACGCTTTGTCCACCAGTGGTCATCTTTCAGCGGTCATCTTGTCCACGCACTCTGAGTGACCTGTCCTCAGACTTGAAGCGAGCAGTCGTGGACAACGCTATCTTTGACAGTGAGGAAGACGAATTCAATCGACTCCATCACCTCTGCTTCGGTCATCTGATGCAAGCATAATGGCTGACCATGTACAAACTGCTCCTGGGCTGTAATAAATGGATAACAACTAACTGTATCTATGGAAACAGACTGGAGAGTTTCGGATTAAGTCTTGCAAAAATAACTTAGAGACTATTTGGGTATGCATGCAGAAGAAGAATACTGATGGGTTTGGGAACACCTTTACCATTAACACCATATTCCTGGAAAACCACATTTTATCTCTCTGCAACATATAGCCCAACCACTTGTGTGATGTTCTGGATTTAAGTGCAAGCTGTACGTTTTTAGGATTATTATTCTACAACAAGACTACATCTGATGGATTTTGAGAACAATCAGATGGTTAAGCGATCTTCTTGATGGCATCATTGTAGTCAACGATAATACAGCCAATACCTCACACTCCCTGCCTCTGACCAGAACTGAGCTCCAGGCGGGACAGTTGCGTTGATTACTATCTTCACCTCATCATCATATAAACGAGCATCTTTTATAGCAGCCAATTTCCGGCAGTTTTCTGTGGAATTGTAGCATTATTTTATACATATATATTGTTGCCATGTTTGGTAGAAGTGTTATCTATGCTTTTCCTGTAATATGAATTCCATCCAAAATTCACTGTTCACCCAAAGCTGATGAATATATCTAATTGTATCATGTAAAAATCAGTCAGGTATAAATACCGGGTGAAATAAAATCACGTCAACATGGCATCTCAACATTTTATCTCTATAGTGCGTCCAAGCAAATAGAGAAAATATAACTGCGAGTTAAGCAATAGTTAATTGACTTTCTTTGAAAGTTGCATGCCAGAAATCTGCCAAAACAAATGATACATAAATTTACATCCTTAAAATGTATCCAAAATTAATATCTATCAAGTACGTATCTGCCCGATTTCAAGTTCTAATATATGCTCTGTTTTCGTATGTGTCTAGTCTAAATGCTAGGGCTTAATTGGGTATTAAAACCTGGCGGGCCTAACGTTTAGATTATAGGTGTACCTTTTCAGTAACAGAGAAACAAAAAGATATGAGTAATGTTCGGTTTGGACTTCTCTTCTCGAAGTTGACCAGTTATGGAATATAGCACTTATACCCTAGTTTTTATTTGATATTGCGCAACACACTATGCTACGTTGAAAACGTTACATGGTATACTGAGGAATAAAAGTGTCTCACGTATAAGAGGTCATAGTGCGACATACCATATGTGACAACACCCAGTATATATATACCGTTTATGTTAGGAGCTTTCACCAGAGCACAGATAACCTTAAGGTTGAGCTGGATTTTTGTTTCATTTCGGAACTTGTCAATCAGCTATATAAATCCACAGAGAAAGTGTGTTTTGGAACATTTATCACCCGTTATGGTAGACATTGAAAAAATTAACGTAAATGTATATGCCTTTATATCTGCTTGCAATGCTCAGCTTTCAAAAACCTTAAAGAAAAAAAATATAAATAAATAAAAACCCTTAAATTCCCAACGATGTTATTAATCTTTGCATCATGTTGCCACAACACGTCTTGGTGTCGTTTGGGCTAAATTGTGTAGAAAAAACTCCATACACGACAGATGGTCGTAAATCATACATATCAAACGCATACGTCTCAAGTGGGGTCATAAACGGTTATAGATATGGAATATAGATTAGGCACACTGTGTTAGATTAAGCAAAGTGTGCATATACCACCCAGTTGCGGCTTAGAATTAAATGGAGAGTGACTTTGAACGCTGTTGGTATATACGTATATATATATATATATATATATATATATGTGTGTGTGTGTGTGTGTGTGTGTGTGTGTGTGTGGAGGAAAGTGCAGTTGTGTCTTAAATTCAAAAGTGCTCCTACTGTTTTGACCAATACGAATGCCAGTATTGCATGCAACTGATGTATGGAACTTAGATCCAGATTAAATTTAACAACTAGTCAAAACCACTAATACACTTTTGAATAGTGGGGTTTTGAAGATTTATTTGTAACTTTGTCGTTGACTGGAGAGCTCACATCGTCCTCATTCTCAGATTATCTTACAGCTAGTTTGTATGTCAGGGGTTCAGGCACAGCGGTTGTCCCGGCTGTTCTTACAAGAACCACATGGTTTCAAACGGGTGTTTCTTATGTAACAGGACAGCTTTGTAATAGCACTGTAGATTGATGTTGACACTCACACGATGTCAGCGAAGAAAGGTGAAAAGCTATAAGGCAGTGCTCCAGCCATTTGGAAGCAAACACGTTCTGACAGATCACGGGTGAGAGTTTTCAAGTTTACGGCCATCTTACAAATAACTACAATTAAATTGTCGTGTCAAGGATATGGAGGTTACGAAAAATTTAATTTATTAGATTAGGGGCTTGAGTCGTATACTAAAGAGTGTTTCACTTATAAATACGACAGCTGTGATTGTTAACAGGGTGGAGGAAACTAGAAGAAGCCTAACAGAAACTAACGCCCAATCCTCCCAAAACGTAAAGCCGGTGTTAGACAGGAACAGACTTGGTACGAACACGCGGCCTCTTTGGCCAACGGTTTGTCCCTTGCAATGAGTACGATACCCCAGGGAGCATTTCAGGAGCCAGTGAAGGTCCACCAGCAAAAGAAATAATGTGTAAAATTTGTTGTGTTTGAGAGTTGCTATTCCCCATTGGCAACAGGATAACAGCGATGTATTATATCGCTAAACGGTGGGGCTAATTAATCCACACAGCATACGTGATAAAGGAAAAGACAGCAAAAAAATCTTCATCATCGCACAGAAAAGTGTATCTAAAATACTTTCAGCTATTTTTTCATCAGTTCAGAAAGTCGTTATTAAATCGGATTTTGTTGCTTTTATTTGTTTCTTTACATTTACGTCGTTATTAATTATCAGTAGATTGTTATATGTGTATGCTGAATGGCAGTGGGAAAGGAAAGTGCAATAAGTGTTCCCTGGAAACATGCAAACACATGTCACACCCAGGAAGCCGGTTACTGGTTTGTGGCATCTTGTGCTTAGACAATCTCAAGGGAAATACATATGCCATATATTGCCACCAGTAGAAATATTAGGTATGGGTATGCAGGTCTATTTCTCGGTGACGTATATTTCTGTGGAAGGAATAAATTTCTGAATAAGATTCTGCCGTGAAACCAACTAAAAGCGTAACAACAGTGGTGCTTTAACTCGGAGGGCATTGAGGGTAAGAATGCAAGACAATTCATCCTAAAGTTTATTCAAAATGGAAAAGGCAAGGACTAATCAGAAACAAGTAGTAAAAAGCGTGTGCAGTTTGCAATAAAAAATGTTAGAATACCGTGTCATATTAAAAACAAACACGTCAACGTTTTTCACCATCATTAAAAAGTTAAAGAAAACAAACAGGTGAGTCAGTGGATAGACCATGTAATGAAAACTATACATAGGTAAACGTTCACATGTTTGTGCCAAGCTTGGCTTTCCTTGAAGTACCAACAGGTTGCATCTTGGTACCGCTCAACTGAACCTTGGTACAGATTGGTTTGTAGCCAATAGACTTTCTGAAGTATAATAAACTGTGACTATGTACCATTTGGTTAATGAATAGTATCACCTTGGTTGATACATATCTGTTCGAGTTGGTAACTGATATGTTAGCAACTGGTAATAACTGGGGTAAACCTTTGTTTTGAACAGGTTGGTAAATCATGGTTGTAACCAAACACAAGCCGTCTAGATACTGGTACGGGTTGCCGGTCCTTCCTAGCAGCACCACTTAATTCATAATCAACAGGTAATCTGCTTGCTATCAGTTGATCCGAGTTTGCCTGTGGAAAAGAACTACCATTTATTGGACATTTTAAAATTTTTGTTTTAACTGAACTAATTGCAATCGACGGGTTAGATGCTGAGGTGGACTTCGTGAAACATACTGACTGATAATGTTGAATGCCAATGATGCAAAACCGGATGTTTACGAAAATTCTGAGTTTAATTGCCATGTTTGAGTGAATACGGGCCTGTGACTTCAATCATGCAAATTATAAGTGGTCACGAAAACCCACCATGAAGAATTCAGACATAGGACCGCATTTTATTCAGTTGAAACAAACAAACCCAGAACCCCAGAAGCTACATTTGATATATATTTCAGTGGTTTCGGTGGATTGAATGAGGCAAGAACGTCAAGTAAGACAGTTTGGATGACTGGCATAAACAGCGATGCCAAATTTATTCTTGAGCTGTAAGGCAAAATGGCAGTTAGGAAAGAAAAAAAAAAAAAAAAAAGAAGCAAAAACAGAAACATTTTAATGCTGCGCAAGTTGGTGACAAGTGAAAAAAGTAGTCAATGTATATTATTTCAGTCCTTATCATTTAACCCGAAGCTTTTAATGGAGTATCCTTGTAGCTCTTGAACCTCTGTAGTCGCCTTACATTAATGCAAGCTAACAACCCTCTTTGTGTTTCTTTTACAAACAGGTTCATTCGATACTATGATACTTTTTATGGCAAATCGGCTGAGCTTCAGCAGATGGTGGTAGGTTGTATTATTGTGATTTTCTTTCATTTACATATCGGTATGTAAAAGAGACCGTGTTTTATTATTATTCTACACACACATAACATGCGCATGAAACTGGTCCAACAAAATCGGGTCTGCATCAATGTTTGTGTAATTATTGTTTCATTGTGGTTTAACCTCGTACTGCATAAGTAAAAACCCACGTGACTAAAAAGAGCAGTCGAATCAACCATAGCCGGAATCGAGCCTCTGAGCTCACCGACCAAGGGCCGATCAGCCGTGGCTATAGAATAAAGAGGACCTGAGTTTTGGTCGGTAATGTTTTTAAACAAAGATGAGATGTTCTAAACGCTAAGGAGGTCTCCACGTTTGCGGCAACAAGATTGACTGCCTAAGCTCCTATATTGCCCATCTCATACAAAAAAAACAAAAAAAAAAAACAGAAACGAAAGTAAATGGAAGCTTTTACAGGGGCCTATCGACCTTTAAATTTATCTGGTTATACATATGCATGTAAGCCTATATCGCGAGCGCGGGCCAAGTGACAGTAAAATGTTGGAGGGAGGCTACCAACCATCAACAGCAACCAACTACCACTAACTTCAGCCACCATTACGCCCACCCTGCAAAAGCCAGATTCAAAACTAGGATTTAAACGTAGAAACGAACAAGGACCACCTCCCATCCTACATGTGGCCTCTAAAACCTCATTAAAACGTACACATTAAGACCATTTTCTGTTAAACCTAAAACAGCAGAAAAGTAGATCGAACACTCATCAATGCTACCGTAAGTGAAACAGTATACTGACATCTAGAAACTTAGGGCCATTCTTTCACCATTACCGTAAACACGAGGGAACCACACGTCCACGTTACAAAATAATATCCTTTGAAATTTTAGTATATTTTCACAAAATTAGTGATGTAGATATTTTGATAAATGTGTAATATACAGGCTGAAATATACAATTGCTTGTGGTTTCAGTAAAAGCGAAAAGACTTAATTTAATTATTGCACTATCTTACAGAAAGTTTTATAAACTTCATGTATTTTTAGACTAACAGGAATTAATTGTTTTTCCAGATGCATGTGGGTGCACTGAAGTGGCAAATGTATAACAAGATCTTCCTCACCGATATTGAAGTTTTCGGCTTTTGAGTACAAACGTACTAAAGCTCCCTTTTCTACACGCACGTACGTCACAGAGGTGTAGTTTTTTTTATATAGCGGTACCTGTTTTTGAGGATAGTATTTGTACTTAAAATTTTCTTTGTTATTCTGAACTGATATTGGTATACCTGTAATACTGTATCAGGGAAAAGGCTTGGCATTAAATGTCGTATATTCAGTGTTTTCTCTCAACACATTAGGCCATGTAAACTCTGCTTTAGGGGAAGATAATTTCACATGTACACAAGTCATAAGACAAAAATGTGTGCAAATTTTTTCATAGTTTAGGAAACACTGTAAATGGATAAGGTGCTAGTGAAAATGGTGCGGGTAGAAACAGGCTTGTTTCAGTCACAAACTTCGATCAGAAACACAAAGCCTTTATTCCACACTTTCAGTATCACCATGAACACGGAGCAAACATAATTAACTTCAACGATGGAGTAATTAACATAACAATCAACATTTTCCATTTCAAAAATTTGGGATATTTTCATGCAAGCAGTGATGTAGAAAAGATAATCGCCCATAGTGGTCGACCACAAGAACCATTTGGCACAAAATTGGTAAAACTGACACAAACATGTATAGATTTCAAAGATAACTAAATCTGCATAATCATTAAATGTTTTCCAAGGGAAATTAGTGATATTTTCGTCAAACCAGAGGTACAGACAACATGCCGATTTAAAGTATACATCGGTTGTCATCAAGAAACTTATAATAGGCCTATACACGTGGTTATGAAAGAAGACTATAGCTTAATTACCTCAGTCATTCAATACGCCATCAAGGATGATTATTGAGATACTTTCATAAACCCGGTGGCACAATTTAAATTCGTTTCAATGGATATGAAAAAATCAATGACAACCTTTTTTAACAGTATACGGAAAAAAAATCGACATGCACACATGCATGAATTACAATCGCGACTGTCTGTATGGACAGTCGCGGCTGTTAAGCTGGCTCGCGTGTACTCCTATGAAATATCCGCAATGTTTTTACAGCGCAAATCAAGTAAGTGTAAGATAAAATCACAGTCTGTCATCGAATCGGAACGCTCTTCGCGTGTCTCCATAAACAAGATAAAAACATAGTTGTATTTTAACTATCAGTTCACACCTAAATAGAGTTAATAAATATTAACGACGTTTTCGTAAAACTAGCTTTGCTGACAAACTCTTTGGACAAACTCCATCAACGGAATCCAACACCTTTGGCACACTAAATCCGCATAACCATAAACACGACAAAAATGTCATAAATATCATATAATTATTAAAATAACTAAATGAGGGATTCACTGAATTCGTTGTTTACACGGCAGGTCTGCCAAGCATAAAAAAAGAGTGTGACAAAAGGCCATTGTTGTAATTTTGTCTGGATGGACTACTGTTCACGTTATGAAAAAATCCACAATATTATGAAAAAAGTAACAATTTTCCATAAAAGTGTACTTAAAATTTATGCTTACTGAATTATCTTTGAAATTTGAGTATAGTTGGGTTTCGTTACTTACTGTGCCAAAGGTGTCTTCAAGTTGTGTTATCAAACAGGTTGTTGTCTTAACGTTTTCTCTGCTCCCAGGTTACATAAAAATATCCAGGAATGATTGACAAGTATGAATATCTTGACTATGCTAATGCTGTAATCAACAGTTTGCCAAAGGTTTCTTAATCTGAGTGAATCTTAATCTTCATATTACAACGTTTTTGCCTGCCCAACTGATTTATGAAAATTTTCTGAATTCTACATCACTTGCGCTGCATGTAGTGTAAGTTTATGTCACATGTGTGACAGCTAAAATGGCTTATTTCTTAAGCAGCGGAAGTCTGGGAAAACGAATACGTAACCCCGTTTTTATTTAAGCCCTTTGAAGGGACCGTCAAGGTATAACTTCCACTTGTACTTGTTTATTGGGCATTGGTCTTCGTTCGGTTCGATGCGCAGTCCTACTTTCAAATGCAGTTGTGTAGAGGCGCGCTTAATGGTCGCTGGTCTTAATGGTTGCTGGCGGACAAGGTCGCTGTTCGTAGTCGCTAGCTAGCTTCAATCCGGCGATGATGATCTGACAGTGACAAACCAAGCTTCGACTTTGTCCAAAACATTTTTAAAGTACTCTTAATTATTTGACATGTCGCTGCTCAGAATCCTAGGGGCATATTTTCAGATTGCCATCTCCCTTTTGCTGGGATCGGCGTTCGCAGCGATGTCTGTGGTGCGTATGCTAATCGCTGTGGTCAAATCGAAAGGGGGAGTTCTAAGGGTCAAAAAAAGGGACAAGCGACCGTCCTGTCTGGAAGACCCGAGCTTAGGCGAGCACAAGTTTATATACCTGGAGGTGAGTTAATGAAGTTAATGTTATAATCTGTCATTCAAAAAAGGAGTTATAAAATCAGATAAAAAAAAAGATCTTTAACAGTTCAAAGCGTAAGTCTGGGGCATATCTGGGACAGTTATATCTGTTATATGAGCCCCATGACATTTGGAGGTACCCGTAAAACATCATATTTGTTCGTAATTTATATAGTAATTTATACCTCCGTGGTTCACCACGCCTCAGCTGCGCACCAACTGTAACTGGAGTAAACGGTATTTGAATGACGAAACCCAAGTAGCAATGATCGAGTACTATTCATGAGTATATAAGTGAACACATGTAGGCTTATATATTTTCTTAATCCCGTTACTTCTTGAGGGTTTAACATAAGACGTGCACCCACTTCTGACCATGTGGGTAGATTAGAATCTGCTCTACCCACAAGCCTACAAATAGGTGACTGATACACCCCTCTGGTGAAAGTGGTATGACCCAGGAGACACTTGTCCAGTATGCATAACCTATCTATTACTGAGGCAAATCTACTCCTACGTCGAGACTTTGATTCTGCCGTTCTCGACCCAAAACCCGAAGTGGGTCACGATTGTATGTTTGACATGGTTAACATGGTCGTACGCAGTACCATTTCATTTAAAGGGGTATTCTCAAAAATTTGCAGTTTCATACATTCTGCGAGATTAATTAATTTATTATTATATTGATTTGTGTTTAATGCCTTACTCAAGAATGTGTCATTTATACAGCAGTGACCAACATTATGGTGGGATGACATCTGCCATATAAAGTTTAGTTACCGATACTTTAAGTCAAACTTGCAGGTATGGCCTTGACAATTTTTGACAGGCAAATAAATAAATATAAGAAATTATTGAAAATATATAATTTATTTTAATTGAACTATGTGCAAGATATATTAAACTGCCAGATGTTTCAGTCATAATATACACATACACTGTGACAGATTTAGACAGAAAGAGATTACCTGTATATGGTTCATTTGAATTAAACATAGATTCAGCGCAGCCATATTTGATGGTCTGATATTGTTTATGTCGTCGTTGACTACAGGAATCAAATTGTTAAATCCCACCATAGTCGACAGTTAATTTAATTGTACTGTGGTATACAGTAATTGGTTTAGACTCCATGTAGATGTTTCAGTTTAATGTTTGAAGCTGAATGTTTAATACGATGTGTATTAAACTGTGAACAGTTATGTTTGTGAATCAGTGTATGTACCGGTAGCATTTAGCAACCCTTGACTGACATGACGGAAGAGGTTACAGACTTTTAATCAGCAGGCAGCTGCTTTAAGTGAAGAGGATTGTCAGATGCAAATACCTATCAAAGGGTGCTTAATAGTGTATTCTGGGCATTCTGGTCTCCTCTGCCTTTGTTCCTGGCTACCATTCTGTAAGTGAAATATTCTCTCAGCATTTCACATGCTTACCACCTCGCACAGTACTTATCAGTGTATGTACATCCCTACTAAAACATGTAACCATACGTTCTCAGTTTTCTCTATCTTTTTGCTATACATGCACATGTTCTCCACATGAGAAAGTGCAACTAAAGGTCTTTATTATTACCTCCGCAGGATGTGAAACTGCACTATGTTGTCAGCGGCCCAGAAGACAAACCACTGATGCTGTTTGTTCACGGCTTCCCGGAGTTCTGGTATTCCTGGAGACATCAGATCAGAGAGTTTTCTTCTGATTACAGGTAACTGGTTCATACGTAGTAGTGTGGGCAGGTGCTGTAGCAGTTCATACACTTTCTATAAAACACCATATATGAATAACAATAAACACTGTAATAAAAGGTCCATTACCAGAAATTCATTTACTTATTTATTTATTTATTTGATGTTTTAAGTCATCCTCGAGAATATTTCACTTTTATAGAGGCCAGTATTATGGTAGGAGGAAACCGGGCAGAGCCTGCAGGACCCATGACAATGTGCAGGTTGCAGGCAGCCCTTCCCAGAGCTGGACTTGAACTTACGGTGAAAGCGTTAGTGAAAATCTCCAGTATGTCCATTGTACCTAGCTAGAATGATAACCACCAGGCTACGAGAGGCCCCCGTGACCATTGAGGTCGCATGTTCAAATCCAGCCTTGGCAGCTTCATCTTCTGTAATAGGTCAGTAGGTAGGTGATGTACATGTAGTTGGTGAAAGGCTTACTCCTGGCAATCTGATTTCCTATCACCATAAACGGACCAACGTCACATAAATGGAAATATCTTGATTGTTAAACATCAAGTACGTAACTACTCCGTTGTATTATGTTTTATACAGAATTTGACTGTATAGCTGGCTTGAGCACAGGGCACACTGGTCTGAACAAATGACACATATGTCGAAAAAGAAAATTTCCTCCCAACTGATAATTATGTTTCATGGATGTCCTTTATCATTGTTTTTCTATACTTTGATTACTCCCACAATCTGATGTGGCGTTCATTCCTGCCTGTAAACATATTTCATGTCTGACTCTGTTACACTGACCAGGGTTGTAGCCGTGGATCAGCGTGGTTATGGTGAGTCTGAAGTACCTGATGGCGTGATGAATTACTCAGTGTCCAAATTGATCAAGGATCTGAAACAGCTGATCCCAGCTTTAGGTATGTACAGTACTTCAGGGATTTCTGGCTTATACCCAGGTTTGTTGATTTGTTTGTTTTATTTGTTTGATTGGGTTTTTATTCTGTACTCAACAATATTTCACTTATACTACATCAGCCAGCATTGCACAGGGAGGATAATCTGCAGGTTGCTGGTAGACCTTACCACACAGGTATATTGATGGAGGCATTATAGCTGAAACAACTTATCCTAGCCATAGGTATGTGTGATAGTGTCAGCACTCAGGTACACCTCTGCTGATTGAGGCATATAGCTGAAACAGCCAAGGTTATCTCCCTTTGTGTGGATAGCAAAATGACTTTAATTACCTTGCTGAAACGATTTGCTGATGCATCAGCCTTCTGCACTGAATTCCTAGGTCTTTTGTAGGATAAATTCATTACAGTACACACTTGCTCAGTGATGATATATAGAAATACATGGTGTCAGTAACTTTCACATTAGGCATTGTGTCACTGGGTAACGGTTTGACTAACAGTATCTCTACATTGTCAAGAGCTAAATTTCAGATCTATAGCTGTTTGTACAGGAGTGATTGATCGAGAGTAAGACACTGTGAGATGTCTTGTGTACTCTTCACCTTGAAGTATAATTATAAATTAATGAAATATATCCATGCAGTTTGGTGCCATTTCATGAGCAATTCTCTACACATCAGTTGCTTCATGCATGTTACATGTAGGCCACCAGTCTCTCTGTCTACCAGTCTGTAGTGCCTGTTTCCATTCCCCCAGGGTACGACAAGTGTGTGTTGGTGGGTCACGACTGGGGTGGGGCTGTTGTCTGGATGTTCGCTATGGAACACCCCCAGATGGTGGACAGACTCATAGTGTTAAATGGGCCCCACCCTCCTATGTTTGCTGATTTTGTCAGGACTAGCTGGAAGCAGTTCAAAATGTCCTGGTAAGTCATTCGTGTGGGCCATTTGTAATTAGTGATGACAGTGCACTTTATTCTGTTTTCAGTGGCGTTTTTCTTTTTTCAGAAATTTGATTTGTGTTGAAAATGGGGTATGTTTGTGTAGAAACTCGGAATATAATTTAATGCTGAAAGTTAGGGCTTTTTTAGTGATGACTGTGCACTTTATTCTGTTTTTAGTGGCATTTTTCTTTTCATAATACAGCTGAGAAGGGCATAAAAAGTTTTTTTTTTGAATACAGGTAAATTTGCGTGACAAGTGTGCGGCCCTCATTGAGAATAGTTCGAGTTTAGGGATCTGCGGTGATTTTTTTAATACCGTTGATGTTTAGCATCAGGGTTAGCATGAATGTCAGAATTTTAAAATAACCTCCTGACTCCATCTAGATGGACAAGCTGATTTTATGACAGAGTAAAACTACAAAGCCATGCTGATACTAACTATATATGTGGTTGATACACCCCATACCAGCTAGCCAGAGTTGTCCACACTGCTTATTTACATTTGTCCCGCTGAGCTGAGGCGAAGGTCAGCGGCGTTTACAGCATGAGCTCTTTGCAGGGTTTACATCCAGGGGTGATGTGATGACTTGAGTGGCCAGCCCGAGTTTACAGTGCGCCATTTTTTGCGGCATTTTTAGCATTGAGCATTAATGGCGTAAATACAATGTAATAAGTACTTTGAGATATCGTGCCTCGTATTTTTTTTATAGACAGTGTGGAATGGATCAATAAGTTGTCTCCCCTTGCTAGCCTGTCATTATCTGCGACTCCTGAATATCCTCATTCCCTCCTTATGCAATGACTCACATTCAGAACTTTGCGCATTCTTGTTTTACCTACAGGTACATCAGTTTCTTCCAAGTTCCATGGATCCCTGAAATATTCGGCTGGATAAACGATTACAAAATGCTCGAGCAGTGCTTCAGTGGGGAGCAGATGGGACTTCGTTGTGGCAAAGTGTCACCTGAGGATGTGGAGGCCTACAAGTATGCATTCTCTGGCAAAGGTGAGAGCCTTGTTCATGTGTGTAGCTTGTCTTCCTACCTGACTTTCTGTTTAAGGTGTGACGTTTTTGTCAAATGTAGTAGATGTCTTTCATTTAGCTGTCCGTACGTGGGAAGGTCTGCCAGCAACTTGCGTATGGTCATGGGTTTCCCCCAGGCTCTGCCCTCCTATCATAATGCTGGCCGCTGTCACATAACTGAAATATTCCTGAGTAAGTTGTAAAACACCAATCAAACAACTAAATAAATCATTTAGCAGTTCTCTGCCAAAGGTCACAGGGAACCTAGGGGTATTTACATATTCATCATTCATGCCTGTATGACATAAATCCCCAGTAAGTGCGAAAATCTGGTTCTGTCAGCATACTCTCTACAGCTTATGTGCCCTGGTAAAGGCAGGTGGAGTCTGACAGGAAGTTTTAAAATAAAGATATGCCTTCTATAATCAAGGGTCTCTCGCAACGTTGAGAATCCGGTGCAGCTCTGTATATCTGTTCCTGTACTTGTCTTCCATTAAACAACTGTGACCTTCTAAATGTGAGAATATTTGGGCTTATATGCATGCCTATGGTAAGCAGAATGCAGTTCTCTGTTCTCTGTGGTAAATTTTATTTTGAATTTGGTTCTGTAAATTTGTTGTTTTTTTTTTTTTCTGTGATACATGTACAATGAGATTTCTTGCAAGAAATTGGGAAAATTTCCTGTAGGAGTTTAACTGGTTTGAAATTTTGATTGTCGAATACTTTGTAAATAGTTTTTCCCCTCCCAAAATTTGCTGATAATTATCTGTTCGTATAATTTTTTTCCTTGAGGAGGAGAATGGTGGTGGCTGACTTTGTGCATTCAAATTCCTGCACCTGTAGTAATCTGGGTTTTATTAGTAAGTAAGAAAACATTATTGAAGTAGTACATGTAAATAGAAATCACAGTCACTGTGTGAAATGTTATTACTGTGTCCTTGTCTTTCTTTAATTAGGAGGTTTTTATGGTCCCATCAACTACTACCGCGCTGCCTTATGGGACTCAAGGAGCCCCCGTCCGACCCGCCTGATAGAGACACCGACCCTAGTAGTCTGGGGGGACAAAGATATGGCCCTAGACCCTCAGCTGGCCCATGTACCTCCGAAATATGTATCAAACTTAACAGTGAATCATGTGGAGAATGCTAGCCATTGGGTACAGATGGACCAACCAGATGCTGTCAACAAACACATTAGAGAGTTCCTCAAGGGGAGTAAGCAAGAATAGCTGCAGGACATGCTGTACATGCTGATATATGTATGTATGCATACATGTTATATGTTTTGGTATGTGTGCGTATGGATATACATTGAATCATTTTGTGTGGTATGTTATTGATTTTATTTAGAAGTGCTCTTGTGTTTTAAGCTCATATTGCTATTGCTATATTTCTTTACCATGACTAGTTACATGTATAGAAAGTAAAGAAATATGCCACAAAATATACTTATAAGTTCAAGGCTTCAGTTTCTCTGTCAGAAAACTAAAGGCGGATTATTTTCTAAACCTGTGACTCTGTTGATGATGATTCATAGGTGAGATAATTCCAGTTTTAACACACGATCTTATTTGTTTTACAACATTGCAAGGCGTTCATAATGAGCATTTTCCAACACAGTCAAGGCGTGACAAGCTGTAGAAGTTAAAATTGTTCCATATTTATTCCTTGCCTTATTCTGGCCAGCAAAAATGGTCACTACTGGAAGTTTAAATGTTATTCTTATATGTTACATATTTAAAGAAAAAAAAAAAAAACCTGACGGTAAATTGGCAGGCTGACTCAGTGATTGTATTTGGTTTCCATTATGGTTTATAAATTAATTTGTAAATTTGATAAAATGTTATATGAGTTAAGTGACAAAGGAATATTTATACATTTCATGTGTATGTGATTATGTGTTTGATGATGAAGTATGTAATTTTATGGGTGAAGTGAATGGAATGAAAATGTTAGAGTATTTCATATATGGCTATGTAAATTTACAGATGTTTTTATTCTAACTGGTGCCTTTACAAATTGAGCAGTTGTTCAAGTGTCCACTGATTATACGTTGCTGTGTGACTGACATATGACCACAAAAGAAACAACAAAATTAAGAATCTTATTAAAAATTTCCACCAATGCGGTCGCTGTGAGTTCAAGTCCAGCTCATGCTGGCTTCCTCTGCGGCTGTACGTGGGAAATTCTGCCAACAACCTGCGGATGGTTGTGGGTTTCCCCCGAGCTCTGCTGACCGCCGTCGTATAAGAGAAATATCCTCGAGTGCTGCGTAAAACACCAATCAAATAAATACATAATAAAAATTTAAAGGGTATGAGATTTTTATCTTTTTGTATTTCTAGAATATTGATGAATGAATAAATTGCATCAGTAACAGATTTTCATCTGTCGTTTTGTTGTCTCTGTTTTATTGCACGGTCGTGAATGTGTCCTGTATTCAGGGTCTCATGGACCCAGTGGCTTATTTCAAAGACTGGTACATAGAGGAATTTTAGAACTGCGCTTGGTGTGTATCCTGTGGCCTTGTGTTCGGCTGCAAGTTATACGATAAAAGTTGTCTCCCTTCAGTCCTTCCACGATAAATGGGCTTCGCGGTCTTTCATTTATCATAAGAAAGCTGCATCCGAACTTTGGTTGGTTTCGTTTAATTGAATGGTACGTAAGCGGCGCGAGAGTTAAAATGTCGCCCTTCTGATTGATGACTATTGTCGGTAAATATCTTCAAAAATAAGCCATGCAGCCACCCAAAAGTTGCCCAGGAAATGCTGCTAATCTAATCGCGCAAATACGAACACTCAGCTCTTGTCAACCAGATAATGCTACACAGATCATGGCACCTGCGTACCAATTTGCAAGCCATTGTCAGTACAGGGCCATCTATGATTAATTACCCCACTTACTGAGCTTTTGTAGTGTCCATGCGTTAAACGCCCCTTGGCCTAGATGGCCCCAGCTTACACCATCGTGGTAACGCGATATAATTAACCTTGCATTTTTTTTTTATTTCCTCCCCGCTTATATTTGAAGAGGAATGTTGATGGAAACGTTACAAATGCATCTGACAACACAACTAGATGGATTCATGCGATATATGCACAAAACTAGCTTGGCTATGAGATGCGAGCATGAACTCTGTGTGTCAGTTATGTTTGCCACAGTGCCATTACATGTTCATTGAAACTCATACCAGATATCTTAAACCAGTACAACTGCGTAGTGGTTGTCAATAAAGTTTAAATGGCTTGGAGTCGTTTGGCCTGCCTTGACGGCATGCGTGAATGATGTAGCCTTGACGCCTTAATTGTTACACTGTAAATTTCGATCTTTAACAGATGATAAACACGCTGAGACTACAGCATTATAGTATAGGCCTATATACATGTTTTGGACACTTTTGTTTAATACTTAAATATATCTGTATATTTATTAAACACGCGTGCTTGAAGTTTAATAACACATTAAACGCGTTGGGCGTTGGGCGTTTTACTGGTCGTCTTATCAAATGTCTTCGAACCTTGTATATCAGGCACATGTAAATAAATAACTTGAATGTATTTGTGCAGTTATACACTTTTAGAACCTCTTGGGAAAAGAAGTTACGACGCTCTGTTTTCTTGACGTAACCAGTGTAGTTTGTAAAGGCGAACAAAGGAGACCCAGTTTTTTTTCCAATTAAGAAAGGCTGGAAGGTTCCAGCTTCGCGGCAGCCAGGAATGGATGGACACTGCTTTGTGCATATCGTCGGAACTTCGGAAAATCTGTTTTATTTGTAGTGATCACCAGGAAATTTTAACGAAGGGATCGATGCGTCAACGAACAATTAACGCTTCTTCGAGAGTACCGTTACAGTTCCAGATCCCGCAGAGTATGGTAATGTTACTGGTGAGTCTCAAGATCATACCACACGCTGTAGTTTAGTTTAGTTAGTGTGTAGACAAGAAGAACGGATCGGCAAACAGTAAATCCATACTGTGCTGATGGAGTGTAGACGGTACAAACGGCCCATACATTTGAATAGGCTCCTTTTTCTATTTCCTTCAAGTCAGATATTCTTGGTCAATAGGTGCAGAAGCCATACAAGACGTATATATATATATATATATATATATATATATATATATATATATATATGTGCCCATGAAATATTATTTGTGCAACGACCACAGCCATATTAGATTGTTTATAGTTTATTGTAGATCTGGAAGACTATCACACTATCCAAGCCTTGTCTTGTTCCACCAGCTCATCTTGAACACATCTCTACTTGCCATTGTTGTCTTCAATACATTGATGTTGGAATCATTAAACACCTAAAGCTGTCCTATGGAGGATTTTACTGAACTGACACACGCTCATAGAACTACAAGGCGTACTTAACCTGAGTCAGAAGTGCACTTAATATGTATAGCGTTACTGATGTGATGGATTTAGTTTAGAACCATATTTTCAAGACGAAAAAGAATGCAGGCCCTCCAAAACAAGTGTTTACTGCACAATTCAATATTCAACCTTTTCTCGAGTTATCCAAATAAAGTTGTCATGGTTCAATCCTCAGCATTCGACCTGCAGGACCGTTAGGTATATGTAATAAAAGTGTTAGAGACTCTGGGTTCTATACACTGGCTTTTGTTTGTTGCCTTTGTCTTTCTTGCCCTTTTGGGGGGACTTCTGGCCATTCGGGCGTGACTATTCGAATAATAGATACGGGAAGACTAGTTTAGCGCCGTGTAGGAACGATTGTATTCTCTCTCCAGATCGTACAGTATATCGTCTCATTTTGCGGCCGTCTATTTGGCTGTCGGATAGGTCACTTATCCCATGTCGCCTTATGACTGTTCCCTAATTGCAAGGTGGGGCAAGGCTTTTTATCGACCATAAACGTCTGGCGGACGGGAACGTTATGATTCAGTGACGCCAAGCCTTAATTCTACTGTCACAATGGCCACTGACCGATGTTGTGTGTGCCATCATTGGCGGAAGGGATCCAATAGATAACCCATTCAAACGCCCAATTTCTAGTCTGTTTTGAGGCCTGTGAATTAATGATTTGAAAGCAATTTGGAAGCGGTTTTGTGGCCCGATAAATAATTCATGGCCTCACGCGAGTCCGCGGCTATAGTGTGACATGTACATATAGGAAGTGCACCATCGGCCCGATCGACTGTCTAATCGGCTCTTGTTTGATGATAAGCCAAGTGTATAAAATCCTCGCTGTAGTAGTATTTCTTTGCAGTGGTTCTCGCTGCCTCATTCCACTAAAATCCCATGAACCTTCGCGGAAAAATATATCAAATCTACAACAAAGGTTTTCCTGCTCTTTACTTATGTTTTTCTTGATTTGAAGGTAATAGCACCAATCAAGCATATATATTATAACTTCTACAGACAGGAAATGCCAGGAAATGTCTAAGATTAAAGCAAAAAATGCGTTTTGGGATAACACCGAAATGACCACTAAAATGTGGTGAGATCAGTGACAATGATAGTGAGATCAGTCCTGGTTGTGGGCTATTAGAGGTTCATTACATTGGTAATGACATTCTGGAATTCATCGAACAATATCGTGTCTCATGTCACAAATGCAGATGGGAACATCTTAACATCCATCTAGTTAGCCCAATATCTGGTAACGCCGCAACATAACAACAGCGGAAGTGATTTATTGCTTGGGGAAATAATTAAAGCCTAAAATCCAAAACTAACATCTCAAATTGGTTAACTCTGTGGGACTCAGTCAGAGTTGTATCCTCACGTTAGTCGCGGACTCACGTGGGACCATGAGGTATTTAACATGTCACAAACGCCTTTGGACTTGGTTTCAATCATCATTTGACAGGGCTTGAACTAATCGACGCATTATCTATTGGCTCCCTCGCGCCCATGTTGGTATACATAACATCGGTCAATGGCCATCGTGACAGTAGAATTAGGGCTTGGTGTCACTCAGTCGTAACGATCTCATCTGCCTGACGTTTATGGTCGATAAGACGTTTTCCCTACACCTGGTAATTACGGAACAGCGATAAGGTGACAACGAATAACCTTTTGAGTGGCCTATCCGACAACCTAGTGGAGTGCCACCAGCTGAGATCATGAAGGTTTCGATCTCAAAAAATAATACAATCGTTCCAACCTGGCGTTAAACTGTATCATCAATTTATAATGAAGCTGTCAGTGTGGAATTGCGAGTTTCGAACGGCAACATACGTTATGTATCGTTACTTTTTACATTTGGAAAAGGCCCCAAGAAAGACACGAGCTTCAATCAAAAGCGAATGTATGATGCCCAAATTCTCAAGATTTTGTATGATTTTATGCATATCTACTTGTAGCAGGGCGAGTCCATGCCATCAAAGTGCTGGCAGCAGTAGCATATCATACCGAAGACATCAGACATGACACTCCACTGAATCACATTATCTTGGCACCGGACCGACCAGCCCTGTTTCCTTGCTCTAGCCTCTAAGTGCTGATCGCCAAGCGAGATTCCCACAGTCTTATCCACAAAACATGAACTGGATGGTTTTCGACCCGTTATTCTGGTCTACGCACTAAACTAAACGCTGCAGGGTGTGATCAAATCTTGAGACACATCAGTCTCATTTATCAGACATAGTCGAGTTTGAAGCTATAACGGTACTCTCGTAGAACCGTTAATTGTTCGTTGATGTATTGATCGCTTCATCACTTCCTGGTAACCACAAAGGCGATATGCACAAAGCCGTGTCCTCTCAGCCCTGGCGTCCGGGAAGTTGGAATCTTTCAGCCTTCCAACTGGTTCTCCTTTGTTCCCCTATACAAACTAGACCGGTTTCGTCAGGAAAAGAGAATCTATTACTGGAAGTGGGCAAGCGTCGTAGCTTTCTTCCTCAAACATCACTAAAAGCGTGTAATAACTGCACAAGCGTGTAATAACTGCACAAGCTTGTAATAACTGCACAAGTGTGCATTAACAGTACAAATACAATGAAGTTGTTTAATGTATACCTGGTTTACAAAGGTTCAAGACACTTGATAAGACTATAAATTAAGATGTCAAGGCTACATGACATAAGCCCATCACTCAAGTTAAGGTTGCATGCATAGGATGTAGGCCATATGACCCCAAGCCATCTGAAAAATTGATTGACAACCACATGCAGTTTTATTGATTTAAGATATCTACTGTCTGTGTCTTAAATTTCAATGAATTTATAATGACACTGTGGCAAACGTAATTGAAACACTGAGTTCTTGTTCACGTCAAAGTCAGCATTGTACATCTGTCTCCCATGAAGCCTACTAAGTACATGTGACTGGCGGGGTTGTCAAACGTATTTGTAAATAACTATTTGGAGAGGAAAATGAAAATAAGGTTTGTTTAAATACGCCATGTTATCCCGATAGTATAGGTTGGAAGCAATACAGAATTTTAAATGATGTCATGTAGTCCTCTATACAAGCCATATGTGTCCAAAATCCAAGAATTGCTCGTTTCATACAAGCTGATAAATGAAATATTTTTGTTTGCATAACATACTTCATATATCCTTTAGAACGTAATTTTCTGACACATAAGCAGGATCAGCACATTGTAAAATTAACATACTAATTGCTCTGTTCGACCGTAATCTAATGACGGAACATTTATATTCTAGCCTTTTCCTAGACACGAAGTACTTTCATTGGTGTCTTCAGTACAAACATTTTTTTCCTGTCCACCACAGGCTAGAGACCTTTTAGCCGAGTTGCAGTCCTCTGGCTGTTCATCCCTAACGGCCGGCATTTTCGTCACCCATTAATGTATTTACCCGGGGGTGTTTAATGCATGGACGCCACAAAGCTCAATCAATGTGGTAATTAATGAACGATTGCGCTGTATTGACAATAACTTGCAGATTGGTACGCCGGAGCCGTGATCTGTGTATTATTATCTGGGATGAATGTTTGTATTGGGGCGGTTAGATGAGCACATCTAGAGCAGGATCTCCGGACGGTAAAAAAACATGGAGAGATCTCAGAAGATACACAGACTTCTCTGATGTGTGCGTCATGGACCAGGCATTTAACTGTATTGTTAGGGTGATTTCAGAACGTAGCCACGCATTATCAGGCAAGTCATCGATGCGTGAGGTCATCAAGTCTGCCAGACACACGATTCCATGATACAGTTGTTAATGTCATTTTTCCTCAAATTAATCAAAGTATCATCAAATACAAACAAGTCAAATAGGAATTTCATTCAAGCTGTATGACACCGTTTCTCGGAAATGAACTACTGTGAATCTGGAATCAGAGCTGGTGGCCTACGTATCCATACATGATCTTTAGAATGAATTATTGCTGTGGTGACGATTTGCAATTTTGTTTTTCACATTTATTCCTCAGGACTTTACAGCCACCGGGAATGAGGTCAGATGTGAGAAGAAACGATGGCATGTTCGGGACCAGATCAGGCGCCTGACGAATTTCTTGATGTTAAAGAGCAAGCCAGAAATATTGCCATGGTGACATAGTGATGGGTGGTCATGGAAGTTACGCCAGGCGCACTTTACGAATGCTTCGGAAAACGGCCCCTAGATGTCGGGGCTAAATAACCCGGAGATGCTGTGTATAGGTGGTTTGAAAAATTGGCATTAGCTTGATGAATTATAGGAATGTATCAGTGAAGTCAGCCTCGCTATAATGCAATGTACTCATATGCGGGGCTATCTTACACTTAGAATGGGAAGCGGTAACGTTTTGTCTGTAGCTTCGTGTCGCCACACCCTCCTGATGTATTCTTGTTTTGACACGCCATTTCCATGTATGTGTAGGATATGATGTGACCCTGTGATAATATACTATGTGACCCATCTGCCGTGAAGCCTGTACCACAACACTAGGTACCCATCAGAATTGATTAAACCTGAATGTCCCTGATGTGTATATGAACTGAAAGCCATCAGTGGGTCATGTAAGAATCATCGTGCTGAATATTTGTAGCCTATGGTCCTAATAGATGAAGAAGAAATAAATCAAGACAAAAATAATACCACGTGCATAATATAAACGGCAATTAACTTTATTACTGTTTTAATTACAGACAGATTAATTGTAGGCCTAAACAAAGCTATCTTGTGCATACCTCATTTATTTTTATGTCAAATGCTCGAAATGAATGTAAATGATAGAAAATCCATTTTCGTTAAAGTCGCGATATTATTTATCCTGTAGCGGGGAGTTAATCAAGGAAAATATATGGACAAATGATTAATTGTTCATTCTACTGACCACTAACTCCGCCCGTGTTAAAATGCTATTGGCTTATGTTCCAGCTAACTTTATACTGACTCTCAGTTTATATGGATCACTTTACAGCATGCACTGACATCGAAGTTCGAATACCGAAAACCATAGTTAACTGTGGCATAGGATATTAGAATACCGAAAACCAGTTTGCTATGGTAGTCGAATAACGAAAAACGAATCAAATACTAGCTTCCATGTTTATACGAAGATTTCGGAAGTAATCAGGGCTGTTGATCCGCGTCAGATATATTGGGTGTAAAGGAAATCAATTAGCTTGTGAATCGAAATAAAATTCACACCTAAACCTGTTCGACACAGAGGAGAACTCTACATACGTGAACCGTCATTGTAATTACAACGGTACGAATGTAGTTTTTCAGACTACTAAAAGGTATTTCATCCATAAATTTGCATGAAATTTGTTCCGTTCATTTATTAAAAATTTTCATTTAAGTATCAATACCACTGGACCAACTTGAACATACATACTGTTTGAAGCTACTAGGAATTTCCTCATAGCTGTAGACAGAATGCTGGATTTCATGAATTTGGATTCAAACCTCTAAGATTATGTCTTGTCACCTTTGTCAGTTTTCATCATTATAGGCGTCTTCCGTGTCTCAGTTGCAAGGTTGTACTCATATTTTCTTTCTCCTATATCAAGAAGGGAAAAAATGTATCAATCTTTACTATGTTTACTATCTTTTAAAAATTTGATTTTAATCTAATTACTCAAATCATATACAGACAAAACTGCTCGTGCATGTTGGAAATGGAGTAGTGATCAGGCGCTTGATAAATTCAGAAGGTCAAATATATTTTTATGGGTGGAAACGAAATGGCCTATTGATGGTTTCGATGGAAAGTCAACAACACCAATGGAATCAGTGCTATTTGTGGGTGCATTAGATCTTCTCTCGATGATGACTTCGATATTTACCGAACAATGTTCTGTCTAGTAACAAACCCACCTGGAAATGTTATAATATTTTGATTTCTGTACATACAGAGAAAGAGTAAAGCTCAAGAAGAATAATAGCAGCAGTGCTTCACTGTTAGAGTAAATGATTAAAACATTTAACGCAAATATAACCAACAGATTAGTAAATTCTTTCGAGCTCAATCAGGGCACTGGGATGTCAAACCTGACTTATTTACCGGGCCACAAGACCGCTTCAAAATTGCTTCCATATCATTAATTCACAGGTCTCAAAGTCGGTTAGAAATTATCGCGGTAGTGGGCGTTTCACTTAAGGGATGGGGTGTCTATTGGTTCCCTCCTGCCAGTGATGGCACACATGACATCGGTCAATTGTCATCGTGACTGAAGAGTTAGGGCTTGGCGTCACTGACTCGTATTTCACGATCTCATCTGCCAGACGTTTATGGTCGATAAAACGTCTTGTCTACACCTGGCAATTACGGCACAGCAATACCGTGATAAGGATTAATCTTGTAACTGACCTATGCGGCGGGCCTAATAGACAACCACACTTTGAGATAATGGAATCGTTCTTATCTAAGGCGAACTTACCTCTGCTTATCATTCGGATGTCATATTGGCATTGCAAGGTTCAAACGCCCAATTACATTACGTAGCAGTGTTTTTGACTTTCAGCACAAGTCTCAAGAATTGAAAAGAAGGAAAAGGGCAATAAAGAAATACCTGTACATGGTGACCATATGCTCACCAGATTCTTTACCACTTGTTGTGCAATGGATGTAACAGTTTTGTGTGCTTTTTTGTGTTTTGTGTCAGGTTATGTAATGTTAGGAAGTATATCCCAGGTATTGAAATTATTTATTTATTTATATTTTGGGTATTTCACACCGTAGTCAAAAATATTTTACTTATACGCCAGGGGCCAGCATTATGGTGGCCCGACAGAGCTTAAGGGGAAACCTTGGACCATCCGCAGGTTGCTAGCGGATGGCATTCAAGTTTTGTACTTTGTTATGTACTTGGTCTACATTAGGCATAAATAGCGTTCCGGCGACTCCGCCACCTATGACCTAGTGCACACTGTAAATGATCTGTATCCACCAGTGTAACTATTTCACCTTTTGCATGGTCATAAAGAAACGATCCTTTACATTTATTTATTTATTTACTTATTTAATTGGCGTTTTACGCCGTACGCAAGAATATTTCACTTATACGACGGTTGCCAGCAGAGCCAGAGGGAAACCCACGACCATCCGCAGGCTGTTGGAGGACCGTCTCACGTTCGGCCAGAGAGGAAGCTAGCTTAAGGTAGACATGAGCTCACAGCGGCTACATTTGTTTAGAGGCACCTAGGTCATTACGCCGCGCCAACGCGCAAACCTCCTCGGCCACGGAGGCCTCCCAATTGTTTATAAGACAGAGATGTATATGTGTATGCAGGCATGTGCCTTGCTATTGCGACCGATTTATGCTGAGACTATAGCTTATGATGTTTGTCATGTGCTAATTAGATGAGGAATAGGATTTTATACACTCTTGAAACTGAATCCCGAATCGAATAAATGGAGAAATAAACAGTACTCAGCTGGAAATACAGAAAGGCAGTGAGAAAATAAACGACTAAGCCACGTAACGTCGAAAACATTAGTAAACGCTGAACGGTATGGCAACACTGTCACTGGTCGTTCTAGGACCAATATGTAGATTGGCATCTGCATCTTGTTTGGCCATGTGCTCGCTTCTGTGCATATTGACCAAATATATCTCGTGGAGCGGAAATCAAAAAAGAGTCTATTTAAGTGTTTCTGCCGTGTTGAACTCGCACAGTCCCATCAGCACAAAATGGATTAAATGTTTGTCCATACAGGGTGTGGTCAAATCTTGAGACTCACATTATCAGTCTGCGAGACCTGGAACTGTAACGGTACTCTCGAAGAACCGTTAATTTTTCAATGATGTATCGATCGCTTCGTTACTTCCTGGTAATCACTGGAAATCAAACAGATTTCGAGAAGGACCGACGATATGCACAAACCCGTGTCCGTCCATTTCTGGCGTCCACGAAGTTGGAATCTTCCAGCATTCCTTAATTGCAAAACCAACTGGTTCTCCTTTGTTCGCCTTTACATTCTAGATTGGCTTCGTCAGGAGAAGAGATTCTATTACTGTAAGAGGACAAAGGTGGTTCTTTTCTCGAGAGGCAGTAAGAATGTATAATAACTACACAAATACATTGAAGTTAATTGTTTACATGCAACTGGCTTACACGGTTTGAAGTCACGTGAGAAAACTATACATTGATATGTCAAGCCTACATGACTAAGGCCCAGCATTCGAGCTACCATTGCATGTGGCCAGTATTGGCCATACCACCCCGAGCCATTTTAAAAATTGATTGAGAACCATCCTGCAGTTTTATTGATTAAATATATCTACTTTCTGATTCTTAAATTTCAGTAAATACATAATGATACTGTACAGAAGATATGTCAAATGCTGAGTTCGTCTTTGCACCTACTGGGCAAGTTAGTTTTGTGTATACGTCGCATAAACCTATTTATACAATTCGTGGATTTGTCAAATTCAATTGCCATCCATCAACAGCGCTTTTCAAAAATAATCGCTTGGAGGACAAGTTGAAAGAAAAAAAAACACCCTTTTAACAAGATCGTGGTACCACAATACTATAGACTTGGGCAACACAGTTTCAGATAAAGTCATCTATAGGCCTACAAGCGATACCTGTCCAAAATCTAAGAATGCGACAATTGCTTACCATCTTCTTGAGAAAACATTAAGTTTTGTAGAAGCACATGGTTGAAATATTTTTATTAGTAAGAAAAATACTTCATATATGTGTTCATCAAATAAAATTTTGTGTACATAACCCATGTCAGCAGATAATTGCACAATATAACATGTTAACTCTATACTTGGTATCATAATCGAATGACGCCATCATTATATTACAAGCTTTTCGCTGGCGCTAATTATTTTCATTGATTACTAATGTACAAACACCCTTTTCCTTTGCAAAACAGACTAGAGACCTTTCAGCCGGATAGAAGATCCCAGGGCGCTCATTCCTAACGGCGGCATTTTGTTTGTCACACATTAATTTCTTTACCCAGGGGACGTTTATTGCATAGGCACTACAAAAGCCCAATCAATGCGATAATTAATCAGAGATGGCACTGTATTGATAATAGCTTGGAGATTGTTATGGTCTGTGTAACGTTATCTGGGTGACAAGAGCTGAGTGTTTGTATTGGGGCGGTTAGATGAGTACATCTGGAGCAGATACTCTGCAGGATAAACAGCATGAAGAGATCTCAGAAGACACACAGCCAATTCAGTGAATGAGATTCAATAAATTCAATTTGGATTTCAACAAAAGTCGTACGACAATGTTTTACGAGAACGGCTTCTGCTAATCTCCAATCATTAGAAAGGCCATCAAAAGGAACCCTTTCTTTGATGAACTATCGCTATTTTGTTTTTCGCAGTTCTCGGGACTTTACAGGGGTCGGGGATCAGGTCATAGCGTGCAAGAAACGAGGATGTATTTCTGACCTTGTTAACCATCCGAAAATCCGCTTCATGCCATCGACCATCCGGGATGTGAATTCGAGCACCCAACGTCTTTGGTCTGGCAATGTTGTGCATGGAGATACCCTCTGATGTTACAAGTGTGGAAGGGGATAAACGTTGGGGTCGCAGGGGATATTATCTGTATATAATACAAAAGCATAGTAGGCACACTGTCATCATGTACTCAGTTGCCGACCAATCGACCAATAATTTTGATTGCTTTTGCCGACATGACATCGGAATAATAAATAGAGGTATATTAATTTTCGCCCTGGGAACGAACCATTGCATTATCTTTCAAGACCGGGCGATCTCGACTTGTGGCAGTCTATTAGACCATCGGATATGTCACTTACTAGGTTATCCCTAGCCGCCTTATGGCTGTTCCGTAATTGCACGGTGTAGGGAAGACGCTTCGTCAACCATAAACCCGCCATGAACAGACGGGTGCATTATGATTCGGTAACTCCAAACCCTAATTCTACTGTCACGATGGCAATTAACCGATGTTATGTATGTTATCGTTAACAGGGGCGAAGCAAGAGATACCCCATCTGTCAGATCAAACGCCCTAACTCCTTAGCAGTTTCTGCCATGGTTAGTGAGGGCTGGCAAATAATGACTTGAAAGGAATGTTTTGAAGCGGTTTTGTGGCCTGTTAATAAATTCTTTGCCTCACCGCGAGTTCGCGGCACCCTGATTAAGTTCCGTGCAGTTAACTAATCTGCTGTTTTGGGATTGCACTAGAGGTTTTAATTAGTTGCTCTGACAAACAAGCACTGCTGTTGTTATTCTTTTTCAGCATTACCCTTTCTCTGAATATTAAGTAAGTATCAAAATGTCATAATCTAAAGTAGATCTTCTGGAGACTTCTTACCGTCCACAAATAGGACTGATCTCACACACTTTTCTTGTTGACAAGCCATTGGTAACATTAGACACATCAGTTTGTCTGTATAAACATACACTTGAATCTTGAGATTTTTACGTCAGATCACAGTCCAACTGCCAGTCTATAGAATTACAATGTAGTTTTATGTGATTGATTGATTGGTGGATAGCTTCAGGTCAAGAAGGAAAAGAAATAAGTCAAAAAATACTAAAACCTTTGTTGTAGACTTCATACATTTTTTCGGTTATGATACATGGAAATGACAATATGTGTGTTTAGCCTTGCTGTTGAATCTCAGTTTGGGAGAGGCAAAGCGTATAAACTGAAACAGGCACGATGATCAAAGCAAAGATGGCTGACTCAAAGATATCATCAAAATACTCTCTGGTGTTTTGGGCTAGAATCGCAAAATCCAACACTCTGTCGCGATTAACAGCTATAGGAAAATTCCCACTAGCTGCAGCTAGTATAAATTGTCACTGGAAAGCTGGTCCTGGTACTTATTCTTATAAAAAAGAGAAAGGATCTCTGCCCGAGCGCTGGTGATAAACATGCAGGTTGAAGCGACATCTGCAGGTCCAAATCATAAAGACGTACTTGTCAGACTTACCCAAAGTGTGTGAATGTAACAAGGGGTATGAAACAATAAGTAATGCAAAATTATGGGGAAAAAATATATATGTGTATTTAATTGTCTGAATGTGCATTTGTGCTACAGCTGGGACCTCGTTATGTTTAGGGCGGCGATGTATGTATCTGGAGTTCCCCTCTGTGTTGGACAGGTTTAGGTGTACAGTTTGTTATGGTTTACTGACTAACTGATTTCCCTTACACCATATACGTCCCATGTTGCATCAATAAACAGTCTCGTTCTCTTTAATGATTACTACACACCATGCAGCACCCGAATTATTCGTGTACACTGGGTCGCGAACAAAGCCCTTCGGTATCGGAACAATAACTGATTCAATGGTGGAAAAAAATGAAGAAAAACGTTTGTCGGTATATTTTCTTCATTAATCTCCTTGTTGCGGAGTAATTAATAATGCTATTTGCGCAAAACGGATTTCGTGTATTTTCATGCTTTTTCCACAATTAGCATAAAAGCAAATGATGCATACAGAAGCTAGATTTGTTACACGTTAATACGTTAATATACCTTTATCCGTTATGTAGTTGAGTAGTTATATATACTTTAATATAATTTGTGATCATTTATCTATCCTAGCGCAGAAAAGCTGCTCAGCATAATGGCGTTTACATGACCCACTGACGGCTTTCAGTCCACATATACACATCACTGACGCCCAGATTTAATTTATCTGATGAGCAACAGTTTTAATCAGTCATTATGCCCTTTTATTGTATCACAGAACAGGCTTCACGGAAAATGGATCACATACTATTTTAACATATAATCACAACATATCCTGTACATAGCAATGGCGCGTTGAAGACAAGCATAAAACCATAACGATTTGCATGGCGACTGAAAACACCAGACAAGCGTTTTCCGCTTCACACAAGACAAGCGTTGAGATCTCAGAGCCCCGCGTGGCAGCCAGTCGTCAGTTGCTGCACTCCTTTAACTGATCAAGCTGATGCAATTTTTGTAGCCCATAATACACAATATCTTCTGGTCTATGAAATCTGACATTCTGTTTATAATGAAGTTTGTCAAACGCTCAAGACTCTTTCAGCTGATGTCCAGCCGCTGTAAAATCCCGAGACCTGCACAAAACTGATTAAT
Source organism: Acanthopleura granulata (assembly GCA_016165875.1). NCBI lineage: Eukaryota > Metazoa > Mollusca > Polyplacophora > Chitonida > Chitonidae > Acanthopleura > Acanthopleura granulata. The sequence continues at coordinate 11,877,784 of JABBOT010000008.1, forward strand.
TTTTTATTTAATATGAAAAAAGACAATTTCATGGATTGTTACAATTAAGAGGAAAAATTTTCATTTTTGAAGGCAAAAATAAGAAAAGCAATTTTTCGACTTCCCGCTGTCACGGTAAGGAAAAATGTAGTATTTCTGAAACATCAGAAAAGAGAAACTAAACCTGCATAACAGATAAAAATACATGACTTTCTTCAAACATCATATATGCACTGGGTATCGCTACATATGCATATAGTAACACGAAATATCTCTCAAGATCGAGTCTTTATCATCCGAACTTGTGGCAGTCTATTTGAGAGTGCCGGTAAGGCCACTCACAAGGTTATACCCTGTCACCTTATGGCTGCACCGTAATTGCAGGGTGTAGGGAGGCCAATTTATCGACCATAAACGTCTCGCCGACGGGAGAGTTATAATTCAACGATCCCAAGTTATAATTCTACTCTCACGATGGAATTGACCGATGTTATGTATGTCATAGCTGGCGGGAGGGAATCAATAGATATCCCACCCATTAGGTCAAACGCTTAATTTCGTGATTCTGATTTCTAGCCTGTACTGACACATGCAAAATAATGGTTTGAAAGCAATTTGGAAGCGCTTTAGCGGCTAATGAGATTAGTTTGATCAATAAAAGGAAGACAGCAGTGGGTGAGTATAAACAGCAACAGTCAATAAAAAAATCCTCTTTTTCTTTAGCATTCAGAAAGAAAACTCTTTGCCTTACTATAACAGTTACTGGTTTAAAAAATTCTCTTTTGTAAGATTTCAAGAAAATGCTTTTGTCTTCATTACTGTGGCATCGAAGAGTAAAGAAAATTTCTTTTTGTATTTTTGCCTCACAGAAGAAAATTTGTAAGGCAACTTGATAAGTTGTTAAATGTAAGAACTAATTAATTGTTTATTATTATATATTGTTATTTCATATAGCAGAAAGGTAAATTTTGGGGGCTTGTCCCTTCTACGGTACGCTACAACATCTTGATTGCTCGTCAAGGCAAGCATTTAATCTATGTAATCCACGTTTAATTCACTTAGACCTGCAGGTGTGATATCTGGGTTATAGCAGCTAAAAAGCGCTATCGTACAACTTGACTGAAAGTCGTCTTCTAAGTGTTGGGGAGTTATCTAGCGCAACATAATCACCCAGAAACCTCCCATCAATGCGGTTAAAGTCCAGCTCATGCTGGCTTCCTCTCCGACCATACGTGGGAGGTTTGACAGCAACCTGCGCATGGTCGTGGGTTTCCCCTGGGCTCTGCCGACCATGATGCTGGCCACCGTCGTGTAAGTAAAAAATTCTTCAGTACGGCATAAAACACCAATCAAATAAACAAATAAACAAATCCTCGACGTGTTTGAAATCGATCCTCCATTAAAGCTGTATAACATCAAGTTGAATCAAACATCTATAGCAAAACCGATTCACTCATGCCACCAAGGCTTGCCTAATAGTGCTTCGCTTAGTTCAGAAACCATCCAAGAATACAGTTAGATGCCTGGTCCGTGACGCACACATCAGAGAAGGCTGTGTATCTTCAGAGATCACTCCATATTTTTTATCATGCAGAGATCCTACTCTAGATGAGCTCATCTAAACGCCCCAATACAAACATTCAGCTCTTGTCGCCCAGATAATGTTACACAGATCATGGTTCCTGCGTACTAATCTGAAAGCTATTGCCAATACAGTGCCATCTATGAGCAATTACCCCATAGATTGGTCTTTTGTGCTGGTCATGTATTAGAGGCCCTTGATGGGTGACAAACAAACTGCCGACAGTTAGGAATGAGCAGCGAGAGATCTGCGACGGCCTAAAAGTCTCTAGTCTGTTGTGCAAATGAAAAGACTGTTTGTACAGCAGTAATGAATGAAAATAATTAGTGCCAGCGAAGAGTTTGTAACATAATGATGGTGTCATTCGATTATGATAGAGTTAACCGGTCCATTTTGTACTTATCTGCTGATATGGATTATATATCCATACGAAGTACTTTTTACAAATAAAAATATTTCACCTATGAGTTTGTATGAAACCTGAATTAAATGATTCCTCAACAAGATTACAAACAGTTGTAAAATACTTAAATGTTGGACAAGTATTGCTTGTAGTCCATCTATGGACAGAACTTCACTCCTTCATGAAATGTGTTTTATTTGTAGTGATTACCAGGATGTAATGCAGCCATCAGTACATCAACGAAAAATTTCTTCGAGAGTACCGTGATAGTTCCAGATCCCACAAATGTTGATAATGTGACTGGTGAGTCTCAAGACTTGACCACACCCTGTAGTGTTTACTTTAGTTGGTGCATTGGCCAGTAGAAGGCATCGACAAACTGTTACGATCCCCGTCTTTAAAATATTGTATTATATTTTTTATTTGTTTTTGCGCTAACCGGGTCAGTCTCTGACCTACATTTTCCCCTCTGTGTACGTTATAGCCCGTACTACGATTCAGTCGCGAGTCTCGAGGCTTCTGTGTTTATCAGTTTCGTGTCATTATACATAGAGCGTACATTCTGGATAGATGTGTTGTAAACATGTTTAAGATCAAACCATCCAGAGTTTTCTTTAGGTTAATCTATGAATATGAGCGACGAAGTTAGAAGTTTCGCAGTCAAGTCCAGTAGAGAGCAGCCGTATTTACCGTCGTGCACTTAGAAAGATTTTGTGGGCTTTGGAGATACCGGCTTTCATGCCATTCGAAATACGTCATTTTTTACTCCATGTTTCGGAACGTACCACTTTGTGAGCTTGTGCTTCGGAGACGTTTTGAAGCATTTACCGCTCATTGTCTCTTTGTGCGGTTGCGTACATTTCAACCCAGTTTACCTTGAAAGTGACTTTGTGTATATTTCCGAGGACTGAAACATACATCGCAAGCTCGGCATTACGGACGCTATTGTCAACCCTTCTGCCCGGGAATGTTGCACCTTGCCAAGGAGATAGATATATACCACCGTCGGCGTACTGTGCCCAGTGCTGTTCGTCGCTACAGGACTGTCAATCTTCACTTCGAAAATTCTCAAGAACTGTGGATTCTATATTTACGTGGACTGACTTGGCTTTGGAAGCAGGAATATCCTATCTGGATTTGGAAGCTATCAACAGTAAGAAAGCATATATTTTTGTAAATACCTGTATTGTTTTGTATATTATTGTCATTTGTACCATTTGTCTATTTTGTTCAAATATATTATTGAACTTATTCAAGCGCCTTCGTGTTTCTTTGTTTGATCTTTGTGAGGCCTATCGCTGTCTGAGAGTTGAACAAGGTATTTGTTAATCATTTTTCCTCTCCAGTAGTGGTACCCTTACAAAACAGTCAATCCAAGTTCTGCTGATGGACCTGTGGAATGTAGAAGCCTTTTATAGCATTGAATAAATTCCTTTCTAATTTCCTTCCCAAGAGATATATTTGGTCAATACCTGCAGAAGTGAACACATGACCAGACAAAATGCAGATGTCGATCTACGCGTGGAATATTTATTCTATAACGACCAGCGACAGTACTATCAGATTGTTCAGTGTTTAATGATGCTTTCAACCTTACTTGATTTAGTCGACTATTGACTTGCTTGTCTTAAACGGGAGACACTCAGCCTTACGTTGTTGTTGCGTGAATCTGCAAACTAACATGCTTACTCTTCGCTACACGACATGAGCGAAGTTTTTATCGCCGTTACGTCGTGGAGTCATGGCGGCAAGACGAACTCACTGTTGTGCATTTATGGAGTGAATAGCGGAGTTACCCGTACCTGTTTCACCCACAACTAAACAATGTAAAACTGTTAAATACATTAGACAAATATGTCTATAAATATAAATGGTAACAAATTTGGCACGCATATAGCCATCATGCACTCGTATTTCTTTGTTGCCCTTGTCCTTATATACAAGTTCCTGCGTCCTTTGATGAAAGTCAAGAACTGTGCTGTATAAATGTAATCTAATTTGGCATGCAGGCCTTGCAATGCCAACATGACATCCGGATAACAATCAGAGGTTAGTTTCGCCCTGGGTAACGATTCTGTTATCTCTCTAGATCGGGTCTTTATCATCTCAACTTGTGGCAGTCTATTAGGCCGTCGAATAGATCACTTTTAATACCACCTTATTCCTTGTCTCCATATTGCAAGACGTTTCATCGACCGCAAATGTTTGGTGAACGGGAGCGACATGATCCAGTGACGTCAAGCCTTAATTCTGCCGTCACGATGGCAATGTACTGAAGGTATGTATGCCATCACTGATGGGACGGAACAAATAGATAACGCCCAATTACGTAATAATTTCTAGCTTACTTGGACTGTGAAATACTAATTTGAAGGCATATTTGAAGCGCTTTTGTGGCCCCGTAAGTAAACAATGCCCTCACGCGAGGGCCAGATTATGACATGCCTGTACAGTGGCGTTGATTGAGCCCCACAGAGTTAACTAATCTGATGGTTTAGGTTATCGTTGTAGGTGTTAATTATTTACTCTAACACTGAATCGCCACTATATAGGGCTGATAAATGTGACGTTAAGCTGTAATCATTCATTCATTCTTTCTAACACTGAATCACTGCTGTTGTTATTCTTTTGCATGATTTCCCTTTCTCTGCAAACAAAGTGCAAAATCGTTGGATGTTATGACATTCCCAAGTGGACTTGTCATAGCAGACAGAATATTGTTCGGTAAATATCAAAATGTTACCGTCAAAAGTAGATCTCATTGACTCACAAACAGCGCTGAATACATTGTTTTTGTTGACATGCAACCTGAAACATTTCGTAGGCCATTTCGTTTCATTACATACACTTGACCCTCTGGATTTATCAGTCGCCAGATCAGGACCCATTTAAACAACAGCAAAACATATACTGTTGAGCTGATGTATTTTTTTCGTTATTGGTATATGAATTGGGAAAGAAAATATAAGTATAACCTTGTAGATGAGACACAGAAGGCGGCAAAGGTGTCAAATAAACGAGTCTCTATGATGAGAATGGGGAAGACAGCTGACAAGACATAATGTTCGATGTTTGAAATCTTAATCATGAAGTCCAGCATTCTGTCAGCAGCTACAGTGAAATTTCTATTAGCTGTAAATATTATGTATGTTGACTGGAGAGTGGTCTCATGGTATTTATACTTATATCTAAATTTTGAATAAGTGGATTTATTTAGTTTCATACATATTTATAGAAGAAAACTTTTTAGCTGTCTGAAAGCACGTTCGTACCGTGGTAATTACGATGACGGTTCAGTATGTGCAGTCCTCCTTCGCGACGAACAGGTGTAGGTGCGAATTTTTGTGACTCACAAACTGTCTGATCTCATTTACACCCAATATATCTGGTGTGGGTCAAGCAACAGTCTCGTCCTCTGTACTGATTACTACAGAACAATACCCGAAATGTTCGTGTAAACAGCGCATGGAAGTTAGCTCAGGATTCGTTTTTCGTTATTTGAATACCCAATACCACAGCAAACTGGTGTTCGGTATTCGAATATCACAAGTCACAGTGAACTATGGTTTTCGGTATTCGAACTTCGGTGTCAGTCCACGTTCTGGAGTGATCCGTATAAACTGAGAGCCTGTATAAACTGAACTAGAACAGACGTCCTTAGGATCTGAACACGTGCGGAGTTAGAGGTCGGTAAAATGAACAATGAATCGTTTGTCAATATATTTTCCTTGATGGACTTCCTCCTCCCGAAAAATTAATACCGCCACTTGAACGGAAACGGATTTTCTATTTATAATTTTGTCTGTAACGAAGTGATAATAAAGTTAACTGCCGTACATATTACAGCAATTGCACGTTGTATTATTTTTAATCTCGATTTGTGTTTTTCTTTACCTACTTCAATCATACAGGTGTTCGGCACATTGACGCGTACATGATCCACTGATGGCTTTCAGTTCATATACACATCAGTGTCATTCACGTTTGATAAGTTCTGATGGCCACAAGCACTGCAGAACAGGCTTCACGGCACATGGATCACATAGCGTATTATCAGCTGATCACAGCATATCCTGCCAATGTACGAGGAAGGTGTGGCTCCGCAACAGACTAGAGGTTATATGAGTGCACTGCATGGTAGCGAGTCTCCACTACTCCCTTCCTTTAACTCATCAAGTTTTCCGAAGCATTCATAAAGTGCACCTGACGTAACTACCATGGCAACATAGTGTAGTGAAGAGATTTTTCGAGTTTCCTGCTCTCACTTGCTCTGTTGCGTCAAAAAAGTTGTCAGAGGCTTGATCGGATCCCGAGTATGTCATCATTTCTTCCCACACCAGACGTCATTCCCGGAGGTTGTAAAACCCTGAAAACAGAATTGAAAATACTCATCAAAGTAATAATTCATTCTGATGAGCATGTATATAGGCTATCAGGTCTGATTCCGGATTCACTGGGACCCATTTCCCAGAAACGGTGTTATACAGCTTGAATGAAATTCCTCTTTGACATGTTTGTCTTTCATGAAAGTATCATTTAAAACAGTGTCAGTGAATCACGCGCCGTGATGGCTTGCCTGATAATACAATACATTTAAATGTCCGCTCCATGGCACACAGCTCAGATGAGGCTGTGTATCTTCAGAGACTTCTCCATATTTTCATCGTACAGAGATTATGCTCTAGCTCTAACCGCCCCAACACTCAACTCTTGTCACCCAGGTAATGTTACACACATCATGGCTCCTGGGTACCAATCAACACAGCACCATCTATAAATACCTCATTGATATTATCGATGAGCTCGTACGAAATGTTCCGCAAAAGAATGTTAGCACTTGTCACACTTTTATATTGTGGACAAGTACCGAAGGTGGGTACTTAAGATTGCCTGTACTAAAGTAATCAATTTCCGGTGAGTGTCTATCCAAAAAAAAAAAAAACAAAAACAAAAAAGAAAACAAAAAAGCCTGATCGATATACAATGAACTTTGCTTCCACACTATAAACAATGGTAATATTTTTGGCCTTGCATATTTTTCTAACACTTTCAGATTATTTCTGTGCCAGTCTTGCTATATTTTCTTGTGGTAAAGTAAGTCATGGAAAGCGCCTCTCGGCGTAACGGTATGATCATAAAACACAAAGCGCATAAGCCGGACCTTCGTGGAACATGAGAAATATTCCCCAGTACCGGTGTACTTACATCATGTGAGACGGTTCTAATTGCTATGGCAGGATAACGGCCAAAGAGATCAAACTTGAAAAATACGCCCCAACCCCCAACCGAAAATGATAAACAAAGTTATCAGTGTTGTAATTAACCCATCCAACATCGTGCCCCACAGGATCACTTAATCACTGCACAGAACTGAGATGGTAATTTTATCCGCCATGTTTGGTTTCCTCCCTAAGACATCCCTTGCCGCGGAGATAAGTTATGAATTCTAGTAGAAAAAAAGGAAAATAAAAAAGTCATATGTCAATAGGGCTATGCTAACGGTTAAATACCAACTCACTTTCTGTCATGCTGGATGATATCGAAGGAGTAATGCCAAACCATACATACTAGGCTGCCGGAAACCAAGAAGAAAAAGATGGCGAGATTACACGCGTTATTATCCATGGCTACAAATATTCTACCTCTATTTATTATTCAATTTTCATGTCAGCATAGCGAAGTTTGGGAAGACACATACATTCTACAACGTTTTTTTTTTGATTTTCGCCTCAAGAAAGGAAAAGAAACACAAAAATTACAAAGGGAAGCGATTGCGTGGCATTGTGCTTACCAGCTTCTTCACCATCTATTATTCATGTAGCTATCGGTCTTTTTCAAGGGTATATGTAACTCGATTAAAGGTTGATACTTAGTGTGTTTACTCATTGTGTGTTACTTCCATTCCTTCTGTACTGAAAACATGGTGGTATCCATCTTTATTTATTTATTTACTTGATTGGTGCGTATGCCATACTCAAGAATGTTTCACTTATATGACGGGAGCCAACATTATGGTGAGAGGAAAGCGGACAGAGCCCGGGGGAAAGCCACAACCATCCGCAGGTTGCTGGCGGAAATTCCGACATACGGCCAGAGAGGAAGTCAGCTGGGGTTGGACTTGAACTCACACCGACCGCACTGGTGGAAGGTTAATGGACCATTACGCTGCTCTAGCGCACCCCGTTAGTTTCCAGATCTATAAAACCGTGGGATGCGCCTGGCACTTGCGTCATTTACAAGATGGCTGAAGACGTCTCTTCGACTGATATGTAGATTTGTGGAATTAGACACAGAAGCAACGACGAAATGAAATATTAAAATACTAAATATCAGCAAAGAACATCTTTATCTTTCGCGTTCTTCTGTTAATATAAAAATAACATATTGTTTTCATTGTTTCAGGAATTCTAATCCCCCGTGTTTTGCCTTTGATGTTGCAACTGTCATGCACTGCTGAACAACCCACGTTCCACATAAACCGTTATCAAGAAATGACTCCTGTACATTAGCATCGTTATACTGCCTCTTTATCAAAGAAGACACGAGCATGATCTTACCCAAGTGCATCACTTTGTCATGGATACAGGCTAACAGGTCTTGGGACTCTCATCTTATCACGTGTAATATATATATATATATATACATATACATTTCCCAACCTTTAATGTCCAGCTGACCCCACAATTAAATTTGGCAACAGAGTTCAATGTGCTCACAAAACACACGGCCAAACCCATGATAACGGGGTAATTATTAGTTGTCCTGTGTATTAGTTGTTCTGTTATTTATTATATCAAACAATTCCATGCATTGCGCAGCTTTTGTTTAAAAACATCCCAAACACCCCGCTTAACTCTGATGAATGAAGCAAAACGGTTGCCGAGTTGATGGCGCTTCGTTCTTGTATTACGACAATACAACCCGATTGCAAATAAAACATTAACACATTTTAAAGTTTAATACCTAATTCATTTAACAGAATCACAGCGTGTGCGTAGATATTCGGTTTGTGTCAAAATATGAGAATGAAGGTGATTCTGTTTTCATTCCAATAGTCAAATTTGAAGAGCTATCTGTAATCGGCTTGTGGTTCTGCCATATGTCTTGTATATAGTACCCTCTGATAGGCACAACTGGATACTCCTCTACTTCACGCGGTTTGTGTTTCATAATTTAACACCGCTGGTTGAGGGCCGGCTGAGTGATGTGGATTTGTTGTGGTGCATGCTAGAAGCAGACCTTTGTAATCGATTGTATGTATCGCACATCTCTTCCGCTGCACGAAAGAAAAACGTCATTAGAAAAAGACTTCTTTCGTCATTTTGCAGAAGAAACAGTACAGCTGATATGTTGTTGATGTTCTGAGAGATTTTATCACAGCTGCGACAACTTGCCGAAACGGTCCTCCGTTGTATTTCTTTGGATTACCAGACACTTATCATGCCAATACTTACCACATGTCTGTAAGGTTTCGGTGTTACAAAAAGATAATATTGTGGAAATGCTTATTTTCTGGAGGAAAGTAATCGAGCCATGAATGCGCAGGGTATATCTGATTGTTTAAGACATTAGTGCTAGTGATCAAGGAAACATTTTATGGGCAAGGAATGATTAAAGATTGATATAAGAAAGAAAACACCTGAACGTTGAAGGGTTATGTGATGTAAAAAGGTAGCCGCCTTCGTAAGCAAATCATCTTGAAAGAAAATGTATTACATCCTTCATTATTCATTTTTTTCCCTCATTCCGCTTAAGTCATTTTGCTGGCGATTCAGCGATTCAGGCACTTACATGAACAAATAAAACCTAAGTGTGGGAAATTTACAATAGACCAGATTTCACCAGTCACGTGTAAGCTCAGTCACCACGTGTTCACCAGTCACGTGAAACAATCACACGGTCGTCTGCTCTGAAACGAGAGCAAAGGCGACAGTGTAATAGTTAGGAAAGGTCCCATTCAGGTAACGATGGAAACGCGGCCTCCTGTCAGTTTATCTCAGCCAAGGTGTTACTCTATGTGGTTATTTTGTTCGCGTAATATTCGTGAGATGCATATAAATGATAAATGGTATAAATCTTTTCGTTTTAGTCGCTATTGATCAGCCCTATATGAAGATAGTTAGACATACATGACATCTCCTTTGAACAATTACTTTTGGATAATCCTGTCTTATGAAGCAAACCCATTTGGGAATGTCACAACAATTTTCTAGTTTACCTTTTATATACAGAGGGGGTAATGCTGACACAAAATAACAACAGCGGTGTTAGTCAGACTAAGTAATAAAAACTTGCAGTGCAACCCTAAAACAGCAGATTAATTAAGTCTGTGGCACTTAATCAAGGCCATCATATCTCCATGTTACACTTGAATTATTTAACAGGCCACAAAACCGCTTCAAAATTACTTTCAAATCATTATTTCCCAGTCCTCTCTAACCATGTTAGAAATTGCCAAGGAATTGGATGTTTGAGTTAATGGGTGGGTATCTATTGGTTCCCTCCCACCAATGATGGCACACATAACATAGGTCAATTGCCATGTGACAGGAGAATTAAGGCTTGGCGTCACTGAATAAAGATAGATCTCGTTTGCCAGACGTTGAAGGTCGATAAAACGTCTTCCCTACACTCTGCAATCACGGAACAGCCATAAGGTGACGAGGGATAACCTTGTAAGTGACCTATTCAACGGCCTAATAGACTGCCATAAGTTGAGATGATAAAGAGCCTGATTTTGATACATAATACAGTCGTTCCTTTCTAGGGAGAAACTAATCTACCGCTATTTATTAATCAGATGGCATGTTGGAATTGCAATTCCTAAACGGCAACTTACATCTTTCGCCACTGTTTTTAAATTTCTCAAGGTCTCAAGAACAGACAGGCAAAACAAGGACAACAAAGACAACCGGAATATAAGATGATGTGCGTATCTGATTCTTTATTTATGGCCCAATGCAAATAATAGAATTATAATGGTTAGTTTGGGGTGGTGCAGTCTGGTGCTGGTAACACAGCAAAAAGCCGAATCTTGAACTGTGCACTATTTTTTTTGTGTAACCTGCATGTAAGACAGTCGTGTAGATAGGAGTTCGCAACAGGATCAATCAATCACATGATCAAGCTACAACCAACTTGCATCTATGACTACTTTGTCCAACTTCCGGATGAGTTCGAGGTATGACTCAGTAAACACTGTCATTGTAGCCGTGGTGATATTCTGTACCATATTTGAGAGCATAGAAAAATAAAGCCTTACTTTCCCTGAGTCAAAGATATGTTTTTAAATACGGAAATATGGAACAAGGAAACGCAAAAAAACCCTGTTTTAGACTGTGTGTGACCCCACCGTTGATTGCCACCTCACATTTGACAATACACAATATTTCCTGAGACCCCACCGTTTATCCCCACCCACAGTTCTACATATACCTTACACGATATGTACTGTAACCCCACCGTTTATCCTCTCTCACACTTATACCACGCACAATATCTCCTGTGACCAAACCATTTGTGCCCTCGTTCAATTGTACCATGTGCAATATTGCCGACACTGGGTGGTCAAAGTCAGGTCACGGATGTTCAATAGTACTACGAAGCTTGCCGGATGCTTAACGAGGCCAGGAATACTTCCTCCTTTTTAGCACGCAATGCGAAAAACAGAATAGCGATTGTTCACCAATGAAATCATTCACTTTGATGATTTTTTGTAACAGCAATGGTTGACTTGCTAGAATACAGTTTTCGTAAAACACTGTCGCAGAACCTTTGTTGAGATCCAAATTGCATTTGATGAATAGTGTTCACTGATTTACACATATAAGGGCAACTTGTTTATCTCATGTGGAGATGGCTTGTCTGATAATACTGGAATTAGTTCATAAATTACTTAACAATACAGTTAAATTCCTGCTAAACTGGCGTACACATCAGACAAGGTCGTGTAACTTCAGAGATCTCTCCATGTTTGTACCGAGCATAGATCCGGCTCTGGATATGCTCATTGAACCGTCCCAATACAAACATTCAACTCATGGAAGTTGTGAAGTATTCCTGAATACTCTATATTTTCTTAATATTCTTACATTATTAGAGATGGTTGTAATTGTCAGGGTGAGATATAGGCTAAAAAGGTCAAATATAAACATAGGGTAACATAAATCAACGTAGGGTAGCAGGGATTATCGTTGCTGTATATCAATGTACTGACTTGGACTCGAACTTTAATCCGCCATTTTTGGTTCAAAGATACTTAAAACGTCCATTCCCTTGGAGCTACGTTGTGAACTTCATTAGAAATATAAATGTGAGAAAAATCGTACATGTATATAAGTTGTCAAAGGAATAATGCTAACAATTAGATACCAGCTCGCTTTCCGCTCTGCTGGATGGTAGGCAAAGAGTAATGCCAAAGCGTAATGCCGTATGCACTAGACTGCCGGAAGCCAATAAGAGAAAGAGCCCAATTTTGAGAGATTACATGTACGCGCGTTTTTATCCATGACTAAAAGTATTCTACCTGTATTTATTATTCGGACTTCAAATTACGTGATCCAACATTTTGAAGACACATGCATTATGCCCCAGTGTGTTTGACTTTCGGCAAAGGTCTCAAGAAATACAAAGACTACAAAAAAGCAAGTGAGTGTCATTGTAATTGCTAGCTTACCATGTGCTATTCATGCAGCTACCATTTTTCAAGGGTAACTAAAGGATATGCACGAACTTAGATTGTATACTCATTTTGTACTACTTTCATTCCTTCTGTATTGAACATGTGTTCCAGATCTATAAAATCGTGGGATGTGTTCGCCACTACGATCATTTTCAATGTGAATGAAGAGGTCTCTTCAAGTGATATGTAGATTCGCTTCAAGTTATCACTGACGGCATTTCGTCGCAAGAGGGCCAAAACGGCTCAGGTGGCAAGTTAGATTTGTGTAACTGGACACAGCAACAGCGACGAAAAGAAATATTAAAATACTAAATATCAGTAAAAACATTTACAGGGGCAAGAACATCTTTTTATTCCGCGTTCTTTTGTCATGATAAAAAAAACCCATGTTTTAATTCATTTAGGAATTCTGCAAATCCGTTGTCTTTGGTGCAGACATGGCGCTGTCATGCACTGGGATCGCCTGATCGTGCAAGCTTTGATTTTTCCATTACAGGTTTTCCCGGCTGCCTGTCTGACGACAGCCCGCTGAACAACCCAGGTTCCGCATAAGCCGTAATTAAGGAACGATTCCTGTCCATTAGCATCGTTAAATTCCTCTGTATCCAAGAAGACACATGCATGATCTCCCACACGTGCATCACTTTGTCATGGATACAGGCAAACAAGTTTGTGGTGATCTTATCACTCGTCATAACTTTTTAATCAGACATCTTAAATGTTTATCTCCATATTGATTGGAGTGATCGACAAGATGACCAACGACTGGACACTTCCTGACTTTTACAACAGCATAACTGTCTAGATTTCTCAACTGTTAACGTCCGACTGACCCTATTAATACATTATACAAAACAGTGTAAAGTGCCTGCAGAGCGCATGTCCAAATCTATGATAATGTTGTCATTTATACCTTGAAAGTGTAGTTATGTATGAAGTTGTGTTAGGTGTTCTGTACATTCTTTCATTTATTGTATCAAACTACCCCATGTATGGTGCAGATTTTGTTTAAAAACATCCCACACACTCTTGATGACAAGAGCTAAACAAAACAGGTGCCGAATTGATGGTGCTTCATTCTTCGGCTCGATTACAAACATAAAAACAGATTGTAAACAAAAAATAAACATATTTTACAGTTAAATACCTAAATCATTCAACAGATTCGTGACTAATGCGTAGGCATTCGGGTTTTAGTCAAAATATTAGAATGGCGTTTTCCTATTTTATCGCAGTAGTTGAATTCAACAGGCAATCTAGAATCGGCTTCCCATCCTGCCATATATCCCATATACAGTACTTTCTAACGGGCACAACTGGATACTCCTTTGCCCCATGCTAATTTTGTTTCATAATTTAACACCGCTGGTTGGGGCCCGGTTGAGTGATGTGGATTTGTTGTGGTGCATGCTAGAAGCAGACCTTTGTAATCGATTGTATGTATCGCACATCTCTTCCGCTGCACCAAAAGAAAAACGTCATTAGAAAAAGACTACTTTTGTCATTTTGCAGAAGAAACAGTACAGCTGATATGTTGTTGACGTACTGAGAGATTTTATCACAGCTGCGACAACTTGCCGAAACGGTCCTCCGTTGTATTTCTTTGGATTACCAGACACTTATGTCGACCATCAATCATGCCAATACTTGCCACGTGTCTGTAAGGTTTCGGTGTTACAAAAAGGTAAGGTTGTGGGAATCGTTACTATCTGGAGGAAAGTAATCGAGCGATAAATGCCCAGGGTATATCTGATTGTTTAAGACATTAGTGTCATTCGAGCATTTTATGGGCAAGGGATGGTTAAAGATTTATATCAGAAAAAAGACAAATGAACGCAGATGGGCTATCTCATCGAGAAAAATAGCTGTTCTCGTAAGCAAATCATCTTGAAAAAAAATGTATTACGTTCTGTATTATTCTTTTTGACTTGACTCTGGTTATGCCATTTTGCTGGGAGGCGTGTAGGTTCCTGTGTTTCAGGCATTTAAATGAACAAGATAAAACCCTAACTGTGGTAAATTCACAAGACCAGATTTCACCAGTGACGTGTGATCTCTGAGAAACACCGACACGGTGGCAAATGCTCTGGTTATACTTTCTATGCTGTTGTCTGTTATTTCTGTCACAGTAGTGTTACAAAACCACGTATCTTCACGACTGTTCCCCACTTGAAATCTTCCATCAACCGACCTTGTCTTCACAGATGTTCACGCATATGGTTTTCGAAACGCAACGGCAGTATAGTGTCGCATCCTGCATGCCGTATCCCGCAACATATGTAGTGGAGCAGTTATTCGCCCATGGGTTACTGGTGAATACAAAATGACGCATTTGTAAGGAATCAGTATAATTTTGAATTCATACAAATCAGTGGACCACAAAATGGGGAATAAAACCTTGGCAAAGACGAGGTTGCAATAGTTAGTAAATGGCTCCATGCACGCGATGGGGGGATTGGAGGGGGGGAGTAGCCCAGCTTCCTATCAGCCTATTGATGGATTGATTTATTTGATTTGTCTTTTACGCCGTGCTCAAAAATATTTCACTTATAATACGAAATCCAGCATTATGGTGTGAGGAAACCGGGCATAGCCACAGGAAAACAAACGACAATCCGCAGGTTCCCACGTACGGCCGGAGAGGAAGCCAAGCACGAGCTAGACTTGAACTTACAGCGACCGCATTTTTAGGGTAATTACGCTGCTGTTGTGCGTTAACCCTTCGGCCTAATAGCTTACCAAAGTCAGTTTTTTGTTCTAACTGTTCATGCAAATGCTAAAATGGCAACAACTTACACGTCCCCCAGCACCAGAATTAGCGCGATAGAGTGATGTTAATGACTATATAACGGACGTCACTCATCTAGAATTACTGAAATTTTCGGCGATGTCGTCACATTTAATACACATTTACTTTGAAAATAATGGGTCAAACCCCGGGGACTACTTGTCCGCCTACGGAATCCTGGCTGTCAATGGGATCCTCTTGAATTCACAAGACGTAATTTCGTAGAATTCTCAAAAATAAGCAAACAAGCAAAGCTGGAATTTTTACAAATACCGATCACTTCAATCAGAACCAGATTTGGAGCGTTAGGTGCCCATCAAAGAAAAAATTACTTTCTGCTCATCGTTAACCAAGTTAGCAAGCATTTGTACGAAGCATGTTGAATTAAGCAAGGGATGGAACATCTTATCGCACAACACGGTTCAAAGATTGGGCTTATTTACACGTTTGATTTTTGTGTTTGTTTACATCAGACAATTTAGAATATTAATGTATTTAGACACTGTAGTCTGGCTCAGACTTGGATTTTCTATTCGTTTGATCCGAGACTGGGAATGTGTGCATTCAAGAGATCAGACAAGCCATGCACACATTGTCAGCTGGTTTTCTTATTGACGTCTGCCGGGCTGTACAGCATAATTCAGTTAGCGGTTTCCTGAGGCCTAACTATGTATAAACCAGGCTTCGTCTTAAGCCGGATAAACTTTCACTGTTTTTCTGGCAGAAGAGACATAAACGATTTCCATAGCATTTGTTAACTGTTTTGTTTTGCGATTGGTATTAAACAATGTAAGCATTGCTTGTGCAGATGAATAACAATGAATAACAAGAAGTTGATGCTTGTTAACATTTAATGATTGTTTCAAGTCCTCCTCGCGGCATTAGTTTACTAGCCTTTCCGGAGCGCGCTGTGGCTGAGCGGATAGGACGCAGTCTTTCAGTTGCTAGACGTATGTTTGGTTGACTATGCAATTGATAGGCATTTGTCACTTAAGGATTCCTTCAATCCTGTTGTCTGTGGAGCCTTGGTGCAAACAAATAGTCGACAACGCTAATGTGGTCGTGTGCACAGTCCAACTGGTGCATATCTGTATCTGTATATCTGAAATCTGCCTTCCTCCATCAAAGAAACAAGTCCCTCCGTATGAGTGACACATTCTTAAGTATTCCACTCAACACGAATGAAATAATTGATCTTGGTGCACCACCGTTTCAAGCACACGGCCACTTATCCGACATTTCTGTACATGCACCCAGTAACCAGAAATTTCCTTACATTCAACGATATTGACCAGCACTGAAAGAGACATGGAGAGCCTCCAACACACAGAATGAAACAACGCTTAATAACACATTTGCGGTGTTTATTAACTGTCCTGGTACTTGTAGCGGCCTTATATCTTCGTCCTCTACTCTATATTTTATTTTCACATTGATCGATCGCTATTTTTATTTGAGGCGATCCATTGTTACGTTATATAAGGAAATGCCTCCTATATTTCTCTTCTGCAAGAAAATTTTTGCACAAACGCGCGATCAAATAGATTGACAAACCCTTCGGTCCTTCTAACTGCCACGTGAAAAAGCCAATAAAACTGAAAAGAGGGAAGTGCGAATATTATACATATTGAATGGTATTAAAAGAAAGAGGAAATTTTGATGTTCACAGACTACCATTGTCATTGTCACTGCTGCCATTTGATGCTTTCAAATTTATACACGTCCCACGAAATAGACAAGGATCGCATGTTCCATTGTATTTGCTTTATAAAGAAACATTAACAATGATTTGACTTCTGTTCTGTTCTTAATCGACGTCAGAAAATGTTTTTCTCTGGAGCTTTTAATGATGGGTTAAATTTTGCAATTACATGTATGCCACACTCAAGTCTAAAGCATTGTGCGCACAGTCATTTTGCAGAAGAACATTCCACATGAAATAAAGTATAAAGACCACAGCATAGAGAGTAGTAAAAGATCAGTGACAAGTGTTATCGATGGCAAATTGTCTGACATAGGTCTAACCGGTAAAATTCCGCCACTTATTCATTTACCTTAGTTAGGGTTTTATTCTAAACTGCACACAAAAGTGTTTTAAAGTAACTACTTATATGGCCTTAAACACCGTGGCTTCATTTTAACATATCTGACCGTGAGTATAGAAAGCGTCAAGTTTTTATAAACAGGACATTTAAAGATAAGATGTTTTCGGTTTTCTATAAGATTTAAATTACAAAATTTCACAGATACTTAAAACAAGGGGAAGACGGTCTTCTGACATTATCTTCCATGCCACCTATACCAACACAGAACTTGGCGGAGGCTTTAGTTTTCACCGATAAACGCTTCAAAGAGATTGGTGGTTGAAGCAGTTTAAAATAAGGGTATTTCGGGGATTGGGAATACCAAACTATCGCCTATCTGCCTATATATAGGCGTTTGTTTCCCCTTTTGTATTCAACATCCGGCGGTGATTTACCAAAATAAAAGTGGTACATTAAACAGATGCTGTGGGTGGAAGTTAGGTCTTTCAAAGTATATAAGACCATCAAAAGCCAACTGTGCAGCCAAGATCAAATATAATTTAAGCAGCTTCTGATAAACTTTTAGCGTAACCTTTCGATTCACACTGACCAATTTTTTGCACACGTTTAACACGGTATGGAACGGCTTTCGCTAATACGGCATTTAATTAATACCCCAGGTCGATGTCAAGAGAAAATAGCAGGCTTAACCCAATCGTTTAAATGGATGCCTGCCACCGACCGCTGGTCAAGTTTCCAGCGAGCAAATCCGCCTCAGTTTCTGTCAACTTCAGCGAATGGAAGGAATGCTACAGGCAGTGGTTTGAAGAGATCTACAAGCCATGGCAGACACCAAGCCGTCGCGGTCAGTACTGGATTCGCACTCAATCTCTAAACCCTCTATCAGGAATTGTGTAGTGTTGAAGAAAATGCTGCACAGCTGCTATTGGATTCAGATTTTGAAAAGTTGGCCTTAAACATCAAACTTTTTTGCACTTCATCCACCTGCCTTTAGCCTGACAGGGCAATCCGTGCACATTTCACACCACTCAATATTCTTGAATCAAATACGACTCTTATGCGCCACTCGTATATATCAAGAAAAACACATTCAGCTTAGAAAATCGCAACCTTTAGACATGTTTTTGCTAGGCAAGATGAGCACAAATTCCAATACAGCGAAACATGCGTATGAAGTAAAGTTACATACATGCAAAACAGCATGCAAATACTCAAAACCAATGTGTAATAATTCACTCCCGAGCCCATGTTTGCTGGCTTGCATATTGTTACTGAGATAAATATATGTATATTAACATACAGAACGTTGTCGACACGACAGCATGATAAGCTTTCGATCATCTCCCGAATATCCAGTCACGAAATCCCAATCACAATGACATCGTTGAAGGCCGGAAATTGTTTCTGTTGAAGTTGAAAATATAAAATAGGTGTATTCAGAATCCCGCATTGTTAAACGGCTGTTACATAACCATTGAGAATATTTGTGCCATGATACTGATAAATCCACCAGACAGCCAATCAATCAGTCATTCATTGAATCCAACGTTTTGGATTTATGGCCCCAGGAGATGCCTGGGCTTGTCTCTGGAGCAGTGAAGGAAGGTGATAGATCAGTGGCGACAGACAGCTTGGCGATACAAGCCACGTACACGGAGTGAACGGCTGATTAATGTAACCCTCCCAGCGGATAAGTATATTGGAGCCATCAGGAAATGAAGGCGGATGTTTGCCTTGTCCCGGGACATCACAGTCTACACCTTTTACTGCACACTGATAAATTATCAATTACAGCTTGATTGTTTTTCTCTCTATCCAAAGCCGGAAATGTTTTATTCTTTGATTGGAAAGCAGGCATTGGTCTCAATTTAAGCTTTCGCAGAGTTTCCGATCATTTCTCATGGAATAAAACTTATGAAACCGGTAATTTTGTAATTGCGGCAATACGACGTGTTCCATGAAAGAGTCGAAACATATTCGGAGACAAGATAGCAAGATTACACTTTATCTGTGTCGAATGTTGTATTGTTGGAAAACGGCTTTGTATAGCGTTACATTCCTGAAGCGTAGTTCCATGTAAACATGAGAGTAGAGAGACAGGCACCAGCCTGTGTGTGTGGGCTCATTGCTTACCATGTTAGTCTCTACTAGCCTGGACCACAGGTAGACATGAATCAATAACTATAGTGTCTCATTAGTAAGCCATTCGCCATGCGCTAGTACCGACCCATGTGAAATGTGTTCCTATAAGTAGGATTTAACACACACATTTACTTATTTTCCCTTTCTGTTTGCGTAATTTCTCTCAAGGTTTTAAAAGCTGGTGTTCTTCGGGGCTCCATTTTGTGTACAGGTGGAAAAGAACACCCCGTACCACTTGTATTACTCATTCCTTCCCTATCGGATCTGCCGCATTTTTTTCGTCCAGTAAGTTTCCGATGGTTCACGGATGGCGTTGACCATATTCTTGATTAAGAGACATCTGCCTGGTTGTCTACCTTATTAGCTTTAGGTCCTCCAACGACACAAAGATATCCTTGACTACTGCCATGTAGAACATAGTTACTTCATATAAAGCGAGGTGAGAAATTCCTCGCAAACACATATACAATGTCGAATTGGCCCTCACAGAGCAATAGTATGGATATGTCAGGAAGTCACCTTAACAAAATTACTGGACGTATATTCAGAGGTCAGTTGCAAGATATTATCATTTGTGTATGATCTCCAAACATTTAACAATAATATTTTTAAACAGGCAGCAAATGATTTTATGGTCCAAAAAAGACGAACACATAACATTTTAGTGGAAATCATAATATAAAACTCTACAGAATGATGGTAAAAAAAGAGCAGCGAAGACGGCGTTGTAGTTGATAGTCAGACAGATAGTCACAGATAGTCACACGAAGCCAGTGAGTATGGCCTTTGTCAGTTTGTCTGTAAGGGTTTATTCTAACTATTCACGTAAATGCTTAACTCCTAGGGCGATAGTTGAGAGGGCATAAGGTAAAAATGCAATGTTAAAGATAAATGCAATTTATGAGACGTCACGGGTCTGGAAGAACTCAAATTCGTGCGTAGTCACTACATTTAATAAAAAATAACATGGACACATTGGATACGCACTGGACCTTGGGGATGTATACTGTATCAGCAGATGCAACATTCAGCATGTACAGTTCATCAAATGGTAACACGTCACTGGTGAAATCCGACATTTTGTAAATTTACATCAATTATATCATTGCAACTGTACTTGTGTATTTACAATATTGATAAGCTAGCCAGAAGTAAATACGCCGATTACTACGTTTCTAAACGAGCATGTGTTTCCTGTAAAAGGTGTGGATGTAGCTTGTTGTCAGGAATATATCCGATCAGTGTTAAGCTTATTTTCCATGGATAAGGCTGTCATGAAAACACAACGTCTTTCAAAATGTCGAATATGGAATAGACTTTTAAACCCTGAAGCAAGGAAAGAAAATCTTATTACGTCTTTGAGGCCTTTTTGCCTTTTAGACACTTATACCTTGCATATGTCCTGTTAAACCAACGACACACTTTGTCTGCCAGTCTTCAAGTTGGACAGAGACATAATTAACACCCCTGATTCGGAAATGTAGTTCCTGCTATTTTTAGCTTTAATATTTAGGTTTTGTCTAGGTATTATTGTGCATTTTTCGGTATTTTGTTGGGTGGAATTTACAGGGCACGCCTTGAAGATTACTTCCAGGTGTGTTTTGCTGGTTAGTAGTTGAAAGTTGTGTCGGATCCACACAATTGGAAACGAAGTAAAATGTATGTTGTAAGGCCTTCGTCACGTTGGCATCTCTACCTATTGTGGTTGAGAGGCCTTCAGCCAAACAGTTCATTCTCCACGGTGCCTCGACATATTTACCAGTTGTCTGTCAACAACGGACAAAGAAGGTTTGAATCTTGCAATTTAGCTACCTGTCAGCGCATCCGATGTAAACATGAGATTGAGAGCACTTGGCCAATCATGCTTTGTAAAGGAGCGTAAGGAGTTGTGCATGCAACTAGTAGGCCTCCCTTAGCCAGTGTGTAACTCAGGGATAAATTGACTAAACCAACACCGAACCTATGGTTGCACTTTTCTCTTTGCTGTAAATATAAAGTTTTTTTATGGTTTTTTCTGGTGCTTGGATTCATGTCTCTAAATACGTTCAGCCTAGTATTAATATAGACATCCATTCCGCTTTCCTCCATTAACGACTCTACCAGGCGTCATACAGCTAAACAATTCATGAGCATGGCGGTACGCAATAAATAAATAGATAAATAAATAAATAAACAAATAAGTGGCATATGTCGTCTGCTTAGGCTTGCTTGTTTTGTTATTTATTGCTAATTGTGATGACAACGCATCATTATGAGTAATTCTAGATCAGTGACGAATAATACATTGCAATTTTTACATGATCCTGCTTAAGCCGTGGTCCAAGCGGTCGTGTCAGGTGCTTCTAGTTAAGCACTCGTACGAGCAATGAGGATAAAAACAAAAAAGAATTAAACAGATAAGATGCCAGGTATCACACTTTACGGGTGACTGTTGGCGCGGTATCACACTGTCGTCACCGGTGCAGTTTTACTCTCCATGGGACCGTTTTACAAATGTCGTGTGTCATGTAAGATATGACGACACATGCAATTGTGATATGTTGTCATGGCAGTTACCCATGATGCTCTCCGGGGCTCAAGAGTACAAGCTTCCTGATCAAGATCTTTGAATTTAAATATTTCAGTATCCTCCATGATCATCGGCAGGGGCCTGTGACGCTCCTGCAAACTGCTGAATTCTTCAAAGAATGAAGGTTTTGAAATATTCGTGGTATTTTAGTTTTTGAGATGTTGTTTTATTTGTGATTTAGTGTAACAATTATTTTCATGTAAAACTGATTAATGTTTATTTCTTAAATTTCTTGAATTTTTTTGCATAGGCTTACTTGTTAGAAAGAAGGATAAACTTAAACAAGCATGAAGTTGTTCGTTTGCTTGATTGATACTCTGAATCTTGCACCTGACCTCAAATATATCATGGCAAAAGAACAGTCGACCCAGTGAAAGGTGGCTTCGAACATTTGACTTTGGCTTCGGAAGTAAAGCAGATCGGACGTTCACGTAGTAAATCTTACGCAGAACAATCAGATTTGCTTGACTTTCAATTACACTGGACCTAAAGGCCTTCACCTTAGCTGTTTAGCCTTTGACAGAGCCTTAAATTCACAAAGCTGTACGAACTAAAAAAGAAAAAACACCGGCGACATTTGGGGGCAAAATAAATCTGCTTTTTTCACGCCACCCTGCAATACTTGAGGAACTAATGCTTGGGTCAACCTGAACGTGTGCAGCCTACAGACTCAAGTATCATGTTTCAAGCAATGACTGATGGCGTGTATGACAGATCACCCTCAGAGGCTCGCCATTCCTATCCTGATTCAGATGAATATCTATTTATACAGCACATCAATACATAATGATAATAGCGAGCACACGTTATGTAATAGCGCCATGGGAACAAGATGTAAACGGATGTAATTTTAGCGGTCGTCCGGCAGCAGTCATTTGCTGCGCTGCCCACAGAACGTGGAATAATGGTTCCACAACACCACGGGTAAACTGCATGGAGCAGCCCCATTCACTCAGCAATAATTTGTTCTGCAAACATACCCAAATGCCTCTGGTTATTAAATATCATTTAATTATGTAAACAGCCAGCAGTCAATACGTGGCCAAAGTGCATCCTTTTTATTTTAGGATTGAGCTATATAGGCTGTCATTTTATATCTTTGGGTATGAAGTTGTTCTTTCTGTTAAGTTTGCAATGTTTATAAGGTTGCTACTTGATCCTTTGATGGACCAGTTGACAGAATTAAATAAAAACATATTTAATTAGTTTCCCAGAGATCAATGTGAAATGATTAATTTAACCAGTCTGAAAATATCTTTGATTTACATGTGTCTTTCTGTTATTACAAATAGTGTATATTTATTTTTTTGTGTCTTTGATTCCTTCCTGTTTATTACTGTTGCGTTTATCAAATTACGTGTGTATATTCGGATTTATGAGATCAAAAATTTATGTTTTGCAGCGATCGTTTGATCATAGATCATATTCCGTTGAAATGTGATTTCATGGAGTAGTATGGGTGGTTTTTTAGCATAATGTAGTAGCCTAATGGCTAATTCAATGGAGTAGTTTGTAAACAGATGCCATATAATGACTCCTGCATAGCACAGTGAATTCAAACCCCAGTAGAGTCATACTGTTGCCTTGTGCTTGGAGCCTCAAAAGTATCATATTTCTTTTAATACTTAGCACGCGCAATATGGACATGGGCGAAATACACCATGGGCGAGTGGTGCCAACTTGTGTCGATGATGTTGCTGTGTAGCCTGTCTCAAAAAGTGTCAGATATAGCCCGGGTGTGGCCCAAGCCTGGTGTCCAAACAGACGGTAGTTACTTTAAAGCCAGGTTTTGTCTGTCCGTTTTCGTGTCATCACCTGCCCGTCAGACTGGCACAGTCCTGACTCCCAATTTGGGGGCGATAAGTTACTATTATGTGATACACTGCACTGTGGTCGAATACGCAAAATAGATGTACATGCGTGTCTGATGAATTGGGCTTGGTGTTCCAAAAGAGCCATTGCCATGAATAAACTGACCCTATGATCTGCCTCCTACAATTATATACTCTTAAGCAACGATTCAAATTATGTAAATAATGACTGATGATAGGGTAACTCTATCGGAGAGGAAAAATAATAAACCAATGGCTTGTTCAACTCTCAGACAGCGATAGGCCTTACACAAAATCAAACAAAGAAACACGAAGACGCTTGAATAAGTTCAATGCATATAGTTAACATTTATGTCCATTTAACAAAATATACAAATAGTACAATTGACAATAATACATTAAACAATACAAATAATTACAAAATATATAGTTGCGTACTGATGACAGCGTTTAAATCTGGATGGAATATTCCGGCTTCCTTGGGCGAGTCAATTCAGGTAAATACAGAATCCACAGTCCTTTGCAATCCTGGAATCAAAGGATGACAGTCCTGTAAGTGACAAACAGGTGGGTACGGCACGCCGATGATATCCAATTGCCCGCGAAGGTATAACTTCCTGGGCGGACGGGTTGACAATAGCATCAGTAAATGTCTAGCTTGCGATGTATGTTTCAGCCCTCAGAAATATACCGTGATAATTGCTAATAATAATAAACCTAATACATTTTTTAGTCGGCACCCATTTGCTGAAATACAGAATATCATAGCAACAACCGATGTGAACGAACATTCAAGTCATTGGACATGTTTTATGGAAATTCAAAAAGATTATGTGAAATGGCCTAGCCGCTGGCATTGAGCTGCTGGAGCAGGCTACACATTGTGTTTGAATTCATTAATATTTCGACAAAATGGCCTCATTATAGTATGTTTATAAACTATCTAATATTGTTCGAAAACATATAAAGCTTGTTCAATTGTCCTTTTCGAGGATTTCCTTATATTTTTTAAGCTATGTAGTAAACAGTATGTGTTTTTAAACTGATTATTATATTTTGATTACGGGTTTCTTTCTTGATTGCTCTCTCTTCTTGCTTTCTTAATTTAGTTTTCTCGGAACAACGATTTCCGGTTGGATTTTCTTACCGTGTGCAAGCTCAGATGGTTTCTTCTTTTTGCCCTGTTGTCACATAAACAGAATACAGACTGTTGATTCCAGGAAACAGTCTCCAGACAGCTGTCTCACTTTCATTAATATGTCATCCATCATGTAATTGGCCGCCCTAGTTGAGAAACAATTTGTCCTAAAGCACAATAGATATCAGTGGAAAGGCCCAAGTTTTGGCGAGTCCATTTCCAATCACTTAATACACTCCGGAAAAAACGGTCTGTTTCTAGCCGGCTTTGGATCTAATCAATGCGTTCTGTACCAATGAAGCGGTCTGTGACACACAAGAGCTAGTCTAATCTTAACCAGCATGTAGGAATTACCTAAACCGGCTTGATATCGTTAAACACTTATAGTGCCGGTTTTATATGCGGGGAAACGTTTCACAGTGCTGACCTGAAACACATGACCACACATTGATTACATGTGAGAAGTTACATGACTTTTACCCACCAAAAGCGCCATGCATGATTTTCCTTCATCACGCTGATTAAACTGCACATTTAAGTGAAGAGGTTTTTCAGTTAATTTTCGTGGTGTAGGTGAAAAATGTTTTAATTCGACCATAACGAAAACATAAAATATAAAATGACAATAAAAAATGTTTTTACACAAGAACTGCATTCAGCCGTGAAAATGAAAGCACAGAAATATTTTAGTCAATCTAAAGAAATCTAAAAATGTAAATGTTGTTTGTCTGAAGATTGTATTACTTTTTTGTTAGTTTATTTTGCCTTTTCAATTATTATTTTTCTTTTCTCAGTTATCTTCTTCTTCAAGAAAGCTTGTTTCGACATGAAACCGCCAAAGTATTTGTGGTGTATTAGTATAGTTTCTTTATTTCTACTGTGTCATACTTTCCTTCGTTCTTAGCGAGTGATGCGACCGCTGTGAGTCCAGCTCATGCTGGCTTCTTCCCCGGCCGTACGTGGGAAGGTCCTCCAGCAACCTATGGATGATCGTGGGTTTCTGCCGGGCTCTGCCCGGTTTCCTCCCACCATAATGCTGACCGCTGTGGCATAAGTGAAATATTCTTGAGTGCAGCGTAAAACACCAATCTAATAAATAAATAGTCAGTTAAGTTGTAAATATATTTCTTTTTTCTTTTTCTTTCTTTTTATGAACATTAGTCCATGTTTTGTAGAAATTTCCTTTCATACTGGCTCTAAATATATGGTTCTTCAATTACAAGTCATCCACCTTTTTGACTTTCGTCAACATTTAATAGGAACAGTTCAGTTCCTTCGTCTGCTTTTCAGTGTTGTGTTATTCTTGGCATACCAACAATCCTACACCTGTTTTACATTTCGCTCCAGTTGGTTCACCATTTTTATTTGTCACTATTGCGAACCTCTTCACAGCTGGTAATCTTATTTCTCTGTGAAGTTACAGTTTGCTATTTCATCACCATTTCTTTATTGTCACAACTTTGCGGGGCTTTTCTTATTGCCTCAATAAACTTTGATTCGTAAATGACGTCACTGTGGTATTTTATAACCGCTGATTGAATTCAGCGAAAGCCAGAAGAAAGAATTTAACCTGGATTACCGACAATGCGCTTACCTTTTTCTCCGATGTCAAGTAATAGACAAAAGATACCTCAATTGATGCCAGCCGCATACTAGTTCAGCTGTGTTAACCTGGCTATTGTTTTTATTCATTGCTCAGAAATTTGCTTCCCAAGATTGAGGGTAGCCATTCCCTCCGCTGATGTACTTGATCCGTGCTGATAGGCTGAGAGATCAATGTCAGAGTTAAGTACCCAGTGCAATAGTCTTAAGTTATGTTACTGGTTTAACTGGCGAAGCAAGACAAATATGAAGTGTTGGTTGGCTGAAGCATAATCCTTTTAAAGAAGACGTGAATCTTTTTCATTGAAATGCACTGCCTAACATAGCGAAAACCTAAATGTCAAGCGAGATGGCTTAGACACTGGAAATCATAAACATACTTAGCGTCATTTAAAGGGCAATACTCATTTTAAACCATGGCCTTATCAACTGTAAACCCACTTCTGTGCTCTAAGACTGGAGTTAATTAGTATTTTGAAGGTCTCATAAAAAACCTTATTCATGAACTTTAAAAAGGCACATTACCACAATACAGTTCCTTGACAAGAGGTCAAACAATGCACTACCAAACAAAGGGCGATCACTGTTAACAGAAAAGCCGGAATAAATTTTACGACGGACGTGGTACCTGGAACAGTTAAGGTATGAATACATCCAGATTAGATTCCTGCTCAGATTATATCATGATTGTTATCCATGCCAGTTAACAAGGATGTTTTACTGGTATTATCTCATAACTGTAGCCTGTCGACCCCAAAGCTGTTGCGCTTACCTATTTGTTGTTTGGAACTGAATCGACCAAACTGAATTGAAGCCTAATGCATTTGGCGAATTACCCACGCACCAAAAGGGAGCAAATGTCTGTGATTTAAATTCATCTCACCTTGATCAGGTAAACGGTAAACAGTAAACGGTCAGCGTAGCACGTACTTTGATTCACGGTTATGCTGCTGACTCATTGCTCAAGAATATTTAAATGGACACGAGGGTAAAGCTTTTACCTGACTGAATTAAAATCTTAGTCGAGGATTGCAACTTTTGCTGGAATTGGATGCACAGACTTAACAGTGCATCCTGAGCAAATCGATCCCCTATCTCACAAATCCACTTTAGTTCCGCCCAAGGTATATATCTCTATGTGCAATAATGTAACACACTTTGAAGAGGTTTTTCGTCTCTTTGATTTCTTTATTCACAGAAAACAAATCAAAAATGGCAGAATGACTGACACATCGTTGATCTCATGCATACTTCTCATCATTACATGAAAGCTTTTCCATGCATCCAGATTATGAAAGTGGATTCAGTTTTCGGGATGTCCTCTCAGAAATGACATAAAGTTTTTTCGTTCTCTAGTACTGGGTACACGAAGCGTATACGAAATCTAGGTTTATATTACGAAAGCAGAATACATCTGTGCATTACACCAAATCCCTAGCGCTGAAAGTGGAGATTTGCAGAAAACACATGGGATGGCTGGAGAAATAAGAGCGAAGAAAAAGACGTGGATCTACACACTCACAGAACCTGTGGAAGAAGACAGTATGTCTCTCTTACTTTTATATAGTAGTCCCTTCAAAGAGTCACTGCGGCTATCACAGCCACCCGAAATATGTCACGTTTTCCGATCTGTGTAGTTCTTTATTAGGATTGATCATAAAGCTGGGTTTATGCTTGATATACTTTAGCGTAGAATAGCGATGTAAGCATTATGTGGCGATCTCTTCACAGTAATTCCGGAAGAAGCACGTCCTAGGTGGAAAAGCATAACTGCAGAGGCCCATATGTAAGGTTCGACAGAAAATCTATCTTCATGTAGAAGTTTATATTCCAGTATTGGGCAAGTAAATGTACTTAGGTTTCAGGCTTCAAATAGTTGTCCGTTGACTTGAATGGAATCTCTGTCTGGGACAGGGTTAAAAGCTATGACTGAATACCTTTTTTGCGAGGAATTAAGTAGTCCCCTTACAGACGAAGGTAATTGCCCACGGTTGTTATATATACAGAAAAGTTGTAGGGACAATGGGAGGATATTGAGGAACAAATCTATTTCATCTTGCGTGTGTTTTGATTATTGATTAAATCGGGGCCTCCGTGGCTCAGTCGATTAGCGCGCTAACGCAGCGCAATGACCGAACCCTTCCACCAATGCGGTGGCTGTGAGTTTAAGCCCAGCTCATGCTGGCTTCCTCTCTGGCCGTAGGAAGGTCTGCCAGCAACCTGCGGATGGTCATGGCTTTCCCTGGGCTCTGCCCGGTTTCCTCCCACGATAATGCTGGCCGCCGTCGTATAAGTTAAATATTCTTGAGTACGGCGTAAAACACCAATCAAATAAATAAATATTGATTAAATCGCGTTTATTTGTGAAATCCACACGCTTCAAATTGACCAGTGTGTGTGGCAAAGTACACATGGGCCTCGTTGACCGCTTATTGTCAAACGGGCCCTACAAACAGTGTGATGAGGGTTCACAATTTCCCTGTTCGAACTCGCAATAGCGATTACAACACAAGTGCCTCTAGCCACTAGACAATCCGTTCATGCAGAATGAAGCATTGACTCAGGTCACCATTTACAAATTATCACACTGACATTAGTTCTCTGGCTTGACTCACATCGCCGAAACATTTCATCCGTATTTTCAAATAGTAGCAGCCACCACAGCCCTCCACAATCTGCACACCATTCACTTTCTAATTCAGGTCTGCTTTGTGTCCAATGTTGATTTAAGCGGCCAAAATTATTTAACCACAACCAAAGTACTCGACCAAAGAGTTTTAAGAATGACAGCCAATCTACACCGTGACGGTGAGAGCTGGTCCATAATGACCACTGGCTTCCCGTCAATCCATTACGTCTTATCAGCTGGCATTGCTTCGCTAATTCTTTTCGCGTTTTTACCGATTCGCTCTCAAGGCGACCCATAAGACGAAGAAAGGAGAGGTTCCTGGCACTGGCCACAGTGTCCGGACAGTCCTACTGGCGGTTCCACGGTCAAGCGAATAATACCAGTGTCAGTGAAAACTGGACAACCTGTGGGAGCGAAGGGAGGCCAGCTCTTCAGAGAGAAGCAATCAATGTTAATATTTAACATTCATGGCTAAAAACGCTATTTGTTCCTTCACAGTCAAGAATATTTGGTTCAGGCGTTTATATATACCTCTTTTTCCTTTTACCAATAAGTATAACTACTACTGGTGAGCGATTGAGATAAAACATATCAGTATTGGTTCTGAATGTATCAAGGTTAGGATTTTGGATATCGAGATGTACGTAAGGAGATATACCCTAAAGCACAAAGACACGCTTATTAAGCACTCTCTAGAAAGAAGGTCCGTTGCTAGAAGGAGCAGTGAAGACAGGAACGTATGTTTGCTAGTGTTCTCATTTGAGGACATCGACTGTTGTAATATAACTGTACAGCGTGCAAGAAACAGGTAGGCACCTGGGTCCACTTGTACGAAGCCCTCTTAACGTTACAAGCACGTAGTTATCTTGGTGACGTAATACCTATGTGCTGGCAACGTTAGGACGGCTTTATCGAAGTGGGTCCTGTTCACTTATGTTGTTCTGTAAAACAAGTGCTATTCGCAAGGAGTACATGTGTTGTATAGAGTAACTATACAGCAACGAGTATTTCACTTATACGACGGCGGTCAACATTAGAGAGGGAGGAAACCGGGCAGGGGAAAACCGACGACAATCCACAGATTGCTGGCACACCTTTCCACGTACGGCCGGAGTGGAAGCCAGCATGAACTGGACTTGAACTCACAGCAACCGCATTGGTGGGAAGCTTCTGGGTCATTGCCCTACGCTAGCGCTCTAACCGTACGAGCCATGGAGGCCCCCCTACAGCAAGTAAATGTTTGACTTTCCATGAAAATAAGCAAACTTTGTAACCAGTGAAAGAATTTTAGCTGTTATGGAAACGCTGCTTGCAACGAAAGTATATATATATAAATCGTTGCCATCCCTCTTGCTTAGTGATTGATGAAGTTTTAGGCCTATACCCTGTGTACACGAGCAATCAGTTGCGAAGAAGTGTCACAAGGAATTTGGTTTCCGATGGTCCACATCCAAGACTGGTTAATAGCCATGTAACAGATCAAATCAGACGGACAGTAAACCAATATTTTTCACCGTGACAACGTTAACTCGATTTCCCAGTAGCAGAAGAGCTCGATCCAGTGATTTGTTATTCTGAAATTGACGGCTTTGGCTGTGGTAACTGTCTTTATTTGCTCACATTTTTGATTGGTGGTATAAGTTTTCCTGAAGATGATTTCATTTACGCACGGCGATGATTGGGTTTCACGTGTCTGTACGATTTCGGGAAGGAATACCTAGAATAAAAATCTACTTTTTTTTGGCTAGATTTATCTTAAATCGTCGTAAAATACGCGTAAGACATGGGTGTTTTCTTGAGTAAATATTTCATATTTGCTAGTTTATTTAATTGGTGTGTGACGTTGGACCAGTTCTGCTTGTACAGACATTGCTTATACTCTGCACTGATATAAATCAGTAGGCCTATGCCGGGGGTACACCCCCAACTTTTGTCGAGCACCTAGGGGATGAACATTAAGAAATGAAATGGTCATTGTATCAAATTGAATTCACACGTTCTTTTACACATATATATCAGTGTAAGTCCAAGGATTACCTTTTACCTTCTGATCATGGCAATTCGCCGATATACTTACTACCACTGGCTCACACTATGGAAACAGTAGACTGCTTTATTGATACGGGACGTGTTTGTTGCCTGATGAGAGTACTGGACTGGGTGACTTTTTTACCAGTTGTGTTAAATGTTGGAGAACGGACTCGTGAAAACAACTTCCCATCACACCACGGCTTATTAAGGAGAATATTTTTCTCCGCTATGGTAATCAATTACATGACGGGTGAAATCTGAAAAAAAAGATTGACATCTGCCTGGGGATTATCTTTCTGGAACAACGTTAATCATTTGTTTAAATGGCAACAATAGATGAAACTAAAAGTCCAGCTGATCTTTTCCACAGCAAAAACAAACTCACACCTGAAATGTTGTGTTGCAATAAGCGAAATTGGCTTGAATCAGATCAACCCCGAAAAAAGCAAAGCGCGAATAAGTCTGGAAAGAAATCGTAATCAACATAAATCAACAACAACATATAGATAGATCTCCTGTTAACTCCTGTTCTAGAAAAAGTTAGTGATAGTACTGAGAAATGTAGTTTACTCATTTATTTGATTGGTGTTTAATGCCGTACTCCGTCGTAGAATATTTTACTTACACGACGGCGGCCAGCATTATAATGGGAGGAAACCGAGTAGAGCCCGGGGGGAAACCCACGACCATCCGCAGTTTCTGAAAAATGTGTAAAGCAATTGTTCCGCTTGTGTAAAGTGAACAGGAAATCTTAAGGCTGACCTATCTTGGGTCTATGCAGTGAACAAGGTGGTAAACAGATGTGTAATCAAGAGAAAATCGGAAAATCGATATACATCTGACGGTATTTAGCACAGCTTCGAAACGTTACGGAATTAAGAACACAATTTTTATGGAAAGGTAGATTTAATGTTTGGATGCCTATATATAGCAATTGCAGAGTACCCCCTGCGGAATAAACGGAAATACTGGCCATACCTTGAGGCCTAAATTTGTTTATTCGCGCATTTTTTAAGACTGAATAACTTTCCTTATTACGAAGAAATGTGGACCTGAATGGTTTCTTGATTGAAAAGCTGTAATATTATAAAGTTTCCTTGTGCTTAGCCTAGTTAATATCCATTTCGTACTATAGAAAACATTCTGCACAGAACAAAAACGATAAAAGTGACAGTCAGACAGTATAGAGGGGAAATTATCTATCAAGGGGCGATGGGGCTGTTGCATATATCCTGCAGTCAAGCGAAACTGACACTGTCAAGGCTGTATGAGCCGGTTTGGACTTGAACTCAGTGACGACGTTGACTTTCGAACATCGCCAGAGTCGGGTGACAACCAGGTAATTTTCGACATGCTAAAGCCAGCTGTATATTTCAAGCAGATTGCATGCAGACATTGTTCCATTGAATTTCAGAATAATGCAATATTCTTACAAAAAATATTGATGTGTAAACACCAACAAACAAGAGACTGCCATATACACGTGAAGGAAATTCGAAGTAAGAAACATATGTCAAAGCGAATTCAGTAAAAGCAAGAAAGTAACTGGGATGTCAAGATTGACGCATTGACGATTGTTATTTATTTCTTTTTTTTGTGTGTGTCAACATTTTTTTTCAAAGTTAGGTGCATTTAAGGTACAATATCGGAAATAAAATAGAATTAAATGACATCAACACGAAAGCAGAGCAAAAGATGTGGTTATTTTGATTGTATGTCTGTTAGTTATATGTTATCTGCGAAAGACTTACATGGCCTCCAGTGTATATTTTTCCCCATTAAATGTCAATATAAATATATAAAATAATCAGTGTTGTAGTATATGCATTTTATTAATGAGAACTACTCATAATAAACTTCCTAAACGAACTTATGGTCTGTGTCGAAATAATCACTGCAAATGATATAAATCCATGAACTCATAAATAAGAAAAAAATGACCTGATACATTCCATAAGAACGAACCTTACTTAAGTGCATTAAGTAAATAAATTGTGAAAAGGGAAGAATAACAGAGAAAAAGCATCTTTCAAGGACGGAAGAGATACCATCTGAATATTGAACATTTGAAAGTTTTATACATTCATTACTTCCTCTAAATCTTCTAAATTCTAAAAGTCTATCATTTACATGAAGTCATCAAGTAACCTCTTATGGACAATTCTTCAGCAATCCAAACAGACAGAACAGCATTTTGCTGCATATATGAAATGATGCCCTGTTTATAATCTCGGACTAAAGGACAAACTTCTATTTACATTAACAAATGGTATTAAATAACCAAAAGCGTGTGGATATGCTTGCAAAACAAATTAGTATCATACGAATGAAACCGCTGGATGTATTTCACTGAATCAAATCACGGATGGTTCCTGCTGAAAATATTTTCAAACACTAATCTGAGCAAATCAGTGAACAACAAAAGTGGACAATTTCATATCGCCATAAATGTGCCATTTCTCCCTCAGAGTTACACTCACATGTCGGGTACACACAACCGAGGACACATTCAAGGATGCATGGCCCAAGACACGGAGTCGAGAACAAGGAATGGAGAATACGGAGTCGAGAACATGAAGTAGAGAACATAGTCGAAAACAGGGAGTCGAGAACATGGAGTCCAAAACACGCGATCGAGAACAAACAGAAATTAGCAGCCTCGAACATCGTCCAGAACACACAATCAATTACACACAATCGAGAATACACGGCCTAAAACAAACAGTGGAAAGCACACAGTCGGCAGCATACATTGAAATGAGTGAACTATAAAGGATCATAATGGGTTAACATTACTTCAGCAGTATTCCATGTATAATCTAGTGAGAATGTGCTTACATCAGGAAACAGTAAATGGTGTTCAATGCGATAATGAGAACTTCTGAAGTCAAACGAGAAACAGACATCTTTAAAACCAGGTAAAAACATGCAAAACCTATACAAAAAACCACTAGAAAAATAAAAGCACATTAACATAGTTTAAACATATATGATCTGCACAATCGCGTAAAAGTTTTTTCTGATAACAGCTTTTGTCTTATGGATTACAACATTAGTTTGTTCCTTGACTCTGTGCTCACGACGACTCGGTAGGAATTTATTTTCAGTGAAAATGACAGGCCATATCGAGGCCATATCCACTACTTCGGGTGAAGGGTGAAAATTCACAAGGGGTGAAATTTCATCAGTAACTGGCCAAAGATCACTGGTTCATTTCGGGCTCTCCACTTTCCTCCTCCCTTCAAACTGATCGCCATTGTATGAGTGAAAATCTACCTAGTGTTAAGTAACACAAATAAATCAGATAACTGTAGTCTCGTAATACAAATCACGATGTTCCGATTACAGGTAAGGAGAAAGGAAAGATACCTGATGTGGAGAAACACAAATAAAAAATTGAAATAAAGGATTGAAATAATAAATTGAAAGGAAATAAAGGTCGATGTGATTGGTGTGAAGGATAGATTCGATGGAAACCCATGATCTAAAACACGGGCTCTTAAGTACATTCGGTCACCAATCGGTTACATTTCCTTTAACGCTAAGCCAACTGTTTACACTGATAAAATTTGTAAACTGCTTCAGCATCCTTTACTTTCCAAATTTTTGAAAAGTCATGAAATAAATTTGAATGTGTTTCATGGATTACAAATAACAGCCCCTCCCTGCCCGCCATTGCTATATAGCGATTGATTAAACCCCATTCAAATGACCACACGGATAAGCCCCCAATATTTGCTTTCGCATTCATGTAACATTTCGAAAACTGAAACAGGTATAATATTTGACGTGTCATTCGAGACTATCCTTTTTTATTTCTATAATTCTATTCCTGTTCCGTTCCCTGTCATTTCCTGTTACCGAGCTAAATTTCAACAAGTTATTGTAATACCCTATCTAATATATTAATTTTACACCACCGATAAAGTCTTTAATTTGTGATAAGTGTGCACCCACATCCTCTGAAATATAAGTACAAGAGGCCCAATTTACGCCGAGGGTGTAACTGTACGTCAAACGTAACTACCATGACGACGTATTTCCACAATATGTGTCGACAGTTACGTTTGGCATAACTTACACCCTTTTTGTAAGACAGACCCCAGAACGGTGGTAATGACTGCAGTTTTAGAAAGCCTTTTATTAAAAACTTGTGATCCAATGCATCATCATACCTTTGTGTTTAACCACACTCAGCCCATGCTGTCGTTATTGACTGGCGATTTTTCGGGTCGTACCACCAAGTTTTGTCACACGGAGGGTCGTTCTTCGTTCTTCTGCATTCGTTGTTTCTTCCTGCCTCCTGTATGACTTCGTAGTAACCTCAACATCTGCCCTTTGGAAGCGTACACATCATCTAATTTCTGAGATTCAGCATGTTGTCTTCACCATCACATCATGATAGTCATGGCGTTTCGGGGGCTTTCCCTGTTGCTACTACATTACAGGTGCTGTATGACGGTTGAGTGAAGTATGTTGAATACATGCAGATCTTTCACCCTTTCCATTTGTATTAGCGATAACACACTTACCACATAACCTCCAAGGTAAATACTGGACACAAGATTAATTGTTGTTTGGCCCAGCGGTGTCAAGTCTGCTGTTGCATATCTTTGTTTCTCAGAAATTCGTTTTCCCAAGGTGAGCGTAATACTGCGCAGACACCGTTGCTTGATCCTTGCGGATAGACTGAGACATCAGTGTCAGATTTCAGTACCAGAGGGCAAAGAGCTTAATTCGTTGACATGGCCAGCTTCATGATATAATCAGCGAAACGCCCTGCAAGGTCAGTTTAGATGTTTAGCTCTCGAGGTCAGAAACGTGGTTTGTGTTAGCTGGTTAAGGCACCGACACTTACAAAAAAAATTTTAAACCCTTCTTCTATCATCCCAAATTCATTGCCTATCACAGTCTGAAGAATATTCCTCGTTTCTTGCAAAAACACTGTAATAAGCACTTTGTTCTTTATACAAATGAGCACATATCTTGACATACAATCTGTTATACAAAATCTAAAGTGCCATTCCAGTTGTCAGCAGCAGTTCAGCTCAAACTTAACACATAAACAATATCTCGATGGAAAACTAGTGATGCTTTAATATCCTCAGATTAAAATCCCGCTCTGAGTTGGCCACGCAGAGGAAGTTTTCATTAGGTAAGCTAGCAACCCAATTTCAATCACTAGTTGAGTCATACCCATCTGACAAGTTTGCTGCTCATACATACCTTGTATGATTAGAGAATTCATAAACATGTGTGTCAAAAGACGTGTATGAATAGGACATCTTGTCCGCTGCTGCCAGAGTGAAGTTCCATGCAAGGTTGCATCATATCAGAAGTGGACATTCAGATCGGTGCTAAAAGTCGTTATCAATATTCTGTCAATATTATGATATTGCCTTAATGATTTTTGATTTCTGAGTAATGGTAGAATGAATGCATCACTATGGCTTAACGCCACATCCGCAATGTCTCAACCATGTGGTGGCGAGGAGTAATGAAAGATAAGAGATCAACAGATTGTGACATTGTACGTGCACATGTAATGTTTTCAATAAATCACCAGCAAACAAGAACATGTCACCATGTTTAAGCGTCTTACATGAGGCTGTGTGGCTATAGAGAAAACATCACAGGTGCTAAAGACTGTCGAAGGCCAGTACAGTGTAACTAGATCTCTTTGTCTATGCTCATCTCCACATCTGTAAATGGACAGTAAAGATACAACTTATGCTTGACGAAGTTAAAATCCAAGATAAAGTATCTACGATCGCACTCGTTGCTGGAAATGGCTCCAAAGACCTAACCTTTGAACCAATGATATAACCCCTTTCACAGCTCCAGTGGCGTCGCTGCAGGTACATATATTGCATTGAATTCAGAAGAGGTTTACTCCTTTCGGTGGTTAAAGACTTACACGAAACAAATCAGAAACGCTAAAATTGATTGACACAATGGTGATGTGTTCCAGACTTTCTATCACTGTGCCGTTGGCTCTCGATGTAGCCAGATTATCAAAGTGAATTCAGTTTTCTTGCGGTCAGTTCAGAAACCTCATTTATTTTTACGCGCTTATGTAATGGTTAGACGAAGGGTATTTCCAGCGTACAGAAGCCCTGGGTTTATATTATAATAAACAGAACACATTGTTGGATTACAACAACTGAGGAGCGGAAAGTTAAGGTTCGCGGAGAATACACGGCATTGCCACTGTGTTCTATAGTTTGCCTCATTTCACCGACAATAACATCTGAGTAGTATTTTAAAAACATACTAGAAACCATGGCCAAAATTCTTTAAGGGCTTCTACAACCTACTTGTTGTTTTCGTTCTCACTCACCTCTGCGTTTTTCTTATGTTCGTTTATTCAACCACGATGGTTTTACCTTAGCAAAAGTACTCGATCAAGGACAGTTTTATGAATGACTCTCAAAATATACCGCGAGGGTGAGAGCCGGTCCATAATAACTAATTTCCCGTCAGTCCATTACCTCTTATCATCTGCCATGTCCTCGTCAATTCTTTTCCGTGTCTTTACAGATTCCCTTTAAAGGCGGCTCCTAATACCAAGAAAAGCAAGGTTCCTGCCACGGGCTAGGGAGTCCAGACAAACCTTCTGCATGGTGGCTCCACGGTCAAGCGGATAATACCAGTGTCACTCATGCTTGATAGCTTGTGTTCCTTAGCGTCATTAACCAGGTTACGATGCCTTCACTCTGAGGGAGCGAACCGAGATCAACTCTTCAGACAGAAAATACCAGTCATTAGTTTTTAGCGGCTTTTCCTATAAACGCAATTGGTTCCCTCGTAAACATGGACATCTAATTGAAACACTCACCTTCTCTTCGGTTTCTGACGACAAGCAAGTAACTCTACGCGCTCAGTCTGGAGATAAGTCTTATTGGAACTGATCCTTAACAAACAGGCGTAATAAGCACTTTTAATTACACTGCAAAAACAAATGGTGTAATTTTACACTAAGAACTGCTGGCAATTTTGTAACCAGTAATTTGTGCTGTTTATTTACAGGTTGCTGTAGAGAAAAAGTTAACTGTGTATTTACCGCATATCTGTTTAGTAACACCTCTCTCAAGTGAAGAATTACGTTATTGGATATACGTTTGTAAATTTACAGGTGTGATGAACAATTGCACCATATCTTATAATCCTACAGGAATAGAGTGTAAACTAACAGCAAAAATCGGAGCAATCTTTTACACTTGAAATCACTCTTTCACTTTACACCACCTTGTGCTATTTTTTTTGCAGTGTATGTGAAAAAATGTCATGGGAGTCAGTCATACTTGTATAGGCCTGCTACGTACAACGTTGAACGTCAAAGCGTCTAATCTTTTGCGGCTCATTCTAAAATTTCAACTCTTCCATTCTCAAAGAAAAAATCATTATTTCTTAAACCATTCCACTTCACTCTGTGGGAGCGGCCTTAACCAAGTTTTCAAACGGAAGGAATAATTTGATCTTGTCTAGGCCTACTGCAGCTTTACATCAGCAGTCATGAGGGAAGAAGTCTTTCATGGGAGTGGGTTACATATCGTCCACATCTAACAATGACTAAGAATCGGTGTAAGGCATCAAATCAGCTGGACAGAATGGCGTGAAAGTTCCGTCCGTCAGGCATGACTTCTACAAACTTTTCCTCCGTATGGGGCGGTGTGCCGACTTTGCTCCTCCCCAAAGGTAACATCAGCAGTCAGGTCAGGCTTTACCAGTGGCCGTGTTACAAGCCAGCAGTCACTTTGACCTGGTCCCCCCCCCCCGTACTGATTCATGTCCCAACCACCACTCTCTCCTGTGCTGGCCAATTCCACAGTGTTACGTTTCTAATAGAGTTGGCAAACCTGGTGGATAACTTGGTGACTAAATCCATACAAACCGTCACATTACCGACAGCTTACTCAACCGTTCCACTGTGTCCGATTAGCCCATATCGCTTAAAAGGGAAATTTATCGCTTTGTATTTTGGACAACTCTCCGACTCTCTCCAAAACAATACAACTTTTGTGTAGACTGGGTTAAGTCGATTTATTAGCTGGTGAACTCTGTTATGCTATTCTAGAAATGACATCTTTGGTTAGAGTAATTTTATTTGTTGTCGTATATTTCTATCGGAGCTATTCTCCTCGCTGTTGATTATTTTATTTGTGTAGGTCAGTCCTATTTGTCAGTACGGCTATTGGAGAAAAATAAACACTTTTCATGAACTCACTACATCTAATTGGTAAGAGATTCTTGGGTCATTGCCCCAATGAAGAAAAAACGATAAACAAATGGCTTGTTCAACTCTCAGACAGCGATAGGCCTTACCCAAGATCAAACAAAGAAACACGAAAACGCTTGAATAAGTTCAATACATATATTTAAACAAAACAGACAAATAGTACAGTTGACAAAAATATACGAAAAAATACAGATAATTACAAAAATATGTATGGTTTCTTACGAATGTTAGAGTCCAAAATCCCGATCGACTATTCCGGCTTCCAATAGCAAGTCAGTCCACGTAAATGTAGAACCCACAGTCCTTCGGAATTCTCGATTTGAAGGATGAGAAGTCCTATAGTGGCGAACAGCAAAGGGCACGGTAGCCGACGATGGCAAGGTAAAAGTTTCCTTGGCGGACGGGTTGACAATAGCGTCCGTAATGCCGAGCTGGCGATGTATGTTTCACTCCTCGGAAATATACACAAAATCACTTTCAAGGTAAACTGGGATGAAATATACGTAATCGCACAAAGAGACAATGAGCGATACAAGCTCCAAACGAACTTGTCTCCAACAAAATAGCCAGTGGTGAAACACAAGCTCACAAAGGTGCTATGTACCAAAACATGGAGTACAAAATGACAAAATAGTCGAAAGGCGTGTAAGCCAATATCTCCAAAACCCCGTAAAAATCCTTCTAAGTAGACAAGAGTAAATAGGACTCGAGTGAACACAAGTACAACGCCTGCTCACAAGGAGCCATACCAAAATTTCTGGATGGTTTGTTCGTAAGCATGTTTGCGATATGGGTACATCTTTCTAGAATGTACGCTTCATGTACAATGTACAACTCTTAGACACAGAAGCCTCGAGAACACGTAACTGAATTCCAGTGCTAGCTACAAAGTACACAGAGAGAAAATTGTAGGTCATACACTGACCTGGATAGCGCATAAACAAATAAAAAAATCTAATAAAATACTTTTAAGACGGGGTTTGTAACAACCAGGGAGACACCAGGCTCGTGTTCTTTAAAATAAGTGCGTATAATTTCGCTTTCAGCATATTTATCTGTTTATTTGATTCGTCTATGAAACTATGCCCTTGAGGAATGAATGGGGGTCATCCGGGAATAAAGCACTGGCCTGTGTCTCTTAACTCAGAAACTCTCCTTCCCGAAGCTCCAAAAGAAGCAGCAAGAACTCGGTTATCACCTTGGATCTTATTTACGGGGTGAACTGCTTCGGGTGTTATAAAGCTATCACTGTGTGTTGAAGTACAAGGCACGTGTCGATGTAAACAACAGGGCACTACAAGCGTTAAAAGCTACAATATTCGTTCATATATATAGACACCATACCTGGCTCACACAAGGCCGATGAACGATAGACCATTTTTTTGATACTGATTCCGTTTTGTTCCAGGGTGTATTTAATAATTGGGAAAATGTTTACAAAAGCCCCTAGCCTTTCCAGTACGATCTGTTTTCGTTGACGACAAATTGTTTCTCGGTAACTACAGTAATTAGTTACAAGATGGATGACATCCGTATGAGTGCGAGACACCTGCGTGTCTTCTGAGAACAACGGTATTCTTTAGGTTCAAATGAAAACTACATTGTAGATAAGAGTCCTGCATCTTATATTATTCAAGGTAAAAATTCAAACTGGAAATGTTCCTTCGCAGACAACAAAGTTGATTCAACGCATGTAAAGTAGGCATATAAAACGGAAATCAATCCAGAAAGACAACCCAAATCAGCAGAAAACATTCAGCTGGATGTCATATGTCCCCTTCAAGATAAGGGTTGATGTGTGTAAAATACTTCTTCTTAAAAATTCTCAGAGTTGATTGATCTTTGATCTGTGTAATGAACAATTTGATGTATAGATGTGTTAACGAGTATGATGGACAGGTAAATATACAATTGCCAAAACTGTGAATGGACACTTGGGTAAAAGTTTATGCTTGACTGGAATAGAATCCTGGTCCAAGATACAGTATCTACGATCACACTAGTTCCTGGTTTCATGGACCTCAACGTTGAACAAATAGTGTAGCGCCTTTCAATGACAAATTCACCAAAACCCTGTGCCAACCGCTTGTATGAAACCGTGGAGAGGTTTACTCCACTCGAGGGTTTAATGACTTGCAGGAAACAAATATAAAATGGTAAAATGACATGATTTGATTGTTCCAGGCCCTCTATCTCTGTGCCATTACCTTTCGATACAGCCAGCTTATCCGAGTGAATTCAGTTTTCAC
Organism: Acanthopleura granulata; assembly: GCA_016165875.1. Taxonomy (NCBI): domain Eukaryota; kingdom Metazoa; phylum Mollusca; class Polyplacophora; order Chitonida; family Chitonidae; genus Acanthopleura; species Acanthopleura granulata. Next base: position 11,919,693 of record JABBOT010000008.1, read on the forward strand.
GTAGTCAATTCAAAAACTCCATTTGTTTCTTTCCCGCTTAAGTAATGGTTAGACAAAGTGTATTTCCAGCGCACAGAAGCCTTGGCTTTACGTTACGAAAACACAATACATTTGTGGATAAAAAGAAGTCCCCAGTGGAGAAGGTTAATGTTTTGGGGGACAATACACGGAATGACAGCGATATCTTCAGGTTGGTTCCTTTCTCTCAGAGTAACATCTTAGTCGTATTTTAGAAAATATTAGAAACCATGGCCAAAAATTCTCCACGAACTCTCCTGCAACCTACTCGTTCTTTTCTCTCTCATTCACCTCTGCATTGTCCTCATGTTCGTTTATTCAGCTAAGACTGTTTTACCTTAGCAAAAAGACTCCATTAAGGACAGTTTTAGGAATGATTCTCCAGCTGTACCGTGACGGCGAGAGCTGGTCCATAATGACAACTAATTTCCCATCAGTTCATTTCCTCTTATAATCTGGCATCGCCTGGCCAATTCTTTTCGTGTCTTTACAGATTTTCTACAACGGCGGTGCATAACACGAAGAAAGACGAGGTTTCTTCCACGGGCAGGAGAATTCGACCTTATGTCGGCTCCGCTGTCAATCCGATAAATACCATGCAGCGTCAGGCATACTTGTATGACCTGTGATCTTGGGCGTCGTTAACCAGGTTACCCTCCACTCTGTGGGAGTGAACGGAGTCAGCTCTTTGGACAGAAGAAACCAATCATTATTTTAGCGCCCTTTCTAATAAAGGCTTTTGGTTGTCTCGTAAACAAAGACATCTGATTAAAACGCTCACCTTCTCTTCGGTTTCTGTTGACAAGCAAGTAACTCTACGGGCGCACTTTGGAGATGAGCCTTATTGGTACTGGTCCTGAATGGACAAACATAATAAGCACTTTTAATTATGTGACAAAATGTTGCCTGAATACCAGAGACAATCATATTTGTATAGTCGGTGATCTTTAGCGTCATTAATCAGCTTATCATTCACTCTGTGGGAACGCACGGAGACCAGGACTTCGGACAGAAGTAATAATTCCAGTGGCTATCCCTTTAGAAGAACTCCATCAAAAGCGAAAGACACAGCTGTTTGTGGCCTGACTCAACTCGCGATATAGCGGTTACTGGTGTCTTGAAGAGTGGGTATTGACATACATCATTAGCCCTTAATGGTTTATACGATGCAATTTCTCCCTTTTTGTAAACAAGTATATCTGACCGTAGCGCACTCTTATACGTCCGTTTGTTTCAGATGCTAATTTTCCAAGATGTAGATCATTTTATTGTTTAAGACTGACTGACTACTGCAAAGTAGAAGTGCCTCAGGTTATAACGCACGCCTGGTGCCCTCTTAACCCTGTAGGTCCTGTGCCGTCGGTGTGTTTTCTAAGCGTTTAGCTCTCTATATAAGGTGCAAAAGATGTAGCCAGTGAAAAGGACGTCTTACATATTTAAACGGTGTGTGCAACCCGCACTTTGTTGGTAAGAGTCTTTTTCCACAACTGTTGCACAGCCGTTGGTACTACATCGGTCTGCTACCTTTTTACATCAGTAATCATGCGAGAGGTCTTACTTTGGATTTGGTTAGAGTTTGCTCATATCCAAGACTATCTGAGAATCGATGTAACGGATCAAATCAGATGGACAGAATAACGTGAGAATGATGCAAGCTTGCCCTCTTATAGGGGCTGTCTGTCGACTTTCCTCCTCCACAAAGGTAACATTAGCAGTCAGGTCCTGTCAGACTTTACCAACGGCCATGTTACAAGCCAGCAGCCACTGTGATCTGACCCCGCAGTGATTGATGGCCTCACCACCACTCTCTCCTGTGCTGATCAATTCCACAGTGTTACGTTTCTAATAGAGTTGGCAAACCTGGCAAACCTGGCGGATAACTCGGCGACTAAATCCACCCAAACGGACACATTACCGGCAGCTTACTCAACCGTTCTACTGGTGTCCGATTAGCCCATATCGCTTAAAAGGGAAATTTATCGCTCTATATTTTGGACAATTCACCCATTCTTTCCAAAACAAGACAGCTTCTGTTTACCGGGTTAAACAGATGTATAGGCTAGAGAAGAACTCGATCCACAGTTTTGCTATTTTGAAACTGACCTGTTTAATTAAAGTAATTTAATATAGTATGTATATTTATGATTACAAATATACTCCTCAGTGTTGATTATTTTATTTGTATACGTCAATGATCAAGTCTCGTGTTTCAGTACGTCTGTTGGAGAAGAGCAATCATTTGTCTTGTACTCACAGCGACTGCATATTGGTGAGAGACTTTTGGGCCATTGTGCTTCGCTAGCTCGCTATTCATAGTCAGGGCGATATAAGGAAGGTTATGTGCGCACACGTTTTACGAGCGTATAAGAGCGTATTTTCCGCTTTCAAAATATTTATCTATTTTTCAGATGGGTCTATAAAATTGTGTCCTTGAAGATTGAATGAGGATTGAAAGAAAAGCACCGACCTGCGTCCCTTCCCCGTGGGTCCCTCCCCCTCCTGAAGCTTTAGTCAAAAGAGAACTAGATTATAACCTGGGACCTTATTAACGAGACGAAACGCTTCGGTTGTTACCAAGCTATCACTGCGTGTTGAAATATAAGATACGCGTCGATGTAAACAACAGGTCACTACTACCGTTAGATGGTACGGTATTGGCTCATATGTACACCACACCTGGCTCATACATTACCGATGAAGGATAGACCATGTTATTGATACTGATTCCTTTTGTTCCTGCTTGGGTGTATTTAATAATTGGGGAAACGCTCACAAAAAGCTCGTGTCTTTCCAGTACGATCTGTCTTCGTTTAGGACAAATTGTTTTTCGGTAACTGCAGCAATCAGTAACATGATGGATGACACCCTAATGAGAACGAGACATTGGCCTGACTTCTTGGAACAACGGTTTAAATAATCAAACCGGAAATGCTGGCTCTAACCATGTAAAGTAGAGACATAAAAAAAATCTATCTAGAATGACAATGACAGAATTAACATAAAAAAATTAGTTTCAGGTCGTATGTCCTCTTCAAGATAAGGGTTGGTATGTGTAAAACACTTCTTCTTAAAGAAGCTGGTTGATCTTTGTTCCCTGTATTGAACCATCTGATGTGTTATCGAGGATTATGAGATGGTAAACATACAATCTAACGATATCAAAGACTCTGTCAACAGATTAATAATTTAAAAACACAATCACAATATTGAATGGGAAGATAGATTTAATGTTTTGATATCTAACAACGAAAGTTATGTAGGTCTTCCGGATTGCGTATACTTTTCTTATTGAAAACAAATTATTTTTTGTTCTAAGCCCACTAGGGATATTGGATATACCTTTAGGGCTAAACGTTTTTATTCACATCATGTTCCTAATGATTTCCTTACTGTAATAATAGCCATTCATGCTATAGAGACAACATAATATTTATGTGCTTATATCAGTTGATACTCTTTATAGTTACAAAACATCAATTAAAAACAAAAATGACACTTTCATTTTTAACCCACAACAAAGTTCCATTCAAGCAGTATCAACTTGGAAAAATAAGAAGGCGTTGTCCGCAGGTCATGCCCAACTCTGGGGCTTAGTCATTTAAACAATAAATCCACATTTCAATTCAAGTTTCTCTTTTTAATTCCGTGTATATGATTCAACGAAGTGCTTCACCATTTGTACTAAAATGGTACACGATTTAGATGCTGATTTTATCCTTCCGCCGAAGAACATTCATTGCGTCTTTTCGTCATCATTAAAAACTGTTGGCTACTTCTGTTTCCATGAGATGTTTTTCTATTTTGTAATATTTTCTACACTTTTTTAGTTCTTTTGTAGTTTGTGTTATTTGTCAGTTTTAGAAACTGGTCTTGCGATAAATAACCTGGAACGCAGAATGTAGCTTTCGATGACTCATTTGTACATCAGCGTGCTCTGAACGCTTTATGTTCATTGCTGGTGACATTCTGTATTGTTTTACCGTGTCCTAAGTTTACCTGTTTAACGTTATCGTTGTATACGTCCACAAAGATTTCCGGTTTGATTTCTTCACCGTTGACATAATAAAATGGAATCTTCGTTTTAGCAAGTTGAGGTTAAAAGAAAGTGAAGTGAATGGTTCCAAGACAAGGGTCTTCTGGCAGAGATCGCGGGCTCATTAAAATACCATTCCTCATGTAATGCAAGGCTCGAACGGGCTATATAGAAGGTTCCATGGTTTTCTACCGTGATGCTGTGGTATTTGTGTACTACCTAAATGCTTTCTGAACACAAATACACCTAGACATGTGACGTAATGCAAGACAGAACAAAGGAACAAAAAGTTTTGGACCCATTTGTCAAATGCGGGAAGGGGTTTTACGAGATTCCCATTAATCGCTGCAGCTGAGAAATAATTTGTACCGAAAGGCAAATTTTCCTGAATCCTTGACCTATCATTTAATGCACCATTAAACAAACGATCCCTGCCTGGTGCGCTTAGTGCCTAATAAACAGGCTCGATATCATGTCCAGTCTACGGCAGGCGACAATTGTCTTACTCTGAGCCGGGATGTAATATACCTCACCCAGTGCTGTGATAGTCATCAGTTATACTGGCATTGAGGGGTACAAATGGTTGTGTCAAACACCTGAATGCTGTTACGTTTTTATAAAATTTTATGGCAACACAGCATTTTCAGTAATTGCAGACAAGTGAAGTCTAATAAATTACATGTAACATAACTCATGGGGTTTTAAACTGGTTACAAAATGGACGTTGGCATAGTATTGTGCAGAGAGGAAATAGTGGCTTTTGTGGAATTACAGTGGAAGTACATGCACTAAAAGACAAATGGTCTGCATGCGCAAGGACGAGTAGAGAATGGTTAAATTTGTCCACAAACCCTACTCCTCATTGAAACCTGAGTGTCGCTGTATAAATATTCTGGAACAGGACCTATAAACTCCAATGAAATGAAGAAATAAACACGAATGTCTACAGCCATTTAAAAAACTCATCAAACAATGCGAGTTGTATTAAGTTTTCTTTCGTGCAAAATTCACCATAAGTATACAAAGTACAACGTTTTTGCACATTTGAAGCTGTTTTTTTTAATGAATGATTCATTGGATTGAACATAGATAACAACCATGTACTAAAAACAAATCGGTCAGTTTCTTTTCCAGAAATCTCACGGGCACGTATCTGAAACTTATGTGCTATATACTAGTAAATGAATTGAACTTGAATTGAGGTAGTATAACATTAACAAAAAAAAAATCAAGAATATTTCACTTCTTTGAGAGTGGCAGAGCTCCCAGAAAACCCAAGACCATCCACAGGCTGTTGCCAGACCTTCCCACGTACGACCGGAGAGGAAATGAGCATGAGATGCACTTGAACTCACAGCCACCGCATTGGTGAGATTAATCGAGTCGTTGTACCGCTCTAGCACGCTAACAGTAGGCCACGGGGGCCCCCGCAGCCATAAAACTCGAGATTAGAAGAACAAAAGCGTAAATCGAGTCTCATTTGTATATTTGAGGTGGTCTAGGAGAACAAAACCCTTCTTGTTTTGGAAAGATTCGGGGAATTGTCCACAGAGCGAAAAATTGAGTTTTATGAGATATACTATTATTCGGCAGTGGTGGAACGGTTGAGTAAACTGGTCATTTACGTGGACATGTAGTGGCCAGATTTCCCAACTCTACGAGAAACGTAACACTGTGGAATTGACCAGCCCGGGAGAGAGGAGTGGTGAGGCCATCAATCACTGCGGGACCAGATCCCAGTGGCTGCTGGTTTGTAACATGGCTACTGGCAGTACCTATCTGCGAATGTTACCTTTGGTGAGGAGGAAATGTTACCTTTGGGGAGGAGGAAAGTAGACAGACAGTTCCCTGTAGAGGGTAAAGCTTTTAAGCTGACGGGTGAAAATGATTCATCTCAGATCATTCTGTCCATTTGATTTGATCTGTGGCATCGCGTATCAGCCAATCTCGAATGTGCACAATCGGCCACCAAATCCGATGTTAGACTTCTCCCCGCAGGACTGCTCTTGAAGGCTGTAGGCCTAAAACGTCACCATTTTCGTCACAGGAACAGTGGACAATACTCACATATAAAAGGCACGCCTTAAACATGACATTTCCATACATGCACTGACTAAATGATCCGCACTGACGACTTCGTTTGCCAGTTTTCATGGAGTGGCAAACACACAAGGACAACGACAAAGAGGACGAATCACGGGTTCTTATCCTTAGGTGAGACATCTTGTCAATAGTTTGTGTTCAAGTATTCACTGATCATCTGATGAAGACAATTCTGACAAAAAAAAAGACTCACGCTCTCTACACCATTCATGTACGCCAATACCTAAGCAGTTACCGTAAGCTGTTTCTTAGCTACAACAGCTCAATCTTTCGGACTGTTTTAAAGGAATTATTGGCTTTTGTCTAAAGAGCTAGTCTCCGTACACTCTCACAGATTGAAGGGCAACGTGGTTAATATCGCTAAAAACATGGGCTATTCACTTACGACTTACACTGGTATTATCCGCTTGACCGTGAGGCCTTCAGAAGGCTGGACACTACAGCCATTGTCACGAACCTGGATTTTCTTCATATTGACAGCCGTCTTTATAAAGAATCTAAAAGTACAAAAAATAGAGAGGCGAAACCAGATTATAACAGGTAATGAACTGACCGGAAATTAGTCATAATTGACTGGCTTTCACCGCCACAGTATAGTTTGATAGTCATTTATAAAACTGTTCATAGTCATTCAGTTTTGCTAATATAAACTAATTTTCTCTGACAAAGAAAATAAGAAAGTAAAGGGTCACTAGGTTGTGGAGGGTTGCCATGGTTTCTCCTGCTCCAAAAAGAGGGCCCCCTTGGCGCAGCGTAATGACCCAGAAGAAACCCGTCAATGCGGTCGCCGTGAGTTCAAGTCTAGCTCATGCTGCCTTCCTCTCCAGCCGTACGTGGGAAGGTCTGTCAGCAACCTGCCAATGGTTGTGGGATCTCCCGGGCTCTGCCCTGTTTCCTCCAACCATAATGCTGGCCGCCGTGGTATAAGTGAAATGTTCTTGAGGTCGGCGTTAAACACCAATCCAATAAATAAATAAATAAATAAATAAATAAATAAATAAATTCTGCAAAAACCGGATGAAATGTTATAGCGAAGTGAGTCAAGCAGGAAAACTAATGTCCCTGCGATAGTTGATATCTGGTCACTGGAGTTTCACTCGGCGTGATTTATACTCATACAGTGGTAAGAGGCGCAGTCACCAGACTATACAGGCAACTACTTGAAGTCTGAAATGTAAGAATACTTGTTCAACCAATACTGTTATGATGGACGTGATTGTACCAGAGTTACTGTGAAGAGATCGCCAAGGAATACATAGGCCTACATCGCTATGCTATATAACATTGTGTGATTCCATGTTCCAGGATATCCGGCATGAACTCAGGCCTATAATCTTTTTTTTTATAAAGAAAAAAACTAATCGGAGAACGTGACATTGGTGGGTAAATATTTCGGCTGGCTGTGATGGTGGCAATGGCTCTATATCGAGGTTAATATTAGGGAGATGTCAGAGAAAGAGCCACAGAATCTGTCTGCATGTAGATCCACGTCCTTTACTTTATTTTCATTGTCCAGAAACATTAGACTTCTGCACTGGGGATTTGTTGTAATCTACAAATGTGTTCTAAATCCACGGCTTCTGTGAGCTGAAAATACTCTCCCTGTAGCCATTACAAACGCAGGTAAAAAAAATAATGGGGTTTCTAAATTGACTTCGTGAACACTAAATACACTCTGATAATCTGGCAGCGTCGAGAAGCCTGTGCACAATCATAGACTTTCTGCAACACATGAGCATTGTGTCAATCAAACACTGGAATTCTGAATTTCTTATTCTTTTTCTGTAAGCCAGTAAACCAGAGAGATAAATAAACCTTTTCAAAGTCTTGTACAATTTTGTACATGGAATATCGTATTTAGATTGTTTCTAATACTTTGTGAAACGCCGCTCTTATATGACGCCAAAATATTTGCATTTTGGACTTCCAGTGTGTAAGCAACATGTAACAAAAGAGTTCCTGTTATGTTAAGAAATGTAGTCGCGATTTTAATCGGTAAAAAAAATTAGGATTGTCAAGTAGCAAATACAGTGTGTCGTTTTGATCTGACGCAGGCAGGTAAATCCCTGATTTCAGGGAACCTTTGTGTGACTATATTCTGAGCAGGTATGTGACATGGAGTTAAAGCTGTTGCCCGGGATAGTTGCATGTATCCTTGATCTCTCCGTCTGTCAGCATGGTTCAAGAATTATGTCAAGGGATTATATACTAACTCTGGGAGAATAAATTTCGCGTCAGGAAAGAAAACAACGAAACCCGAGTTGACATTGCTCAACTTGTGTAAGGAGTACATGAATTAAGGCATCTTGTATCTAGTTTTTACTTTGAGGATCAAGTGCTAAGCGCAATGTGTTTCAAGCTGAAGCCGTTATTGGATGGTTGGCCTACATGTACCTCAGTGAACAATTGTAAAACACCAGTGTTATGTCAGTGCTGTCAACGTCCATTGAACCAATAACAACAGCGCAATGGGATATCAAAACAATATGGCTGAGTTTTTTAAATTAATTTTAACATTTCGAAAACGTAGTCTATACAGCTAGAGTGCATATTGTTTTTCAGATATTCCTCGGTTACACAAATGTACACGATTTTGCTGTCTGAGACGTCTTACTTTTCATTACAAATATGGAGGCACGTTTTACAGCCATCAGTCCGATCACCTGCTTTGTTTACTAGATGATGTATATTTTGAATTTGAATGCGTGGAGTGAATGCCATTTGTTTAAACCCAGGAATCCAGGAAAAGGAAATCTTTTAAGCACGCATTAAGCTGAAACTTTCCAGCCTGTCACAAAAAGAAATTAAACTCAACCCTGTTCACAACACTAAAGGCCTGGCAGATTTACTTACCTAATACTGGTATACGTAATAACTGGGATTACGTGAAAATGGACCTTTTCTCTAGCCTTTTACAGAGAAACATATACTGAGTGTCGCTGCTCCACTTTAAAGTGTGTGCTTCAATGTTCCATGATATCCAGCGGCAATCTAGACATGTGATCGATCTTAATAAAGTACTACACAAATCAGAAAACGTGACATTTGCGGGTGGTAGTGATAGAGGCAGTGGCTCTGTTAAGGAGCTAATATTCAGAAGGGACATGCCGCATGTGTCACCTGTCATTCATTATGTCTGTATGTATATCCACATCTTTTCTTCCTTCTGATACCTCCAGCTATTCCGTGTGTTGTCCATAAACCTCAGCCTTCTGCCTTGGGGATTTGGTGCAATCCACAAATGTATTTTGCTTTCATATTACGAAACTATAGAGCTCGTTAGTGGGCAGGGTAAAAAAAAAATAACTGATTTTCTTTTCCAGACATCACAATGACACACGAAACCACGCCAGCGTCTTATGTAAATGAAATACTCTGTAGAAATGAGTATATCACCAAGCAAAAGTATTAGTATATAAATATAATTACCACAGCTAGAGGAAGTCCACGTGAAAATCAGAAAAGCGTGGATCTAGTTTTCCCGAATAAAATCTGCTTAACGCAGTCTCGGAAAACTAAAGCTTTCCTACGACAGAATCGGAGAGTTGTCTATAGAGCGATAAATTGCCGTGTTAAGAGACATGGGCTAGTCGGACACCAGCAGTCGAGTTAACTGGTGGTTCCTCGGTCGTTTTCGTGGATACAGTCACCAAGTCATCCGCCATATTTGCCATCTCTGTTAGAAACGTAACACGGTGGAAGAATGAGGGGCGAGAGGGCATCAATCACTGTGGGACCAGATTACAGTGTCTGATGGCTTGTAACATGGCCGCTGGTAGTCTGACAGTAACTGGCTGTTAATGTTACCTTTGATGAGGAGTAAAGTCGACAGACAGTCCTTATAGAGTCAAGCTTCTAAACTCATGGCTTAAAATAATTAATCTCGCATCATTCTGTTCATTTCATTTGATCTCTTACTTGGATGGTTAGGCAATCTTTAATGTGGACAACCTATAACCCGATACCTTGCCAGTCTCCTTTTTGATTGGTCACGTAAAGCGGTTGCTAACTTAAAGCATTGTGAACGTCTTTGGAACTACTGCCACTGTGGAAAAAATATTTGAATAATTTCCATACACAGCGTTTGCAAATTAGGAAACCCTGTTTTACTGGCTACAATATTTTCGTGTAATTTCACACAAACACATTTAAGACACACATCGGTACCACTCAGCACATATGCGTAGGTATCTCTATAAAGGTCTTCAGGTCTATGAGACTCTTTCCTCGGCTTTTCAGGCAAAATTTTTTTCACCCATTTAAAAGTGCTTATTACGATTCAGGACAAACACCAATAAAGCCTCAAGAGAGCGCGTGTAGAACAACTTACTTGTAGACAGAAACCGAAATGCAGGTGAGCGTTTGATCCAGGTGTCCAATCTAATCAGAGAACCAATGTCGTTTACAAGAAAAGCCGCTAAAATAATGACTGATTCTTTCTCTCTAAGGAGCTGTCTCCGTATGCTCACACAGAGTGAAGGGTAGCCTGGCTCAGGACATTACTTCCGGCTTTCGAAGTATGAAGTATCTGTTTGGCCGTGGACAAGGCTTGTCCGAACAGTGTAACCTATGCCAGGAACCTCGCCTTCCTTATTATTATGCTCCCCCTTTCTAGGGGATCTTTAAAGACACGAATAAAATTGGCGAGGCGATGCCAAGTGATAAGGGATAATGCAAAATTAGTTGTCATTATGGACCAGCTCTCACCGTCATGGTATAGTTTGACAGTCATTCATAAAACTCTGTTTGGTCAAGTACTTTTGTCAAGATGAATCAGTTTTTGCTGTTTAAACGAGCAAGAGAACAAAGCGGAGAACTGGTTCAGAAGGATTTAGAGATTCTCGCGGAGATTTCTGGCCATGATTTCTGGTATGTGTTTGCAACACGACTAAAATGATGTCAGCAAAATGTGCCAAACCAAAGCAACAGCACAGTTTGTTAACTGACATCTGTGTACACATATACAACTAATGGCGTTGAATATGTTCGCCTCACTGTTTGACTGGTACACGTGGGAACGTTTACCAATCAAAAATCTCCTTTATCAAGGTGGTTGAAACAGATTTGCAAAGAATTATGCATTGCCTTGCATTTCTGCAGTTTGCTTTTTAAAACATTTAGAAAACGAAAACACTGCTATCGATGACTTGCGTTCTCTCATGCTGCAAAACACGGTTTTCTTTGTTTAATTAGTTTTTATAGCAGACAATGAACCTAAAAAGGAGTATATAGGCACTTAGGACATTTTCCATTTCACGAAGGGAAGAAAAGCAGGATGAAGCATCCTTTGTTTTAGCTCCTGTTCATGAATATAAAAAATTCGTCTGATTTGTTTTAAGCACGCAAAGGCCTGGAACTTATGAGCTTGTCAAAGACAGACGTTAAATTCAACCCTCTTCACAACACTGAAAGTCTCATATGTTTACATACATAATACCGGTATATGTAATAACTTTGATTACGTGAACATAGATTTTCTCTTGAATCTTTTAGAGAGAAGCACATGCAGCGTGTCTACGTATAGCTCGTACACGTCGGACTGTATTGAGATTCCTGGTGAGACATCGATACGGAGTACATATAGCGCTAGTCCACGGTAAAGTGTGTTCCTCAGTGTTCGATAATATCGGGCGTCAACGGAGATCTGTGATTGATCTTAATAAAGAAGTACATAAATCGGAAAACGTGACATTTGCGAGTAAATGTTTCTGCTGGTTGTGATAGCCTCGGTAGTTCCAATACAGGGCAAATATTCACAAAGACATGCCTTTAGAACACGTTGTAAAGTGGGTGGATTTCATTAACAATGTATTTTGTTAAAAGCACTGAATTTCGCGTCTGTAATCGTAATTGAAATTACGTGCACTAAGACATATTAGTCTGCATATGGCGATCGGGTGTAGAATGGATATACTGGTTCACAAAAATAGTACGCAAACGTTTCTTTAAAAATATACAAATACAGTCACCGCACGCACCCAAGAAAGTCAGAATAAGTAAGCAGAAGATTAAAATTACAGAACAGTGAATCGTGTTCTTCCTGACTGAGAAAGATGTTTAACGCATGCGGGTGCAGTGACGGTGAACGAAAGCTTTGTTTCGTAAGAAAGAATCAGAGAATTGTCTAGAAAGCGATAAATTTTCCTTTCAAAGAAGAAAATCCGATAACAGTGCAACGGTTGAGTAAGCTGCCGGTAATGTGACCGTTTGTGTGGGTTTAGTCGCCAAGTTGTCCACCAGGTTTGCCAACTCTACTAGAAGCGCAACACTGTGGAATTAGCCAGCACAGGAGAGAGGGGTGGCGAATCCATCAATCACTGCGCTGGACCAGATCACAGAGGCTGCTGGCTTGTAACATGGCGGTTGGTAAAGTCTGACAGTACCTGACTGCTAATGTTACCTTTGGGGAGGAGAAAAGTCGACAGGCAGTCCACTACAGAAGACACGGTTGTAAACTCATGTTGGAAATGATTAATCCAACATTATTCTGTCCATCTGATTTGATCCATTACATTGACTCTGAGATAGTCTTGGATGTGGACGACATGTAACCCAATGTCACGTAAAACTTGACATGAATACTCATGCAAAGCGGCATTACGCCTAAACAATATCAACATCTTTGCAACAGCATCGGAAAGGACTTTTATACACACTAAGTAAATGCCTCCCATTAGCGACATCGTTTGCTAGTTTTCACGGGGAGGCATGCGTATACACCGACGACACTGACCCGTAACGACAAAGGCAACGAAACATGGTTTTGTATCCTGGGGTGTGACAACGTTCTTGTAGTTTGTGTTCAACTATGCGTTTCATTAACAGTATTATTGTTATTAGAGATCACACTTTCTGGATATAGCACAGGTTCTAGTGCCGGTATATATATTCATGAAGACATGAAGACTCCGGCAGAAAAAAAGTCACGTTGTCTGCAACAGTGATGTTTGTCACTGGCAAGTCTCCACGGCTATCACAACCTCTACTCCGTGAGCTGTTTATAAGCTACAACAACTCTATCTTTCGGAATGTTCTAAATTAATAGCCTATGAAATAAAAAATTATTGGTTTTTGTCTGAAGAACTGGTCTCCCGCAGCCCTCACAGATTGAAGGGCAACTTGGTTAATGACGATTAAGAACAAGGACTGCTCACTTCTGTCTGACACTGGTATTTATCCGCTTGACCATGAAGCCGCCAAAATACTGCCAGAAAGCTCGCTTTTCTTCGTCCTGAGAACCACTTTTACAAAGAGTCTCACAATAGAAAAATTAGAGAGGCGATCGCAGATGATAAGAAGTAATGGACTGTAGGGAAATTAGTTATCATTTTGGGCCGGCTCTCACCGTCACGATACAGCTTGGATGTCAATTATAAAACTGTCCATGGTCGAGTACTTTTGCCAACGGCAAATAATTTTGGTTTACAGTGGTTTAGTGGTGAGAGGGGCAGTCACAAGACGATAGAGGCAACAATTGGAAGCCTGAAACGTAAATATATTTACCTGTCCAATAATGATATGATGAACGTGATTGTACCAGAATAAGCGTGAAGAGATCGCCAGGTGCACATACATTGCTATTCTATGTTACAGTCTGTGATTTCGTGTTCCAGGATATCCGACACTGATTTCTTAGTCTGTCAGCATGGTTCAAGAACTATGTTAGCGGAGCCAGTTATTATATGCTAACTCTGTGAGAACAAAATTGACGTCAGCAAAGAAAACGACAAACCCCGCGTTAACGTCGCTGAAGTGGAGTACGTCGGACATCAATAGGGGAGTTTTCTAGGTCGAATTCTTTTATCGCTAAAGACAGGAAAAGCCTTACTGTACCATGTGATCTGTCAAAAATGTTAGGCTGCTATTTACCATTTACTCTAGCACAGGCATCTAAGAAAAGTTTCAAAAACAGTTACTTAGACTTGGCGTCCGATTGGAAAAATTGAGGAGCTGGAAGTTTTTTAATTTAAGAAACTCCTGATTGAAGGAGAGGTCGTTTGTACCTCCCTAACACGGCAAGACAGGTGATCAGTAAATTAAAATCAACTAAAATGCCTGATATTTTTGACAAATCATATGACACAGTTGAACTCTATTTACCTTCTACTATTAAGTTATAGGGTGACCTGTTTTGACTTTGAGCTTCAAGTGCTAGGCGCATTGTGCTTCAGCCAAGCTGAAACCTGTCGCGAGTGGTTTGCCTACCTCCGTGATCAATGGTAAAACGGAAGTGTAATGTCAGTTACAAAACTAGGTAGTTGCAATTTGCGTTGACGCAGTTATAACAGCGCTGAAGCGACGCTATCGGTGTCAAAACTTATTCCTAGTATTCCTTATTCCTATTAATAAGTGTTTTTGCAACAATTTTTATATTTCGTCAAATTGCTTTATATCGTTAGAGTGCATATTGGTTTTTCGATAAGACTAAACAAGTCCGGGATTAATCAGCTCTAAGATTTCTTCAATTCTTCTGAAAGACATCGAGTCACTGTTACATATAAGTCCAATCACCAGCTTTATCTAGTAGAAAAAATATTTTGCGAATTTGAATGCTTTATCTTGCGTCGTTTTCGATCGTTTTCTGATTTGATTTTCTCTCTTTACCGGTTTCATTTTTTTTTTATTTATTTGTTTGGTGTTTTACGCCATACTCAAGAATATTTTAAGACGGCGGAGAACATTATGGTGAGAGGAAGCCGGGCAGAGCCAGGGCGAAATCCACGAATATCCGCAGATTCAGGTCAACTTTCTTATCTAGGAAGAAATAATTCCGAATTGACTGTTTACTACGGAATCGGAGAATTGTGTACAAAGCGATTAATGTCCCTTCAAGAAACATGGGCCAGATTTGCCTGCTCTATGAGAAGCGTAACACAGTGGAATTGGCCAGCATACGAGAGAGGGGTGGAGAGGCCATCAATCACTGCGGGACGAAATCACAGTGGCTGCTGGCTTGTAACATGGCCACTGGTAAAGCCTGACAGTACCTGGCTGCTAATGTTACCTTCGGGGAGGACGAAAGTCGACAGAAAGTCCCCTACAGAGGGTAAGCTTGTAAGCTGATGGGAGTGGAAATGAATCTCACATCATTCTGTCCATCTGATGTGATCTGTTATGTGGGCTGCTAACCGGTCTTGAGTGAGGACAATCGGCCAACAAATCCCATGTAAACCTTCTTCCCGCATGATTATTCATGTAAAAGAGTCGTCGGCCCAGAAGACCACCAACGTCTTTGGAAGAGCCGTGACAACGATTTTTGTATATAAGCATTTGCTGTACCTAATTTTTGCAGGTAATTCCGCTTCACTGGCTACAATGTTTGCGAACTTTGCTGTTGAGCTGTTTCTTACTGTAAACTTTATCCACGAAGCACGTATCAGGCAAGGCTTTTCTCTAATTAATTGCTCATTATGCTTGCCCTTCGTGTTAAATAAATTTTGGTGTCCGTCTCTTTATCAAGATTCCTCAATCAATTCAGGTCCAGTGCCTGTTGTTAACGATAGGACTAAGCCCCTTAAGTAATCATTGCTTGCTTCAGTGTTAAGACCTGGTCATTCTTGGCTCACAAAGTATGAGGGTTAACCTAGTTAATGGCAGTTAAGAACACCACCCATTATTACTACGGTTTGACCATGGAGTCGCCACGCCACAAGGCTTGTCCGAACACCCCAGGAGCCTCGCCCTGTTAGAATTTCTCACGGTGCCATATAGTTTTGTATTTATTTGCAATACGACTAAAACGTTATTGCTAGCCAGTGTGATGAATGACATGTGTCTACATTTATACAACGAATGACGCCCAATGTGTTCCCTCCACTAGGCTTTGATAGTTATGCAGGCGGATGTTTTAGTTCGAGCACATTATTAGCTTTGCATTTATGTTGTATGCCTTTTAAAACATTTATAAGACGGAAACAATGCTGTTAATGGCTTAGGACATCCCAAACTGCAAAGCGTTTTTTTCACAGTACTTTAAAATGCAGTACAGAACGGAACCTTGGAATGTCGGAAAAAGATTTTCATTTCAGTGTATAAAAGAAAACTTCATAAACTGGTACAATTGCGGAGGAAAAGCTTTCCATTTTCTTTTCTAAACAAAACTAGATAGACAAAGAATTTTTTGTACCCCTCGTTGTGACATAGTGAAACTTTTTTTTAAAATTAACTCTTGCGTGAGTGTAATGGCAGTTTGGGGGCGGGGGTGTAAACACAATATGATTAACTTATGTAGGCCTGTAAATGTCAGGATTTGTTTTAAATACTCTTGTCTGAGGGTTAGCTCTTTTTCGCTTAAAAAAAGACAGTCTTAATTCCTCAATTGTAGCAATTTATGAAATGGTCTTTTTATACTGAAGAAAAATTGTTTTTTTGCATTTCCCTTTCACGGTTCCGTAGTTGGACTTTCTTCATTTCATGAAGGGAAAAAAAACTCAGAGTAAAAGATGTTCTTAGCTAAAACCTCTGTTATGCATGTAAGGAATCCACTGTAGGACGTGTATTGCTGAAATTTAGGAGCCCGTCACGTACAGACCTTACAATCAGCCTTTTTTACAACTCTGAAAGTTTTGCATATTTACTTACATGTACCTGACAGAGGTAAATGCAGTAACTGCGATTACATGACATAGATCATCTGTTAAACCTTTTACAGAAAAGCACATACAGTGTGTCTGTACGTATAGCTTTACACGCCGGACGTGCGTGATGATCTGTGATGACTCTTAATAAAGAACTACACAAATCGGAAAACGTGACACCTTCGGGTAGATACATCGGGTGTTTGTGATAGCGGCACTGGCTCTTTGGCGGTGCTAATATTCATCTTCACAGTGCTCTTCGGTGCTAATGAACCTCTTCACATTGCTGTACAATGCTGTATACAGAGCTGCGTAGCTGGGACCGGGGCTAAAGTTGGCTTGTTCATGAAAAGCTTTGCGCGTGGGTCGATTAGTGTAGGGTCCACAGTGAAGCCTGTGACGTTAAACACCTATACCGTAAACAAATAAATCAAACCAGGTTTTCCTCCCAAAAATTTCTCCTTAGTTTTGTCATCTAGGAATACTTACAAGAATTTGAGATAAATCAGCAAGCAGTATGTGTTACTTTGGATTTAATGGCATGGAAACGTAGTCGTAGGTAAAAAATGTTTGACATGCTTTTGATATGTTTTGACAAACTCATCTGCGTGTGGTAAATGGGCATAGAATGGATATACTATTTCACAAAATCGTACACACTTCTCTAAGAATGTATATATCACCTGTAAAGAAACATGAGTATATAAATACAGTGGCCGCACCCAAAAAGATCAGAATAACACAACAGGAGATGAGAATAAAAAAGAGTGGAGCAATCTGTTCAACACATGCGTGCGCGCTGTCGGTGAACAAACGCTTTCTTACCAAGGAAAGAATGGGAAAACTGTCTATAAAGCCATAAAATGTCCTTGTAACATAGACGCTGGTAATGATAGTACCTGACTACTAATGTTACCTTTGGGCAGGAGGAAATTCGACAGACAGTCCCTACAGAGGGCAAGCTTGTGATTTGAGGGGTGAAAATGCTTAATCATTTTGTCCATCTGATTGATGTGTTGCATCAAGTGTCAGCCAATCTTGGATGTGCACAATCGGCCACCAAGTTCGATGTAGGATTTCTTCCCTGAGGATTGCTCTTGGAAAGGGTCTGTGGGTGTGAAACATCATCAATGTCTTTACAACAACATTGGACAGTACTTCTATGTAAGAGACGCGTCTTAAGCATAGAATTTGGACACACATGCTAAATAACTACCCCTTACTGGCAACATCATTTGCCAGTTTTCATGGAGAGGCAAGCGAATACACCGACGACACTGAACCATAGAGACAAAAAGGACGAATCACGGGTTCATATCCTCAGGTGAGGATAGTTTGTCTTCGAGGAATTACTGATCATCTGATGAAGACAGATCCTGTCAGAAAAAAAACTCACGCGGTCTGCAGCATTGATGTTTGCTAATGGCTACGTTTTTAAAGGAATAACTACCGAAATAAAGAATTGTTGTTCTTTGTCTGAAGAGCTGGTCTCCGTCCACACCCACAGAGTTAAGGGTATCCTGGGTAATGATGCTAAAGAACATGGAATACCAAGTATGACTCACACCTGTATTTATCCGTTTGACCGTGGAGCTGTCAGAAGGCTTGTCTGGACCTTCTTGAAATTGAGAACCACCGTTATAAGGAAGCTGACATGACAAAAATTAGAGAGGTGAAACCAGATGATAAGAGGTAATGAACTGACCGGAAATTAGCTGTCATTGTATACTGGCTCTCACCGTCACGGTATAGTTTGACTGTCATTCATAAAACCGTCCATAGTCGAAGTAAATCCAGGTGCAAAAAGTGATGGGGTTTCTGAATTGACCACGTGAAGACTGAATACACTTTGATAATCTGGTTGTTTCGAGAAGCAATGGCACAATGACAGACGGTCTGCAACACATCACAATTGTGTCAATCCAACAAAGTAATTCTGAATTTCTAATTCTTTTACTGTAAGCCAGTAAACAGCGAGACAAACAGACCTCTTCAAAGTCTTATGCAGGTTTGTACACGGAGCACCACATTTAGATTGCATCTAATAATTATGTGACGCAAAAAATAATTGCATTTTCAACTTCCGGGGTGAAAGCAGCATGCGGGCAATAGGATTTCATTACCTTAGGCAGGGTAGTCGAGATTTTAATCTGTTAAAAATTAGATTTTTTTTCTTGGCCCGGTAGCAAATTATACTGTGTCGTCTTTGCCTCTCCTAGGCAACTGAATCTCTGTTACGATTTCGGGGAACGTTTCTGTGACTATATTATGAAGAACGTATCTGACATGGAGTTAACGCTGTCGGCCTGGGGTAATTAAATCTGCCACTGATCTCTCCGTCTGTCAGCACGGATCAAGAACTATGTCAACGGAGTCGGGGATTATATACTAATTCTGGGAGAACATATCGTACATCAGTTAAGGTATCTTGTGTTCTGTTTTTACTTTGAGCGTCAAGTGCCAATCGCATTGAAGCCTTTCTTGGGTTGTTAGCCTACCTGACTGAACAATTGTAACACACCAATGTGATGTCAGTTTCATAGCTCGGTAGTGGCAACGTGCATTGAAGCAATAACAACAGCTCTAAAAACTAAGACATCGGGCACGAAAACAATAGGACTGTGATCTTATTAGAAAGTGTTTCTCGTATTAGTTGTAATTTTGCAATAACGTGCTCAATATTTTTAGAGTGCATATTGTTTTTTTCGATATTCCTAGGTTACACAAACGCACATGGCTTTCCTGTCTATACAGGTGCAAAATCGGTAAACTCTATGATTTCTTGCTTTTAATCACAAATATCGAGGCAGTGTTTACCTCTGTTAGCCCAATGACCAGCCTTATCTAGTAGAGGATGTATGTTCTGAAGTTGAATGCCTTATCTTGCCTGTTTGTGCATAGTTTTCAGTCGTGATTTTCTCTGCTTTACCTACTTTAGGTCAACTTTATTATCTGCAAAGATATCTACAAAAAATAATGCCGTATTGAATATTTACTACGGACAAAACAAGAGGAACCCTTCCTCCCCTCTAGTTGCTCTTTAAACATAAGGATGTCTGGTCTTCCCAGATTGAGGTCTCCGAGCAGATGCTGTCATCCATCATGTGGTTGAATGTTACAGATAAGAAAGAATTTGTCCTAAAGGAAATCAAATCACACCGGAAAGGTACTAAGTGTTTGTGAGTCCATTCCTGGTTATTTAATATATCCAAGGGCAAATCGTCCATGTCTAGTATACTCAGTACGTCATAAACCAACCTTATATAAATAAAACGGTCTATACGGCACAAGATCGTTTGTAGACCAGATACACGTATCAACCAGGGGAAGCAAGTATTTTAAGTCAATATTGAAATATTTATTCTTGCAGGTTTAGACGTAAAGTGATACCTTGAGTGTACCCGGAACGCTTTTTCCCGTACATTCGGTCGAAGGATTGAATATTTCTCTCCAAAACGTTTTTTATTCAAAATACCTTAAATGCAGTATATAGAGCTTCACGTTTCAGGAAGAGAAGAGAAGCGCAGACTGAAAGGCATTGTTTGTTTAAATCCCTATCATACGTGTAAGAAATACAGTTGATTTTCTTAAGCACGTATAGGCCTGAAACTTATGAGCCTGTGACAGACAGAGATAAAGTTCAATCCTCTCCACAACACTTAAAGTCTTATATATACTGACTTAATATTGGTATATATGATAGCTGTGGACACTGTGAATTACGTGAATACAAACACTCTCTCGAACCTTTTACAGGGAAGCACATATAGCGTGTCTGTACTTACAGCTTTACACGTCGGACGTGACTGTGCAGATATTTCTCGAGAGACATCACCACGGAGTCCATGCATCGCTACATCGCCTCGCCAATTCTTTTTGTGTCTTTACAGATTCTCTCTAATGGAGGCGATCTATCGCTGATTGATGATATCCAGCAGCAAACCAACTCTGTGATCGATCTTAATAAAGAACCACACAAATCCGAAAACGTGACATTTGTGGGTAAATGTTGGGGCTGGTTGTGATAGCAATAGTGGCTCTGTTATGGGGCTGATATTCAGAAGGGAGATGCCGCATGTGTCTTCTGTCATTCAGTCTGTCTGTATTTAGATCCACATCCTTTCTTTCTTCTCATTTCTCTATCCTTTCCGTGTATTGTCCACAAACCTCAGCCTTCTGCGCTGGGGACTGGGTGTAATCCACAAATGTGTTCTGCTTCTATATGACGAAATTTGGGCTCTTGTACAGTAGAAATACCCTCTGTGTAGGAAATGCAATAGCAGGCACCGTAAACAAACTGATGGCGTTTCTGAACTGACTACGTGAAACCTGAATATTTTCTGATAATCTGGCTGCATCAAAAGGCACTGGAATGTCTGTCAGCAATCTGTGGATGGTCGTGGGTTTCCCTCGGGCTCTGCCGGGTTTCCTCCAATTATAAGGCTGGCCACCCTCGTATAAGTTAAATATTCTTAAGAGCGGGGTGAAAAAACAATCAAATAAATAAATAAGTCAAAAGGCACTGGCACAGTAGTGGAGAGAATGCAATGCAAAAGTATTGAATCAAACAAGGAAAGCATGCCATCGGTGATTCTGTAACCAGTCAGACGAGAAATCTCTTCAAAGTGTTGCACATACTGTATACAGAGCTGCGTAGCTAGGACGAGTAAAATGAAAACACTGGACGTGTGTCTATAATGTTAAACAGCAATAATACAAGTAAATGAATCAAACGAAATCTTACTCAAGAAAATTTCTGCTCAGTTTTGCCACGAAGAATATATACGGCAATATGAGGTAAATCAACAAGCAAATCTTGTTAGTTCAGACTTTTAGTCATGAAAGCGTAACCGTAAGTGGAATATATAACATTACATGAGGCTTAAAGCTCGTTGTAAGGTGGGTAGATTATATTACCATTATATTCTGCTGAAAGGCAATGACAGCTAAAGTTCACGTCTGTAATCGTCCAGTGAAATTACATGCACTAAGGCAAATCGATCTTCATGAACGGGTATAGAATGGGTATACTATTTCACAAAATCGTATATACACGTTCCTTTGAGAATACGTATATCACCAATCAAAACCATGAGTATGTAGATACCGTTAACCGCACCCAAGAAAATCGGAATAACAAAATGCAAGATAAAAATAACAAAACAGTGTATCGAGTTTTCCAGTGCTAAAAAATATGTTTAAAGCATGCTTGTGCAGTGTCGGAGAACAAAAGCTTTGTTACTTAGGAAAGAATCGGATAATTCTCTATAAAGCGGTAAAATGTCCTTTTAAGGGACATGGGCTAATCGGACACCTGTGGAACCTATGAGTAAGCTGCCGGTAATGTGACCGTTTGCGTGGATTAAGTTGCCAAGTTATCCGCCAGGTTTGTCAACTCCATTAGGAACGTAACACTGTGAAATTGGCCAGCATAGGAGAGAGGGGCGAGAGGCCATCAATCAGTGTGGGATCAGATCACGGTGGCTGCTGGCTTGTAACATGACCGCTGGTAAAATCTGACAGTACCTAACTGCTATGTTACCTTTGGGGAGAACAAAAGTCGGCTGACGGCACCTATAAGAGGACAAACCTGTAAGGTGGAGGGGGAAATGTTTAATCCCACATCATTCTATCCACACGATTTGATCTGTTACATGGAATTTTAGCCAGTCTTGGATGTGGACAATCGACAATCAGATCACTTTCCCGTATGCTTGTTCATGTAAAGGGGTTTTATGACCACGAGATCATCAGCGCGCATGAAACTACAGTGATAACCATTTTTGCATCAGTCTACTTGGATACGTAACGTTTTGTATAGTATTAAATCATCTTTCTCTGGCTGTGATGTTTGCGTATTTGCGTGGAAATTCACACATGCACATGTAACAGAGGCATATCGATGTAGGACGTGACGCTTTGGTTTGTAAGACAGATCAAACCAAATGTATGGGTTTCGCTATGAGTCTATGTTCCAGAAGTCGGGAGCCTTTGCTAGGCTTTTCAGGCAAGTTTTTTTCAAAGTGCTTATTTTGCTTGTCCTTTCAGGGCTATTACGAATAAGGCTTATGTCCAAAGTGGCCCCATAGAGTTACTTTCTTGGAGACAGAAACCAAAATGCAGGTGAGCGTTTCAATCGGATGTCCTTGTTTACGAGACAAGCAAAAGCGTTTATAAGAAAAGCCGCTAAATAAAGATTGATTGCTTCTGTGTAAATAGGAGGTCTCCGTCCTTTCCAACAGAGTGAAGGGTAACCCGGTTTAAGAACATGGGCTTGCAAGTATGACTGACACTGGTATTATCGGCTTGACCCTGCAGCCTCCTGGAGGCTTGTCCGGACTCCCCAGTCCCATCCAGGAATCTTGTCCTTCTTATTATGCACCGCCTTTATAAAGATTCTGTATAGACACGAACAGAATTGGCGAGGCAATGCCAGATAACAAGGGGTAATGGACTGAAGGGAAATCAATTGTCATTGTAAACCAGCTCATACCGTCACGGTATAGTTTGACGGCCATTCATAAAACTGTCCTTGGTTGACCACTTTTGTCAAGATGAAACAATTTTGGTTATTCAAATGGGCCAAAAGAACAAAGACGATATGAGTAAGAAAGAACAGGATCAGAAGGATTAAGAACTTCTTGTGGAGACTTCTGGACATGGTTTATAGTATTTCTGTGCATTATGATTAAAGTGTCGTCAGCGAATTGTGTTAAACCAAAGAAGCAGCACCGTGTGTTAAATGACACCTGTTTACACGAATATTTTCCTCTCACTATTTGGCCCTTATACGTGGGAATGTATGAGTTCAAGCACATCTCTTTTATCATAATTGGAAAGAATTATGCATTGTCTTGCATATCTGCTGTTTGCCTTTTAAAACTTTAAGAAAATGAAAACGATGCTATCGATGACCTGCATTCTCCCAAGCTGCAAAATACCGTTTTTGTTTTTTTAATTAGTTTTATAGCACACAATGAACCCAAAATGCATTATATAGAATCACATTGGACACTCCCCATGTGGTGAAGGGAAGAGATGGACACTGAAGCATTGTTTGTCTTAACTTCTGTTACGCATGCAAGAAATTCACTTCATTTCTTTCAAGCACGCGAAGCTGAAACTCGGAATACTGAAAATCTGGCACTTTTACCTACTTTATGCCGGATTATGTAATAACAGGGATTTCATGAACATAGATTTTCTCTCTAACCCTTTACAGAGAAGCACATACAGTATGTCTGTACTTATACCTTTACACGCCGGACATGACTCTACGGAGATTTCGGAGGGGCGGGGGCATCGCCTCGGAAGACGTACATGGTTACTCCACGTGAAATTGTAGGCTTCAATGTTAGATGATATTCACCAGCAAGTCAGCTCTGTGATCGATCTTAATAAAGAGCTACACAAATCGGAAAACGTGACATTTGCGGGTAGATATTTTGGCTGGATGGGATAGAGGCACTGGCTCCACGACGGGGCTAATATTCAAAAGACGTCAGAGGGACCTGCCGCATGTGTCTTCTGCCACAGAATCTGTCTGTCTGTAGATCCACGTCTTTTCTTTCTTCTCATTTCTCCTGCTGTTCCATGTATTGTCCACAATCCTCAGTATTCTGCGCTACGGATTTGGTGTAATCCACAAATGTATTCTGCTTACATAATATAAACAGAGGATTTTTGTCCGCAAGAAATACCCTCCGTGTAACCATTAAAAAGCAGGTGAAAAACTTAGTGGGGTTTCTGAATTGACTACGTGAAAGCTAAATACACTTTGACAATCTGGCTGCATGGAAAAGCCTTGTTATAATGATGTACTATTGGCAAGGAATCAACTTTGTGTCAATCAAATGATGTGATTTTGCCATTTTTGATTGGCTTCCCGTAGGCCATTAAACCGGAGAAACAAAATACTCTTCAAAGTCTGCTGTTTTGAACACGCAACGACATGGCTGAGACGGGGGTTAATGTGACACTGTCCATAAAAGGCATTGAACAGAAGATGAAAAATCTATGAATCTAATTCCAGGAGAATTGAAGTTGGCGAAACTGTTTCGAGCAGGATTTTGATTCATTTGTGAATACGCTTGTATCGCTGGTGTGTGAGCTTCTGATTTTCACAGAGCTCACAACTAGAGTAAGCGAAGGCTTTTGACTGTGTATATCACCAGCAGTATCGTCAAACGCACAGTCTTACCTGCGCATAGTGAAATGAAGTTAAACAGCAGACAGTTTTGACTGGTGCTAACGTGAGTTATTTGTCATGTCGCAGAAGTCAGCTGATCTCTTGCTTAGCACTACTCCAATCCGCGCCGATTTGTACTGTTATCGATAGTTTTCTATACGTTGACAACAAGCTATTAGAATAAAAGACAAAAAATATAAGCGAAATTAATGCAGAAGAGGGTTCCAGACAAACCTAAACAGACAGAGTCATTTTTATGTCGTGCTTAGTAACTCTATTAATGATCTTTTAATCTGGAATTCTTACGAAGCTATAGGGTACCCCATTTTAGAGAAACCGGAAACACGACGTCGCATTATCCGTATCCTACGGTTTTAGGTGTTGGGGGGGGGGTCACTCATTTGTGCGCGAATTACGGTCCCCTTTATTATTACAATTGAAGGCCAGGCACTATGGCCTCCTGGTTAAGACCTTGGGGAATAACCACAGACGTATTCTACTACCGCTTCAATAATCCTGAAATAAACAGCGGAATCTCGTTCAGCCATAACAAGAGGTCACGCGTGGGAGTTCATTGTTGAAGTTGTCATATTGTTCCATCAACAGGTCATAGATATACATTTCTTTTCTTGCGACAGTATACAGGTGTATAAGGTTCTTTGGGATTTAAAGGCTGAGTTGGTTATATTGTAGCCTAGGAGTAACGCCATTTCGAAGACAACGGACATGAGGCACCGAGCAAGCATGTATTTATTTTCTCACTACCAACACTGTCAATTTGTCATTCTTAGAGACTCTGGCTCTTTGTCTAATGTACAGAAGTCAAAAGGACCTGCCGCCTGCCGTCTTATTGTTCGCAATCATCATCTTTCTGCGTTGGAGATTTGGTGTAATCCACGAATGTGTTCTGCTTTCATATTACGAAATTCTGGCTCGTGTACGCTGGTAAAACCTACGTGTAACCATTAAAAAGGCTGGTAAAAATCAATGGGGTTTCTGAAATGACCACAAGAAAACTGAATACAATGAGATAATCTTGTTGCATCGAAAGAGATTGTCATAGTGGCTGACGCTCTGCGAAGGAGCAGAATTCAATGAAGCAAGGTAATTCTGCCATCTGTGGTTCTGAAAGCCATGAAGCCAGCGAAACGATAAGCCTCTTTAGAGTGTGATACAATACCGTACATTTAGCTGCACCAATGCGGTCGCTGTGAGTTCAAGTCGAGCTCATGCTGGCTTCCTCTCCGGCCGTACATTTGAAGGTCTGCCAGCAACCTGCGGATGGTCGTGGGTTTCCCCGGGCTCTGCTCGGTGTCCTCCCACCACATGGTGGCCGCCGTCGTATACGTGAAATATTCTTGAGTACGGCGTAAAAAAAACAATCAAATAAATAAATAAATAAACACATTTAGCTGCTTATTCGGAACATGGCAAAAGTGGCCTTCTTTATAAAGAGCATTGTATGCGGGTCTATTAGCAAAGGCTCTGTAGTGATGTCAAGCAGGCTAAATACCAGTGATATACAAATAAATCAAAAGAAGTTTTACTCACGAAAAATTCTTCCTAGTCATCTAAGAATATATGTGGTCATTTGAAATAAATCAACAACAGGTGTGTGTTAGGTTAGATTTTCTGGCATGAAAACGTAGCTGTGAGTAAAATGTATAACATGACATAAGGTTTTAAACTATTCGTATTGTGGATGGATCGACAGTAACATTGTGTTGTGCAGAAAGAGATAATAACACCTGAAGTCCACTTCTGTTGTCATCCAGTGAAATGAAATGCTCTGTTTATTTATTTGACTCGTGTTTTACGCCGTACTCAAGAATACACGTGCACTAAGATACACAGATCTGCATGTGGTAAACAAGTATAGAGTGGGTATAATACCTCACAAAAGCGTACACACACGTTCATTTACATCATATGTATATCTCTAGTGAAAAACAGGAGTATTTAAATACAGTTTAACAGTGGGTCACGTTCTTCTCTTGCTGAGAGATCTTTTTAACGCATGCAGAGCAGTGTCGTGAACAAAAGCGTTGTAACCTAGGAAAGATAGGGGCAATTATCTACAAAGTGATAAACTGTCCACATAGGAGACATGGGCTAATCGGACACCAGTAGAACGGTTGAATAAGCGGACGGTAATGAGACCGTTTGAATGGATTTAGTCGCCACGTTACCCGTCTGGTTTCCCGGCTGTATTAGAAACGTAACACTGTGGAATTGGCCAGCACAGGGGAGAGGGGCAAGAGGCCATCAATCATTTCGGAACCAGATCACAGTGGCTACTGGCTTGTAACATGGCCGGTGGTAAAGTCTGACAGGACCTGACTGTTCATGTTACCTTAGGGAGGCGGTAAGTTCACAGATAATCTCCTACAGAGGCCAAGGCTGTTAGCTGGCGGATGGAAATGATTAATCTCGCATCATTTTCTTCATCTTATTTGATCTGTTACATGGATTGTTAGCCAATCTCAAATGCGGACATTCTGTAATCAGATCCCTTGTAAGTCTTCTTTCCGCTGGATTGCTCATGTAAAACAGTTGTAAGCCTAAAAGACCATCAACATCTTTGGAGGTACAGCGGCAACGATTTTTCTATAAATTCATTTCCATACATACCGTTTGCATATTAGGTAATCCTCTTTCACTGGCTACAATGCGTGTTTTCGTGTAAATTCACACAAACACATGTGGGTCACTCTACGGTACCACTCAGAACATAGCCGTTGTGTTAGAGAAAAACATATCTGAAAGTGCTTACTGTGCTTGTCCTTTCAGGACCAGTACGAGTAAGGGTTATCTCCCCAGTGGAGTTACTTGCATGAAGAGAGAAACCGAAGTGAAGGTGGGCGTTTCAATCAGATGTCCTTGTGTACCGGAGAACCAATAGCGTTTATAAGAACTGCCGCTAAAATAATGATTGGTTGCTTCTCTCTGAAAAGAGTGAAGGGTAACCCGGTTAATGACACTAAAGGACACGACCTTTCCTAGCATGACGAACACGGGTATTATCCGCTTTACCGTGGAGTCGACTGAAAGCTTGTCCGGACACTTTAGCTAGAGCTGGAAACTTGCCTACCTTCGTAATTTGAGCAAGGTATTTATAGGGAGCCTGTAAAGACACGAAAAGAATTGGCGAGGCGATCCCAGATGATAAGAGATAATGGAATAAGGGGAAACTAGTTGTCATTATGGACCAGTTCTCTTTACCAGGTAGAGTTTGACAGTCATTCATAAAACTGTGTTTGGTCGAGTACTTTTGTGAAGATGAATCACTTTTGGCTATTTAAACGGGCAAGAGAACAAAGTAGACATGAATGAGGAAGAACGGGTTCAGGATGGATTATAACTTTTCGTGGAGATTCCTGGCCATGATTTCTAGTATTTGTTTGCAATAAAACTAAAGTGATGTCAGGCAAGTTTTGCTAAGCTGAAGAAGCACCAGAACGTCCTGAACGAATAAACGAATTACGTGTATTATGTTGACCTCACTCTGGGTTTGGTCCCTATACATGTGAATGAGTTCAAGCACACCTTTCTTATCAAAATCGTTTAAACAGAGTGAGAAAGAATTATGCATTGCACTGCTGTTTCCCTTTTAAAAAATTTAGATAACGAAAACACTTACTTACGTTCTCCCAAGCTGCAAAGCACGGTTTTCTTTTTTACTAGTCTTTCTTTTAGTACACAATGGACCTAGAATGAAGCATGTAGAGGGTCACTTTGGTCTTTTTCCATTTTATGACGGGAAGATACGCAGACTGAAGCATTCTTTGTTTCAACTTCTTATTTACTTCATTTCATTTAAACACGTAAAGCTGAAACTTATTAGCCCGTCACAGAGAATGAATTCAACCCTCATCAGAATACTGAAAATCCGACATGTTTACTTACCTAATATTGGTATATGCAATAATTGCAGTTACATGAAGACAGACCTTCTCTGTAACATTTCCCAGTAGAGCACATACAGTGTGTCTGTACTTATGGCTTTACACGCTGGACGTGACTCTACCTAGATTTCTGATGGAAAGACATACGTCACTACTCCACGTTAAAGTGTTTGCCTCAGTGTTAAATGATATCCAGGAGCAGCCAAGATCTGTGATCGATCTTAATAAAGAACTACACAAATTGGAAAACGTGACAATTGCTGGTAAATATTTCGGCTGGTTGTAATAGCGACAGTTGTACTACGACGAGGTTGATATTAAGAAGAAGTTAGAGGGGCATGCCGCCTGTATCTACTGCCACAGACTCTGTCTGTTGATCCACGTCTTTACTTCCTTCTCATTTTTCAAGCCATTTCGTGCATTGTCCGCAAACTTCAGCCTTCTTTGGTGTAATCCACGATGTATTCTGCTTACATAATATAAACATGGGGCTGGTGTCCACTGGACACACCCTCCAAGGAACCATTAGAAAGAAGGTGAAAAAATAAATGGGGTTTCTGAATTGACTACGTGAAAACTGAATACATTTTGACAATCTGGCTGCATGGGAAATCCTTGACGTAATGATGTATGGTTGGCAATGAGGGATGCAATTCTGCCATTTCTGATTCCATTCCCCTGAGCCATTAAACCGCCGAGACGAAAACTCTTCAAAGACTTATGCAGTTTTGCACATGCAGCGACATATGTGCGACATGGCCCAAGTAGCATTGTACATAAAAAATATCGTACAGAGGTTGATTTGCATAGCATTTATCGAAAAAATGTGCGAATCTAATTCCAGAAGAGTAGTAGTATCAGAAACTTTTTAGACTAGGATTTTGATTCATTTTGGAGTAGACTTTCATCGCTGGTGTGCACTAATGGGGGCCAACGACTTAAATAAGCACAGACCTTTGACTGTGTATAGCACCAGTAATATTACCAAACACACTGTCTTACCTAAATATGATGAGATGAAGTTAAATATTTTACCTTATGCAAGTGTTAGTGGTTTATCGAATGCAGCACTGTAGCGCTGGAGTCAACTCATCTCTTGCTGAGCACTATGCACTTCAATTTGTATTGGTTGGACACTGTTCTTTTCCATATATAGGGTGACAACAAGGTGACGCAGAGACTGAATTTTCACGTAGAAAGTCAGTAATCATAAAATAAACAACAGAATCTCATTCAGCCATAACACAAGATCAGAAGTGGATGGTCATTGTGAGTGTTGCTGACATCTGGTTCCATCCATGTGGTTGTTTTGGGTTTGAACTCATTTTCGTGTAGTGAAACAGACAGCCTTGTATATGCATGAAATGCTACTTTGTGTATAATTTTTTTTCTGTCATGTTCTGTTGCCTGACCAGAATTACTCTCTGCATTATTTTCGATTAGCCTACTTGCCTAAGTGTCTTGGCTCATGAACTGTTATTATCTTCTTTTAAACCTACTTGCGCTTGTGTGTTTTGCCACGAAATGTAATCCATGTTGTTGTGCTGCCTTGGCTGGAATCATTCCAATGAACGCCAATAATATAACATCTGTCTGTCTGTTCGTCCGCTTTGGTTATAATGCAGCCTTGCAATAAGGACATTCAGTTTGTAAGGCAACCGACATGAGGCACCAGGCCAACATGTATTTAGTTTCTTTCTTCCGACATTGTCAGTTGCTCATTTTCAGGCAGGGCCTATTTGGTTTCTTTCTTCCGACATTGTCAGTTGCTCATTTTCAGGCAGGACCTATTTGGTTTCTTTCTTCCGACATTGTCAGTTGGTCATTTTCAGGCAGGGCCTATTTTATTCCTATGCATGACCAAAGTGGAGATTAATTTATTTATTTGACTGGTGATTTAAGTCGCATTAAAGAATATTTCACTTATACCATAGCAGAGAGCAATATGGTGGGAGTTAATCCCACGACCATTCACAGGTTGCTAGCAGACCTTCCCACGTACGACCAGAGAGTAAGCTAGCATGAGCTAACTGGAGATTGAATCTAGTCTCTCGTTTGTACATGTGTGATGGACACTGTATTGCGCTGTGTGGTCGGAGGCTTCTACATCACCGGCATATTTAAAAGATTCACTGTATTTGCATCAATATTGTGTTTTTAGGTTTTACAGTCGTACATGAACTATCAATGACAAACACTTATTAGTTGTTATGGATACCAATCTTGAAATATGCTGCGCGTTTTTGGGCTATTACATGTTAAATATTGTATAGACATACTCCATACATGGTTGAAAATTTATACCAGCCGCTTTCTTACGAGCTATCAACCTTGAACTTCATGTGTTTCTTTCGACTTCCGCTTAGTGAATTACATTGTGATAGCAGAATTCTAAGATAAGTTCAGCGATGAGTGATAAGCATCAATTGTGACTTGATGACTTATGCGTGAACCAGGACCTTTGCCTAATGCAGGACATTTGCTTTGAGTACATTTGTTTACTTATTTGATTCGTGTTTTACGCCGTACTCAAGATTATTTCACT
Source organism: Acanthopleura granulata (assembly GCA_016165875.1). Lineage (NCBI taxonomy): Eukaryota > Metazoa > Mollusca > Polyplacophora > Chitonida > Chitonidae > Acanthopleura > Acanthopleura granulata. The sequence continues at coordinate 11,951,062 of JABBOT010000008.1, forward strand.
TATTAGTTAGCGCCAGCGCGCTAACTAATTGAGCCAGGCATTTGAATTAATCAATAAAACATTCACCAAATTTTACAACACACTTCGGTTCATAGTGAAGGTCTTGTATAACAGACCTTGGGTTATTACATATTGTTATTACAAAGAATGCCTGGTGTTAGCAGCATGGGCATTATGGTTTGTACTTTGGTAGGCAATGTATCCAAGTAATGTTTAAAAGGTTTATATTTTAGCAAACCAGCTCAAACACAACGCAATATGTGACCTCGACAGCTAACCGTTAAGATTGCTTTGAAGTACATCTCTGCCATTATATCATGCAATCGAAATCAGCCATGGAGATAAAGCCTCTTGCTATCTGGTACTTAACTCTGACATTAATCTCTCAGCCTATCAGCGCGGATCAACAACTATGTCAGCGGAGGGAACGATTACACTCACTCTGGAGGAGCAAAACAACACCAGCACGAAGAAAAACAGCAGCCGGGTCGACACCGCTGAACTGGTGAGCGGCGTACATCGGTTAAGATAGCTCATGTCCATTACTTGCTTTTGGATCAAGTGGTGAGAACAAGGTCGCTAATCCAGGTTAAAACTTGACTTGTTTTGGGAGGAGAATCTGTGTGTTATTCTGTTAATTGCTGTAAAACGCCTGTGTGATGTCATTCACAATTCCTGGTAGTTGCAGTAAGAACAGCAGTAAGAACAGGCCTAAAACGCGGAGTTGTGATTAAATAACAAAGAGCAACCATCACTGAAATATAACATTACCAGCTGAGAATAAAATCACAAAGGTGACAGATAAATGTAATGAAGAACAAACGGGTGTTCAGTGTAAAGCAGACCCAGGGCTGGTAATACACCAAGAACAAAACACGGATCAACAGCAGAGAAAGTAATTGAGCGGTTTCGATTAAATGTTGACAGAAGCAAAAAATCAGCGAAATGGATGACTTGCTATTTAAAAAACCTTAAAAAACGATAGTTTTGGTATCAGTGTCTAACTAATTTTCGACACAACCTAGATACTGTTCTAAAAGAAATTTATCTACGGTATGGTAGTACAATTTCACTCATTGCTGAGATTAAAGTAACCTAGTTATTGAATAAATAAACAAACTGTGGTCTTTAAAGGCACTACAAATATTTTTTGTGTTCTTTTTGGGAATACATTCGCTTAGAATGGAAATAAAAAAAAACTTATTATAACTGCAAGCGAATTAAAAACAACAAAAACAACGTGAAACCAATCCAAGCAAGTAACAGTGTGAAACTTGAATTTTGCTTAGATTCAACAAAATCTTGTAAAATACGTATAAATCCAGTATATCCTTTGGATCTAGTTTTTATGTGTTAATTTTTCCATATGGTATTAGAGATTTAGTTTGACACGTACATATAAATTAGTGCAACATTCCATCAAAGAATTATGGGACATAGTCTTCAATAGTCTTCGCCTTTACTTTTACTTGACTGTTATTATTTTTCTTAAGTAAAAAATAGAAAAAAATAAGGTTTTACCCCTGCGGCGATTAGGCTTCTGCTAAATCAGAGAGCACCTAACAGTAGGGACGCATTGCTTTTATTTTGCTCCATTAAACAAATTAAAATTTATTTCATACGCTTTCGCAAATTTTCAAAACAGGGTTCAGTTAAACACGCTCGAACGATTTACAAATTTTTCCAGCGTAAACGGTTGGGTGATTTTTAAAGGCAATGGCGACCTGATAATGTTCTTATCCTTGTGTTATTAACCACTGGTTTGCGCCTATTGTCTCTAACCTAAAGAAAGCTCAAGTTCCAGCTTAATGATTTCAATAACATTTTTCATCATGAGTTATCATCTTTTTCTCTAAGTAGTTTATCGGAAGACGATTTTGATGACACCTCATGCAGAGGGAAGTCTTTTGACATCTTTACAGTTACATGTTTCTTGCCCAGATGGTTTTAACGGGCATTAAGATCGGCTGAAACAATTTTATCTTATTAAGGGCTCCCTTCAATTTATTCAGGCGTTTGTGTTGGTGTTTTCATTGAAAGAGTTTTTTCAGTTTAAAATGTTACATCCCGTCAAAAGACGTAAACCGCTGAATATAATTTTAAATTAGAGTTCCATTCATAAGTCATTGCTCAATTATTTCAAGTAAAACGTTGCTGAAACAAGTGTATCTTAATGAAGGCTCTCTTGGCTTTGTTCAGGCTTTGGTGTGAAGCGTTTTTGTTTTCTCCAGGTTAAAATGTTAAATCCACCGTTCCACCGTTTCGTCTTTTGTATTACCGGTACCCATATATTGGCCCGCTTCATAAGATAAAATGTTACACTGTAATGTCCATACAAGTGAACCTTTTCTCACCTTGGCCACATTTATGTACTGCAGCCGACCATCTGTAAGACTGGCTTACAGACACAACCTACTTGAGCTAGCACCGCGGGTACTGAATAGGCGCCGAGTCTTAAGACCGCCAAAGGTCTGTCAAGCCATCGGTGCTTTATGAAGTAAAGCCCCCTCGGGTAGTTCAGGCTCATTAAAGCTCGTTATGGACATGGCATTTCCCGTGAAAGGAAATTCCTACCGCGCGGTTGTGACCGAAGATCTTAGAAGTAAACTAATGCACGCATAGGACTAATGGAGTCCAAGTGTTAACTGTTACATGGCAGGACAAAGACATAGAACTTTATGTGTGTTGTCCCCTGTGTTGCCGAAGGTGTGTTCGCAACACGTGTAAACCCTGATAGTGAATGGTAAACGTTTAGTGATAAAGTAACATAATGATTTCTTTACATCGTTATGTCAGGAATACTTTATATCTCTAACACAAAGAAAAGGTTCAATTATGGTGAAAACAACAGCAACAACAGCGAAAAATAACTCCCCAAGACACATAGGCCTACAGACAAAAGAATTAAACAAGGATGTTATAGTTTAGCTTCTATTTTTCACAATAATCAATTTTCATTTGCAAGTATAATTTACTGATTTGTTTATAACTTTACAACTGCTTTGAGGGTGAGACCTACGCACTCGTCAAGACAACCACAAAACGAACGATAATATAATAGTCCTGGAATTTCTTTAGGCAACCTCACTCCTAGTTTGTTCGAGTCAGGCTTAGAGCACGAATTCTGGCTTGATTGGAATTTAATCCAGACACCATCTCTTTAACCTCAGACCTGTAGATCGGCTGCCGACAATCTGGCTGTTTATGTAAAGTGTCTGATTTGAGTTTAACTGACCCTGGCCACAGCTGCGCAGAAGACATTCGCCATTTATTAACACGTGATTACTCATACCATTTCTCATGTGTCTAAGGCATGAATGTTTAGCCAGGAAGCGATTTGGCAACAATTCCCGAATATGGGAAAATAAAATAAACGATTGATCATTATTTTTTTGTATGCTCTCCTGTTTACAACCCAATCAGTCAATGAACAATCAATCTTAACCATAGTGGTTACGCGGTGTTATAAAAACACGAGCTTCAATGCTTTTTAACATACGACAAATCTGTCTAACTTTGTACTGGTGACTCGAGGGGCTTTCTGCACCGATGTGTTTTTATGTCAAGCGATTCTGCCTCCAACACTATGCTTGCAACAATTGGCATTCCTGCCAGCCAGTTACAGTCTTGTCGAAGAGCAAGTAATAAAGCGCTGTTACAACTTAATCACCTAAGAAGATTACGTGGATAGGGTGAGGTTTAATGCTCAAGTGGCCGGGCCCATGTGTTTCTGCAATCACTTTTTGTTGGGGGGAGCGAGGGAGGGGGTTATCTTGAATCTTTTTAACTGCTTCGGCGATCTGCTAACTGACAAGGCTTCTTGTATATTGATTCGGTGTTATAGACCCATACTATGATAGGCAGGTCAATTACCCGGGCGATTACTGACATCATAACATCGCTTGGTTATATCAGCGAAAATATCGAGCTCCCCTGGCATCTAAATGACGGCCGTGGCCAGAGCCGCGATGCCGATTGGTGGAGATAACCTGGCGAACGTATGGCCGTCATTATCCTGATTCTAACGGTCCGCATTTGATGGTTACAACCTGAAGATGGCAGACTAAATGAATAGGCAGGATCGGGGGAGGTACCAGTTATAATACGGTTTCGAGGGAATTAATGGGAGCGGCTACAATAGACATTCCCAGTCTTATTATCTTGTCATCTGGCACAGCTTATTATGTTATTATCTGATAGAGTGCCGGATCAGAGTTCCGTCGTGATAAACGGGAATTGGTGTAAGGCAATCTGTACACTTAAAAAGCACTCCCACAAATATGTGTTAGTTGATACAGGCAATAAACAATTTCTGTCAACTTGTCAATAACTATTGCTGCAAAGAGATACATATTTTCCTATAAATAATGTTAAGTAGGATATACTGCGGAACTGGGTTCGAATGGACAAAACCATTTCGGAAAATTAGAAATTTAAAACCTCGCAGCAATGTTGATACAGTAGTATTTTGTAATGGAAGCTGGAATTTTGACACATTTGTCTTGAAAACAACTGAAGATAATTCTGAAACATAGGATGTTCAGATTTTAGTGTCTAATATTTCAAATTTTGGCTTAAATCATATATGGCTTTTGTGTAGCAGCCCACATGCATATTTGTCGATGAGATGATCGACTTGCCTATTAAAGTCGACAGTTCCTTTTCCCATGACTGGTTGGGTTAGAATTAAGTTTTCACCAGTTACGCTGTGGCTTCAAAACAGGACGTCGAATTAGATTTTAACAGCCAACCTCTCAGATCAAGACTAAGAATATAGAGCGACAACACAGAGAGTGACACTTTTTACGACCAAGTCAGGAAGGGTCATCAGTATATATAAATTTTATTTTTTGTAAGCAGTGGGTATTTATCAGCTCTATATTATTTATTGAATAATGAAAGTGAGGTCGTCTTGCTCTCAAACCTTTTGTTGAGAGGCAAATCTGACATCCCTATACCATTCCTAAGTCATGAATGGCTGTGTTATGTCAGTAATCGCAAGATGAACCTTTAAAGATGTTCAAAATTTTATTGACCGAAAGACCGACTGATCGATCGACCGACCTACATATACCAACCACCTACAGGCCAAAAGAGCGAATTATCGAGCATCAGCTGGCTCTGGATAAAGCATAACATACCATACTTATGTCGTACTTTGTACTTTTTGGATTTACTTGACTGTTAAACCCAGAATAGTAAATCCAGGATAACATGAAATGGAATGATGTTAGCTGGAATTGGAAAAGTGTACTAAATATTACCTAGAAACTTAAGATGCAAAGTCTATCGGTCAGCTACATCCGATTTTGTTCTGTTCGTGGAGTGGTCGAGACAGTTGATTCTGAGATCGCTAACAGGAAACCCAGAATAGTTTCAACCAATGTTTTGAAGATATATCCTGACAGTGTAATGCCTAATAATTATAATAGATTTACTGCGACGTGTACGTTATATTGTAAATAATGACATGAGTATAGGAATAATATTTGTTTCGAGTTCAGGTTCGATCTGTTACTGATGCATTACACAAATTCTTTACGACTGATACTCGTGTGAAGTCAAAGTTCGATGACTGACGTTAGAGTGCAAATATTTACATAATTAAACGAATACACTGTAAATTTTGCGTGTTTAACTTATAAACACTTTTATGGAACAGATATTAAACACTTGAATATCATAGCATTACAGTATAGGCCCATACACATGTTTTAGACAGTTATGTTTAATACTTAAATATATGTATATATTTATTAAACACGCTTATTTGAAATTTAATCACCCATTAAACGCGTTCGGTGTTAGTCATTTTACAGTGTACTGCTTGTGTACAGTCATGGGTTTATTTTTTACTGATGCATTGAAAAACAAATGCTCACAAGGTTTTAGGCATACGTCTTGTGGTAGAGCTTGATGTGTTGTCGCCACTGTAGCCTACACATGTCAATATGGAGGTAAGAATACCGCTGAGGTATAGATAATGCTCGCTCAATTAGACCACAAATGTCGACACGACTGCACACTGAGTACATATGGGTGCAGAGATTGTGGTAACAGTTGATTGCCTTCCATATTACGTGGCAAGATTGTGCATCGATCAGTACTTGTATGATTTGCTGTTATTCCGACAAACGAATGAAAATGGCCGCAGGGTGTAACAGGGCTTTTCGTTTTCTACGTGACACAACATAAACATAACCGGTTTTCGAGATCAGTGTATGGACTCAATGTTTCTGGTGGGGCACGGTTAAAGGCGGTGGTGGGGTTTTCGAGACGCTGATAGGACGTTAACGGATAATCCGTGCGCCAATAAAGACTCCGGGTTCTAGGAACAAGAACTTACGGATGAATTCTATTAATTACACAAAAGCAGAACTAGGAAAAGCAAGCGGGCAATAATCCGTGCGACTTGGGAGCGAACATGACCGCGAACCCACGGGGTTCTGGTCTTGGCACAGCAACAGGAAATGAGCGACGTGAATGGAGCGGGAACATCTGATTTTAAGGTGTCGGAGAAGCGTGTACATCATCCGCCTGGTTTGGCCGAGCCATACAATAACCACCAGACACGCTGTAATGAAAGATTACTGAGGAAATAGTCCTCAAATTTCCCACCAATTTCTCCACTGCTTGCCCCCTCCCCCCTTCGCCATGTAAGAGACGCGTGCTGATTATCTTCTTCTCACTGAGCCTGGCCGAGAAAAAGGCGTCTAAACTCAATAGGCCGTGCGACATATATCCCACGTACTGGCATTCGACGTTCATTTCTACCAATACCCGGGAGTTTTCATTGTTCAATCGAACAACATCTATACCTCAGTCGTACAACGTACTTTTTTTGACTCGCCCGAGAAGCTGCTTGACGAATGGACTTTGGCGCGACCTTTGCTGAGATGTATCGATTTATAAGCCTTAAATTGAGGAAACCGGTGAAATTCAATCTGGGATATAACAACGTTATGATTAAGGCAGGCAAAAAATGCTTCAGAGAGAGAGATAATGCGAATGTCGAACCATAAACTTATCTCGTCCGATTTCTAATTTCTTGTGTCTGAAATGTCAATGAAAAAAATGATACCGGCCTAAACTTCCTAAAGAAATGCTTGATGTAGAAGGATGTGCCGGTGTCTGGTAAGTGACTATATCAATAGATGGCACAGTACCAGAGCTATGTCACAAAATCTGTGTAACACAATGCGAACCTCCAAATCTCCTCTCATTATATGGAGTAGAAAATCGATTTGCTAATTAAATCACTGTCCGTAGCAAAAGGAAATCCATTCCCGCGTTGCGGGGCCAATTCACTGTGATAAAATTTGATAGCAGCATTGGATATTTACCGAATTACGTGTGTGGTTTTTCTACTAAATATACGCTCAGATTTGATTTCCTGCTTAGGTCGGCCAAGATTTGATGGGGAAAATAGTTTTGAAACGCTTTAGTAAAAGTTCAGAATTAATTACCACTGGAGAGCAGTAGTATGTAAACACAGAAATGCTAACCTTGCCCATGACTGAACTGGTATTTGTACTCAACTGTGTTGGAAAGACCACACATACTCCAAGTAAAATGCCTCTCAAGTTATTGTTTTCACAGTTATCACACAATTAACATGTATAGACTATGGGTCTTGCACATAAGAAACATGACTGAGGACATAGAGGATATTGCACGATGAAAGCTACGCGTCTCGTGGGTTATCATTTCTACCTCTCACGAGAACAATGTTTATGGTATTCACCTTTCATTGAGCAATATTCTATTTATACTTATAGCCTAACTGTATCATGATTTTGTGTATTTGAAGAGTTTTCGGCATTTTTTCCAGCCGTACGCTGTCCAAGACATGCCTAGAGCGTCACGTCGTGCACATACAGTGTTACATGTCTTGCGTGAGAAGGTAGCATTTGAATAAACTTGCATTATGACGTCATTCCGCTGAGATCAGGTGGGAAATTTATAAAATAAAATGTTTCTTTTTTGACGTCATGACGTCTGAGTGTGAAATATCAAAATGTGATATTTCACGACAGTGAAAATAACACTTCTATCAGTGAAGGAAATACTGGGATTTCACTGACGTATAAATAATAAAATCTATTAATTTCAGTATACTTGAACTTTTCCTATATGTATGAGTGCCCATTGCTTACAGTGTTTAAACTTTACACCATTTCGTGTACCTAGCTATAAATTTTGATCCTGTTCATGCTTAACGAGAAAGAACTTGAATGTTACTTCATAACGTGAAGGAAAAAAAATGTCAGGATTGGCTGTATGTGCAATAGAATCTTAAATTTCAGAATTCTTTTTTTTTTGGCTTGTAAGTAGTCATGATTTATTGACGTTCATCTTCTTACGAAACATTCGCTGGTATTAAAGTCTAAAGTTAAGTGTGTCTATGTTGGGTGTCCACATGGTCAGCCATTTGGAAATTAATTACCTTGCTATCCTCTTCCATTAAAGGGTCATGTGTTTAAAGAAAAGAACAGAAAATTTCCGAACAACGTAATTTTAAGCCTCTCTTCACTAATGTATTAAACTTGGCTTCAACGACCGGAACTGAAGTAATAAAGAGAGGCTTTACGCTTTAATAATTTAAACATTTTTAGCAAAAGTCTGGAGGAACAAATACGTGGTATGAAAAAAAGCATGGATATAATTTTGGAGCATGTATACCTTTTGATTTATTGACGGTTTGTTTGTTTAAATTTATAGACCGTACTTAGGAACATTTCAGTGATGGAAGAGCAATCAAGTTTATGGGTAGAGTCCAGAGGAGACAACCTCACCTCGCCTATTCGTTGACAGACAACGGAATGTCTTGCTCCGAATGAATCAGCGAAAAAAGAAAGACCACGACACAATAGCATGGTCATTGGATTGTGACCCCTTCGGAAATCCAAAGAACCCACTGACAAGTACCATTTTTAAAGTCTTTAATATGACCCGACCCAGGATTAACTCTCGATCGACCCAGGATATCCCAAGTCGGGGCGGACGCTCTAACTACTAGGCCACCTAGGCGGCCCCCTTTAAGAATAGCGCCGTAACATATCGGTGTAACTGTATATCATTTTCTTGGTTGTTGTTAAATGTAAATCCAAATAGGGTGCCTGAGTGATGTTTGTTAGTAATTGTAAAGTGAAAATCAATACATCTTAATTCTTGTAAGCATCCACAGATTATACCGACTTCCTCATCAGATATGTAACGGATCTTTAAGTACCTTTTACATTTGTATAATAAGCTGTACGTTATCACGCACGCAGACAGGTTGTTATGGTTAAATAGTTCTATTGGGAACCTGATATTTGCCGTCTCGTCTCAGGCGTATGTTGATTTGATGGAGCCTGCAAGCTTTGGATGACCTAATCAACTGAGCCCCAGGGTTGCCTTGCCACTAAGTTTTGTCTAGTCACATGTTCAGAGTCTAGGGTTAAGAGTGGTCAGTCACGGCATTGTCATGTCAGCTATACTCTCCGAAAGTGAAGCAAATTACAAGCCCAACCCTGCTACCCTGCTCACGTCACCTTAGCCTGTAACGGGCAGGCTGACAAACGTAGGTATTGGTAAAAGGACTAATTAGAGACGGGGTGAAATTTGCCGACTGGTTAGAGAGACAAGCGGGCTGAACATCGGAGTAGAGATCGATCCGCCTGATGCCTGAACACACAGAGATGTCCATCGATTGGCATTGTGGATAGCTAACCTATCACAGAAAAATCCCGGGAACAATACTTGGGGGTATAGGCGTAACGGACTTGGCCTTTTACCCGTGTTGATCACAAAGTGGTTGCCACGATATCAGCGAGCTTTCCTCTCGACTACTTTCATAGTTTGGGTTTGAGCGTCCAAGCGGCGGTAACAGTAGAGAGCGAGAGGGAAGGTTGAAGTGTTGCGGGGCTGGCTCTTGATTCCGCTCCAGATCCACAGTTATCAGAGCCGTCCGATGGGGGCAGTGGAATAACAGCTTATCCTCATTTCTCACGGATAAAAGCTCCGCAATCCTCATCTGTAGGATTACATACCGCTTACAACATCTCGACCCTTTTTACAGCAGGCCTCTCGAGTTGATGGTAAAACAAGAGCATATAAGGTGATTACGCCCGAATTGATCTGACTACAATTTTTCCTCACCCCGACACCTCAGATGTGGAAATCCATCGACTGGAGTGGCCTGATTGCGATTACAGCATGGGTTGCACAAGGTGAGTTGCTCCTTTTGTCCTTTGGCTAAGTAGCTAATCTTCGTTCCAGTTTTTCACCACCGACTCGCGCATTTACTCGTGAATCTTTTACTGTTTCCAATTTTGCCAATGCCGCCCAAATCTATTCCCAAGTCGGCTTTTAACTAATAGAATTACATATTGCAAATTACCAGCCAGTTGTGAACTTTTGTGAACCTCTCCCGGTCGACAATACCAGATTCTAAATTCCCCAACAGCCTGTTTGCGTCAGGCGTATAAATACTAATGGGAGGAACTTCGCTCTGGTACAATAGTCGTCAATTGAATAGTCGGACGACAACTGGCAGGAGTAAATGAAATATTCAGGAATGTTGGACGGGTTCGGTATATTATTGCTCAAATTTCCCATTTACGAACAGCTGGCCATCGACAAAACTGAGTACGTCAGTACAGACAGACACCAGCCGATGTAATATAGCCAGCACTTAACTTGTCCAGGGAAGGATTGTTCGGATATAAAAGCTGTGAAATCAATGGTATAGATATATAAGTCTGTTGGGACCACGCGTGATGTCCAAATTATACGAAGGCCAGCTTAGTTGTGAAATTGTTGTCCACTCTCCGTGTTTTGACAAACTCAATGAATTTAGTGAATGGTTACCTGAATAATTCATAATAATAAATGATTCTAAAGTGCGTTTATAACCAAATGAAGATTATCGACCAACACTGTAGTGCATTGTTAATTGTTAATATTTCATTGTTTTCAAGTAACAAATTTACAATAATAGACAGATGATGGGTAACCTAGAAACAACTATCAGCGAAGCCGAATTACAAGCACATCCTAAAAAGGATTTACCATAAAATTTCGAAGAAGGATGGTGTTAAAATTATTTTCTTCGTTCTACAACTGACCAGATTCTCAATGGGTGCGTGAGTTAAATTGTGTGCTTCAAAGAATAAGTGGCACAGAATTCACTAGGCTAGGATACAACCATAGATATTTAGATTCGCATTCCTCACAGGAATTATAGATGCCAGATTGAATTTTAAAGAGTTGACGATTTCAATTTAGACTCTGTCACGTACAACTATACGGCGCAGGTTTCAATTTAATACGGCCTATCTAAGCTCTCTTTCTAGGCATTGGCATTTCATTTTAACATGGTATTGCAGGAGTAGTTATCCCAAAGGACACAATGTTATTAGAGTATCAACTCCCCTCTTTCGCTCTGCTCAATCCCACACTACTCAGTAGACAATTGCCATGTCTACAGCTTTTCCATTCTACTGGCCATATATCTAAACCGCCCCTGTTTTTTGAACTTCGCACAGTGTAAAGGTAATTGAGAACCCTAACGTATGCTTTACACAGGAAAAAATTCTAATCTTAAAGGTGCTTTTTCTTCATAAATTCCAGATTAAGAGGATTTATCTGCTTCCGGTGTTGGGATTATTGATGAATAATAAATGTAGTTTGGACATGAGGCTCATTTCATAGTCGATATAGTGTCCATGCAAGCTGCGGTTTCGTCATGCCATTCAAGAAGACCGTGTTAAATGCTGTGCCATTTGTCCCTTTAACCACAGTAGCAGGTATGCATCGTGTACATGTACGTCTTTCGCCTTGGCCTACAACCAAGTCAAATCTCAAGGGAAAGACGCCAACCTTTTCATTATTAATCGAAACGCAGCACGAGGAGATTTTAGAACTGGTCGGCCAAGTTACATGGAATCCAACCAAGACGGGAGAAAACCTTACCTAGACTCAATTAACTTCTTTCTTTTAAAAAGCCAAGTCCCGCTGAGTTAGTGCAGGACCATCAAGACCATTAGTCAAACCGTGATCCAATTTAATGCTTCTTGTCATGGTTCTTGCTAACGAGTCTACCATGCCCCATGAATTCCCGCCATTAATGGGTGAAGTTCCTTAATGAGAGTAATAATGGACTAACATAATACCATGTCTACAAATGACCCAAGGATACTGGCTGGTAACCGAGGAAATGTGGTGTGGTAAATTGTGAATGAGAGCTTCTCGGTCACGCAAGTGAGTAGTACGGCGTTTCTTATCAACCGCGATATTTCACGTTGCTGAGCCCGACAGGACAATTCCACCAATTCAACAGAGCTTAACGTCGTCAATTTAGACGTCGAAACAGACATTTGTATACCAGCCGTCAACCGCAATAGTCGTCTAGGGCCAATATTCGCGAGACCAATTTCCCAAAACAATGTTTGACCCCAACTGCCTTGGGACTAAGAGAGTATATAAAGTAAGATATTAGAATAGGTTCATATAAAAGAAGCAATCAACAATTTTTAATAACGTAATCATGATATGGTTCTAAAAGAAGAGATCTTGCCGCTCTGATATATACAGTAAACCCACTTCATATAGGGTAATACACCTACAGATACAAAGAAAACGTCACGGGCCTCAAAGCTATCTGAAGCTAGGTGCTAGCTTAGTCTTCGACCTATTTGCAATTCAGTATTGTTCCTTATGTGCAAAGGTTTGGTATCATCACTGTCTTAGTTTATGTTCAGGTAAATTTTTTTAGGTCCTTACTAAATCTAAGATAAACCTGCGTGACCCCTGGTCTAATGTTACATGGACAGCTATATCTAAGACAAATTTTTAACAAGAATTTCTAAATTTCGAAATGGAAACGTATAAACGAAGAACGTTTAACAAAAGTCAGGCAGAGACGTATGTTTCAGCACAAACTACGGGCTATGTGAAACCTTTAAGGAACAAATTATGGATATACTAAACCTTCTTACAAAGGCAACAGACGTTTGAAAACAGAGGAATTTTCTGACCTATCAGAACCATTAACGATTCTTTTATAGTCACCACGTGCCTAGTCGAGAAAGTTCCAGACATAATACAGGTTGCACTGCTGTAGTCTTTTATGTTACATGTATATGGAAATACTAGCCAGTCAGGCGCCTTGATATCCAATGTATTTGACAGGAAATGACGTAGCTCGCCCGTAGCGCTTTCCTTGTTACGCCGTGATAACATGCATTCAGCAAAATCATAACAATAAACTTGTCATACTATGGATGTGTGCATCTAAGATCTGGCGATTGCACAGTGCTGTTCTAGAAGGAGTATCGAGTCGGCATGAAAATGTCATTCACGTATCAGATGTGCGACTGAGCGCTGGATCGATCACATTTGAACTCAACATGACTGTCGTTATAGACCCATCACCATGAAAGCCTGCAACATGCAAGATAGAACTGGAACGACAGTTTGATAGCTGGCAAATGGTCACTCGTAACCACAACCTCTTGCCAGGTTACTTCAGCTAGGGCTTTGTTCTAACTGTTCATGGAAATGGTTAAATAGCAGCTGTTTAGACATCCGCTAGCATCATGGCTACATGAGAGCTACGTAAACAAATACAGTGCCTCGAATTGCAAGATATCACACCTACATTTAACTGGTCCAGAATTATTCAGTATGTTGTATTGCCATCACATTCATTAAAACGCCATTTGCTTAAGTACCATTTTATTAAGTCTCTGAACACTCGGGTTTACTTAGGTCACAAATGGTCTGCAATCCGCCCCACTGTATCAGTCCTGTGGTGTTTATATATCTGGTAAGGTTGGGTTTAACTTCACTTTTGCTTGCAGGACATGTTGTGCACTATGGGATATGGAGGGAATAGGATGTTTTTAATCAGAAAAAAAATATGGCAAGAACTTGTGAAGTACAAATGATTTCGATTTGCTGCCACGTTCTTCTGTGCTTTGCGGTAACCTTTACACCAAAAGATCGCACGTTGAAATTTGGTAAATCTAAATTCTTTTACACTTGCAAAGGAAATGCATTAAATCACTAAAACGGGTACAATGGCGCGTAATTCTCAATACACTTGAAATAAAGCTCGCGCAGCAATACATATGAGGTGGCCTGTGCTTTGGGAATGGTTATATGCACTGTACTCTCCCGTTTATGTATAATACGTGAGAAGTAAATGATTACAAACTAAAGGCAAAAGCTCATTACAATGCATGCCATTACATTGAGGAAAAAGCCAAAATAGCTAGGCTATATAATTATGTCCTGTGCAACATAACTATACATTGACTGACTGGGTTGTGGATGATACAGCATCCTGACTTCAAAAACGAGGTAATATACAGCTCGGTTTACCTTTAGGAAACACCAGTGACCTTTCCAGGAAACTCACTCAAAAACCCCTCTTTAGTCATACCTTGTCTGTGTTATAGCCTCATTAGGTGACGTCATTTACGGCGGAGTATCTCCCTGTAATGTTTCGATATATAGTTTGTTGTTTCCTATCTGTTACCTCGTTTTACTTCTTTCTGACATATATTCTTTATAATTGCGTGCCCATGTGAGACAGCAGACAACGATCTCTAGCTATTGCTGTCTACGCCGTTTTGTATGTATCTCCGTGCAATAGCAGTATACTTAATACCTTGCCTATAACCATGTCATGTTTATCGGTTATGAATAGTAAAATAGGTATTTGTGGACTTTATGTTCTGTTATCTGTTTCAGTGACACAGGCGGCTTTGCCAACACGGTGGGAAAACTGGTGGACGTACGATGGGATTGCCGGTAGGTCTGAAGCTCAGTTTAAATCCACGTGAATTTAATAATAATCACGAACTTCAAAGCTAGAACATGAGCTGTTTTACCGTTGTCAAAGGGCATCTCTAGAAGCTGTCACGTCCACCATAATCCGCACCGCCAACATACTATAAATTGTGGGTGACAGGCTTTTGTATATTTCCTTAGCGTTCGAGTACCGGTATTCTCCCGCTTTCTCTCAATGCATGGGCATCTTAGTCGGTTTCGGTTGAATATGTGGATCCGCTATGTTCTTTTTTGCCTCATTCCGTATGTGCCATGTGTGCAACACCTCATTAACGTTTCCAATGCCCTTATTGATTTGCTGGATAGTTTAAAAGTTCCAGGGAGCATTTTTAATGACTCGGCACTGGGCCGCTTCTAGCCAATTCTTGAAGACGAAGGAAGATAAGAATCTAAGGACTGTTTCCTTTTCACCTGTCAATTTATTTGCAATCTACCAACGCGCAATACCACGGGTTTAAACTCGATATTCAGACATACACTTTAAAGCGTTGGTTTTTATTATATTTCCGTACCTATGGAATCGTTATTGAAGATGTCTATATAGGAACTGTTTAAGGCAGGTGCGAGGCATGCCTCCATTCTGAAGGCATTTCACAGGAAAAGCCAGAAAAATTATGGAATTTCAAGAAGTTTGTGCTCCATCTTGGAGCTCCTGTTAACAAAGCTGCCCCTAGCTGAGGACTCCGTTGTCGTTTTGTTTAATTTTGTTCCATTTTCCTACTGTACGTGACGGCTTTGCTGGCAAAATCGCAGTGACATGCAGACTTGTGAAAGTCTCCAGAAATGTGGCATATCGCAGAAAGTGCGACATTTTTCAAATTGTGACATATCAGAGAAAGTGGGATATGTTTCAGAAATGCAACATATCAGAGAAAGAATGATACACGGGTTTTCAAGAAAATGAGACATTCCTGCTTAGTAAACTGACGTACGAAAAAATATATTTTGCTATAAACAAATTAGTTAAATCGGCTGGACAGGTAGCTGAAAAAGACCTTTCGAGGACACAATATTGAAGGATGGTTTGAGGAAAATCTCCGGGGAAGCACGGTATCGTGTGGATGCTAGATGGAACTACCATGTAACCATAATTAATTGATGATTTATGTACTGCTATTTTAAACTTCTAAGCTTTCCTGACATAAAAGTTTGATCAGAATACCGTGTGGCCTTTTGACTAACACTGACGCTATCGCCATCTTTTACTGTAGAAACCATCGCCATATTGCCTATTCTCAGAGCTTTTGGCGAACAGCCTTTGGCGACATCATAGCCCCCCCCCCCCCTCCACGCAGTGTAAATGACCATGTAAATGTACCAATAACTGTTGTTCATGTATCCGGTGGGTTCGCATCTAGAAGCTCGACACGAGTGCTACCAGACGATCTCTATTATCCTCCTGTCTAGTTGGATTAAACGTTGGATGTTATTAATATAGCTCGCTAAGTGAACTCATAAGGTTGCATTCCTCGGAGTTTCTTTTTGCACAGAGGGTCGCTGATATCGAGCGCTTAATCGACCTGATGCATTCATACAAGTTTCATACAGGCAAAACCGAGCGATCAAAGAAGGCCAATAGCTTTTGCTGACAACACTTTATTGATTTTGCTTCGCTCGCTTGGATGTAACTATATATATACGCCCGGAAGATGAAAGAGCGGGAACACCTGATAGCCTTGTCTACTGGGCGCAGATCTCGTGGCCGCACGCGCATCACGTCGACTTAACTTCGAGATTAGCCAGTAAACTGTATCATCAGAGGCAGTCGTTTTCCAGAAGGATCTGATTTCGCAGGAGTGCGCTGGACATAACTCCTATGTAGCCGTCATTTCCGTGCACGCTGATATCCACCAACTGTAATGATTATTAACAATAACCTACAGAGGTTCGCCAGCGAGCTCTGGGTGGAATACGGGGGCGGTAAAAGCTGTTGTTTCCACAGCACGTGATAAGTTTTTCATCATTTTATATTATTTGACAGATCGATTTCAGTACTACTAGAGTGGGTTTTTGTCTTTCCTGGGCGCGAAGACCTGTCCTTATAGGCCCTGAAGCCATAACTGTAATATATTAACCATCAGCATGTGCTGAAAACACAAAATAACGTGCACAAAGATGAGCAATGCATTTGGGAGGTGCAGTTGTCATTGGAGACTGACACAACTACCACTCATCAATGATTTGTGTTTTTCACGTAACGTGACAGTAACGCCCAAACTGGGCCATTGCTATATTTTTTTCTCTCATTCTTGCTGATTTTCTCGCGTCGCACGAACGCCTCTGGCTAAATGTTTTTCATGTCAGTTAGATGTGGATGACACAGGGAGTGTGAATATTCTGTACTGTATATGACAAATACCTTACTCTTTCGCCCTCAGAGACCACACAGAGACTACATATGATATACTTTAAAATGAACAACACAACAACACAGGCTAGGGAAATTCAGCATTGACACAATTTAGTACTGCCTTATAGTAGGTTTATTAATGACATTAGTCTTAGTTGACTCTGCGAGACTCTGAGTTGGTTAATTTCGACTTTACATCAGCGGGACGGTCAGGCCCTTGGTTAAGTGCGGTGGCTACCCTCGGGATATCACCTGCTTTCTCCTCCTACCTGTGGGAACCTTAACGGCAATCGTTACAGTGAAATATTTTTAACCATGGTCTTGAAAATTAATCAAATAAATATATGGAAACAAAATGCCACGTTTAACATTTGCCGGATTCCATGAGAACATAATCAGACAGGACAATACGTATTGTTCATGTCAACACAAAATGTGCTTAGCGATCGGCCATGAAGGATTTAGACGTTGTAGAGCCTGCATTCGAGCTTTCCGCTGGTTCTCAGTGAAGGTGAACATTGTATGATGTTTGCGTATTGCAAAAGTTATGGGGCGTTAGCCTCGGCGTGTTATTTGCAAATTGCGGAGGAGCGTGTCATATCCCATAATTTCCACCCATCCAGTCGATTCTGGACTTGCTTTCCCGATGATTACATGGGGATCCCAATAGCATTGACCTAGATCTCTAGGCAGGGAGATTTCTGTATAGACTGGAGGGTGGTCAACGGACAGGTCACATGGACGTGATTGTCCGCCAGTCAAAGTGCCAAGCCTAATTACTCAGTTAAAAATTTAGTAACCCAAGCAGTCAGGTGAAAGTTAATGTTGGAACAAAATCGCACATGCGATGTGTAAACAGAACCATTTGTTGAAAATATAAAACTCTACCTCCAGATTAGTTATATTTTATTGTTTGTCATTGTTAGTGAACGCGCGCCACGCACAGTCTATATTTAAGGCGAAATATCCGGTACACCATATTTGTTCCTCTTCATTCTGAATGCCAGTGTGATGTATTTGTATGAGTGTCCATTCTTTCGTTCAAATGGAGTAAATGCAGCTCATGCGAAATTGTGTAGAGTAATGTCCGGTCACAGCTGTCTTTAACAGTACAATAACAACTGAAAAACCATGCAATAACAAGTCATTGTGTTTGTTTGCACGACGAAGATGCTGTGGTGTTTATCATCCGTTGGGAACCAATTTAATTTTAAAAAATATCTGATCCGCAATAGTCCCTTTGTCCATGTATTTATATTTCTTTTTTCTTTTTTGTATCACAGCGGATGTTTGGCAAATGGTGTCCACAATGCAAATACGGCCGCCTACCCACTCTCTCCATCTAACCCATACCCCCTGCTTATTGCAGACAGAAATGGCCCAATCATTAATTCGTTCCGATTGCATTTAAGTTAGATAATAGCTAAATCATACAGCCTTCACTAATTCCCCCGAAACGCTCCATCTTAACGATCTACAGATAAAAAAATCAATTGTTGGACAATGCACAAAAAGCCACCAAGTAATCTTTGATGGATAACCTAGGTAATTGACCGAATGGCTAATGGTCAGACAGCCCTCTGGTCGACGATCCTGTCTTGTTTCAATGCCATAACTCCACGCATCTCGTTTGATATACAAGCAGCATGTTCTCTCAGGAGATTGAGCGTGGCCAGGATGAGTTTCGTATATTCGTGCCAGCCTGAGTGCATCGCGTTAATTGCATATACTTCCCCGGTCTATATGTTAGAACCACATTCAACGGATGTGTGTCCTGCGTGGTGTATAAAAGCTTTCTGTTTGGATCTGTGTGTGTTGTACTGTATCTCTTTGCAGGCCCTGCCTTTTGGGGAATGTACACGTTGGAATATTCCCTATGCGCCAAAGGGAAGCATCAGAGCCCAGTTAACATTGATCCTAGGCGACTTGTCTTTGATCCGAATTTGGAAAAACTGCACATTACAAAACAGACGGTGGGTATTTTTTCCGAACCTTGCCTATCTATGAATTATTTATATGCCCATGTCTATTCCTGTGAGTTTCACGCTGGTTGAAAGCAGATTTTAACCCTGTTCGTTCCATCTGTATCTAGAGACACAAATGTATGTGTTTGGGGTTATTACAATGTCAGGTCATCATTCATACAATGTATATTGTAGCCCCGTAAGAACTATACCATCCGAACCCCTGTCATGTCGGTCTTTTGTTGTCATATAAATAAACTGAAAATATGAAACAAAAATCCCCACTTGACCAACAGCAAATTTCTGAAATAAATATTTTTCGACATACGTGGAAAAGTGTCTATAGCTATTTCCGTTCAACAAAGTTCAGTTAAGAACAGATAAACGGGCAAATGAAGAGTGCTTATTTTACTCGGGCTGCGCTTATATATTGTTGATCTCCCAAATAAATTTACCATTATCTTAAAGGTGTAGACAGGCCAAATAAACTAAACATTTACGAAGTCGTGTAATTGTTTCCTCAATATATGGGCAAAGTTCCCAGAACGACGACTCTTGAAAGTGACAAATACAAACTACAACGACATACTGACGCATCAATTACACTATGGCCCTCAGTTTTCTTGCAGGATACAGCCTTCTTTGCACGCCTTTATCTGATGAAGGTTTGTTGCATGTAGTTTACACATACTCTAGAAACGATCGAATGACTCTCCGGAAAAGGCAGATGTATGCATGAGTGTGCCTTACTGTGTGGCGAGACTTTGTGACATGTGTTTCATGCTGAAATCTCTTTCAATCGCCTTGCGTTTGATTGGCAGTTATACCCATCTACAATTTAAAAACTCTGTTGTTTTCATGTTAAGAAATATGTAATGTTAAGAAAATGCACTGGATAAAACATAGATGTGTTGAAATGTTTAGAAGTGCATATGTACGGCCCTTTTGACTTAAGGAGACACTTGGTTTCGTAGAATCGGCTCTAGAACGTTAGTACCGTTAAACCAACTGTCACATGAGTTTTGAGAGAGAAAAAGTAGTTTCGAATTCACTAATCTTCAATACATGAAGAAGTGTTGATATATAAGCTTGCTTATAAGTTATGAAACTCTGTAATGATGACAAACAAAAATCTCCGTGATTTGTAATATGGAACAGAGAACCACTCAAAGGCGTGGGTGTGTACTTTTGTTAACACTTAGCCCTGACCTTTTATCAGGACCGGCAAAATGCCTATTAGCACTCCTAATGACATTCGTATTTTACGAATAATATATGGCATCCCTGATCCCCGAATTTGTCATTCAGCAAGCGAGGGAAATGCTGATTCCTTGGATAATTACATATAAGATGTTTCCTGCATATGCATGTGATATCTGTTTCAAAAAAAAAAAAGAAAAAAAACCTGAGAGAGAGCCAAGAACTTTCGACGATGTGAGTTTTTTCCCAGTTGTATCTTGAGATATTTGTTGAAAACTTCTGGAGAGCTCCAAAGAAGGGAGACAATAGGTTAATGTGTTAAAAGTTGATTTTAAATTTGATTTTCAGGGTCCCTGGATGCTGAAGAATACGGGCCATGATATAACCGTAGACCCCTTGGGGAGGGACCTCGTGACTATCGGTGGGGGGCCGCTCTCTTACAACTACTCCGTGGCACATATGAAACTCCACTTCGGTGCGTTGGATACAATAGGTTCCGAACACACAGTCAATGGCACACCGTTTCCAGCTGAGGTAATCTTAATGTATTGCGCAATTTGCCCGCTTCCAGCGGCATTTCTGAAATAACACGTCTGTCAAGGTACACCGAGAATACGTATGAACGTATTGGCGCTGTTCAGTTTGTATTATTGCCGTATTGATTAGCTGATGAGTTCCACCAGCGTAGGGACGTCATCGTCTTTTGTTTGTATATGTGTAAACATCTATACCGTTTGAAATATATTGCTTTACTGATGGCTGCAACTTTCAGAGGGATATTAATCCGCTGATCTTCCCCCATATACATATGAAACCACCTGCCTTGTTAAGACCACTCAAAAAGTTGGGTGAGTGAAAAGGGCAAAACAAACTGTATATAAAAATACCTTCACTGATATTTTTAGATTTTTTTACCCACCTCGTTAAAGGCAGTCAAATGTTTTGATTGTATGGTGGACTTTATAGACCATATTGAACAGGCTGAAGAAGAATGACCTCATACATTCATTTTTAGCTCTAATTGTTATATTTTTACGGTCTACATGAATACAGATGTAGTGCTACATCTGTATCTGGATTTAAAATCGAAAATGTGTAATAAACACAGGCTAATTAACAGCTAAAAGGAATATGTGAGGTCAATGTTGTTCAGCCTGTTCAATATGCTCCATAAAGCATACAATGAAAACATTTGACTACGTTTAGTCCGGTAGGCAAAAAATTTTTAAAAAGTCAGTGACGGCATTTACAGATAGAGTTTATTATTCTCATTTCTTATTACTTCCAACAGCATTGTAATCTTCTATATGTAATTTACACATGTCAGTCCATTACTAGAGTATTGCGTAATATAGTGTATATTCCAGATATTTTCTTAATTTAAAATACAATACTTCCGATACTACTCTTTTTGTCATCTTCTACTATGCGCATGTCTTTATTCTTGCATCCCATCTGCTAAACTTGAAGAAAGAGATTTGTATTATCTTCAACCTGTTATTAACTGGCATTTGTCAGTTATCAGTAATTAATTTCGGAGCTCATTTTCCTTGAATGATTTATGTGTTTTGGTATTCAATTCAGGAATTCTTTATGCAAGAAGGAGGATGCGATTAATACAGTATCAAATTTCAATTATTTTTGAATGTGTGCATATTGTTGGATAACAGTCCGCCCTTTTTCAGTACGAGTCTATAGCACACATGGAACTGTATCCGAGATACTCTTTCCCAGAGTGAAAACCAATAGGCCTCGATGAGACTGATTGCTATCTGAAAAGAAAACTGACCTTAGGCGTGCCGCTGAATGGATAACCTTGTCCATTCCTTTAAATCATACAGCAAGTTTCCACTAGCAATGTCAGTCCACTCTTTACCAATAGCATAATCTTTTCCCCAAGAACGGTGTCGTTGGCAGTAAATAATGACAAATGACATCACTTCGTTGAGATAATACCACTAAAGCACTTGTGTTGCTCTATAACTGTCTGCTTCTAGCACAGATCCTTTATCCTCTTTGGAGCGCGCTGGCGCCGTTTTGTCATTGTCTGGTTCAAATACCTCTTCCAGCCAGGCTGAGTTCAGATAAAAGTTATAAATGTACATTTCAACATCAAATCCCTTCACTTTCAGGACTCGTTTTATATCTCTGTCATCGTTAGCTAACCGTGGTTAGAAATTTTGGGGCGGGGGTGTTTAAATTTGTAATGGTCTGTATTAGGTCAAAAATTCTGAATACTACCCTGTCCTTTATACACCGTACTTCACATAGCGCAGGTGCCTCTCTGCACGATCGCTTTATACCACTGACACGATCAAGCTAGTTTGACATTGTATCATGTATTAACAGAAACAAAGGTTCTGAAAGAGGTTTTTGTCTTTGCTGACATCACTTCCTGTCTGACCCAGGTTACCTTGGCATTGCTCTGGGTTTCTGTGCAAGACGTGTCAGTGACGGAAGTGATGTAAAGCGAACGCAGAGAGTGGCACGGACTCAAGGTCACCAAGCTGGAAGTGATGGCGCACAAAGTTCTCAACCATTACTCCTGTTCATCCTTGTTGCGCTCTCCTTTGTTTTTATCCAAAATATGCATCTCGTGATTTCAACAGGATTGCATTGCATTTTACTGATGGGCGTTGATTATAGTTTTTCACCAGGACATTAAGAGCACTAAACTTTAACTTGAGAGTGAGCATAAACAAGGAAGGGTGTGTCGCAAGTCAAAATGTCAAACGTGTCGAATGGTAGAAGCAACAGTAATGGAGAGGAGAGAGAGCAAAACAGGCGCTGCCGGAGTTTGTTTGTACTTATCCCAAGAAGCCAAAATTTTGTAATAATGAGGCAACTGGTGCGGAGCGTGCTTTAAGTATACGTTGTTGTTGAAACCACCCTCCTTCAAGAAGGGATATTTATACCACTAATTTGCATGTCGTTTCCTCCCGACATAAAAAAGTTTACTCACAATGGAAGTTTTCAGTTAACACTTTACTACATATCATGAATATCGGCTACATTATATCACTATTAAAACAAAATTTAAGACACAAAGAATTGCTTAGCATAGCATGGTGTCCGAAAATATCCTAACAGTGAATGTAAAAGACTGTAGCCCGGATGTACAAGGTTCAAGTTACACTTGATTCATTGGATCTGGAAAGCTGTTGAAAGACGCGCTTACATCCGGTTAATCTGATGAGACCCTGAAATTATCCAGTCCACTCATGTCTCGAGATTACCGGAATTTAATACTTTGAGCATCCGGGATATCATATCTGATCCTACTTCCTCTTAGTCTGGCATTTTTCATCGCCGTAGGAAAATTACGGCCGTATCGATCATTTGATTGCCATGTAACAAGGCGCCTGTTTTCGACGTGGTCCGCGCGATATTCGTTAACCATCAGCATTTGTTTTTGCCGCAATGACTTTTTTTTAGCCCCAGTGTCTTCACATCGGGATTATTGATTTATCCTAGTAGTAATCGGCAAGGATAATTGCTGAAATACAGCTCTGTGATCTCGGACCATCACTGGCTCATCTCCACTATGTGGAACGGACGCTTTTCAAGTGTAATGGTTTCAATAGCACAGGTGTCTGTAGTTAGCATTCGAAACCTTCAGAGTGAGAAGAACGACAAATTACAATTTCATGTATACATTTTTTCAAGCTCGGGTCCTTTTTTTCTGGGTTGTTCTACTGAAGTGATCAAGCGCTTGTTTTTGTCCTTTCATCAAAACAAATTCCTAAACATTTTACTAAAAACTGGAGAGTTTATGAAAACCATTAGCAGATGAGATACCAAATCAGCCATGACAGTTAGTGAAAGGCTATAATAATGATACTTTTGCGAGAATGTTAAAAAAATGAATTAGAATTCATGATATTGTATTGAATTCTATGTAAGATACTGAACCGCGCAGAGAAGGTCGAGGAATTTTTACTTGGCATGTTGTTATAAACTACCAACTGTTGTTTACAGACTGTTCAGATGATCATTCATATTGGTATTTAATTACTCCTTTATTGATTTGATTGGTGTTTAAGCGTATGTTTAAAATTACAGTAACCATGGAAACATTTTAAGCCACACAATAGATTAACTGGTAAAATTGCTACGTCCAGTTTTAACTCCGTACAGAATTGCAATCGCACAGGACAAAGTTAATTATTTTCATTCAAATTACAAAAATCGCGAAACTGATATTGCAAATATTTAATGACAGTTGAAAAGCTAGAAGCAACCTTACACGGTGAATTCTAAATTTATGCACAAAGTTGTTATAATTTTTTTCTCTATATATATATATGCCATACTGAATTTCGCATGACATTTTGTGGTCAAGAAACCTGCAGAAGTCATGTACATTGAAAGACGAGATCAAAGGAAATTTCCAGCGTTAAAGTTCGTTTTTCTCTTTGGCTACCCCAAAACGAAATCGAGAGCAGCTTTCGAAAAGGCTCTGCAATTAATAATTATAGATGAAACCGCAGGAGGTCTCCATATACTCAGATGATTTGATGAAACACAAACATATGACTCGATAACTCCTCCAGAAATCGTTAGATAAGCATGATCCGAAGCTCATAATGAAAACAACTTGGTGAGATGAGTTCACCAGGATCACGAATGAGTTCTGCCAGGGCGGAGAAGCCAATATATTCACAAAAACATCCCAAGAACATTCGACCGTCTCGTAAATCTTACATTAGAATCTAACACGTCAGATTCATTGGCAAATAATTTTAGGAAGATGTTAAATGACTCCCGTGGGTGTTTCAGGTATATAGAGTGTGCAACCCTGTGGGACCCCGAGGCTAGCCCAACCCCAGCACAGAGGCGATTTATAACGAATGGGTGCCAGAGAGAAAGAAGTTGTCACGTTTGACAGCAGCCGGCTTGATCAGAGGGGTCTAGCTCCTGGATGAAAAATTCGGGAGGCCTGGCTAAGCAAAAACTCGCGCGTTCTCGCAAGTGAAGCGTTATAATGAGCACCAATCAATGAGCGTCTCGCTCGGAGACATACAAACACAGCCCGGTCATTCACATAGCGTCACCATGGCAACCATGTAAAATTGTTTTTAATGCAATGTGTTCCATTTTTTTTCTTACGGTGCGAGGCATTTTTGAGTCAGGTTGTCAGCGTCCACATTATATATAAAAGTGGGGTTATTGTCTGCTTATGTCTGTCACGTCTGCCAAATCGTTGATGCAGTATTTTTCACAACCTAGATGTAACATCGCAACACCACGCTAAAGACGCCAGCAAATCTTCCTGATTATTTCCTTTGCTTTAGTCACCCTTCATTCGACTATTACTTTAAGGGTCAGAGGACTGAAGTTATGGAGAGTCAAAAGATCATTAAAGCCTGTATATGAAAATACTCTCGCTGATTTTTAAAGGTTTTTTCTTCAATGCAAATTAAATGCAGTCAAATGTCTAGATACTTTGGCGGCTTTTATGGCCCAACATTATTGATAATGTTGGTTCAGCAGTGACATTACGCTGACTTTTCTCGGGACTTAAAGCCAAATTTAATGTCATATTAGCTTTTCCATACACAGGCACACATTACAGAGTCCGGTTTACCAGAACTCCTTTCTGAGCTGTACATAAAGGTGTACAAAAAGTTTTATGATGCCTCTGATGAAACAACATCATCATTTGGTGTCAAACAACATTTGACTATATTCAGTTTGGAGACAAAAATCTTAAACAAATCGGTGAATTTTTTTTCGTATACCGTTCTTAATGTTTTTTTAGTTATCTTAACTTCATTTTGCAGGGTCTTTCCCTTCAAACAACCCAAACAGTGATGACTTATAAAGAAATCGGTTTTGCCTTGACATTATACCAGAGCGTCTTCTTTCCTTAGGCTATCCGATAAAGTATTTAGTTTTCATACGTTTACTGTTCTGGGTAAATATCGGGGGTCATTTTCGTTGAAGTTAGATCGATCATGAAGAGAGGGGTTGAGGTTGTTTATAACGTTTCTCACGTCTGATTGCAGATGCATTTTATCGGATACAACAGAGACCTGTTCGAAAATTTCACCCGGGCCAGGACCTCCCCTAATGGTATTGTCATCTTATCGGTGCTGGTGCAGGTAAGGGATTTTGACTGTAGCCACCAAGCACACCAGTTAATAACCGGAACAGGCTTGTTTCATCTCTCTGTTTGCCAATGCTCCCTTGGAACATCCGCTTAAGGGCTACCACACCTAGAACTCTGTCAGCACTCCAAAAGGTCAAGCTCCAGGCTACATTCTTGGTACATGTAAACATTTGTTGAGTATTGTATCATTTTAAACATACTTTAGCTCTAAGGCCAGATTTGCTTTTCTGAACCAGATAAGCATTAATAAACAAAACCAATACAGAACACCGTTCAAGTGGTTGTGTACTTACCTGTTTCAGATACATCAAAGGGGAAACAAAGAATTCGAAATCATTACGAAAGAGCTTCGGAATATTCCTTTAAAAGGTTAGTCATTGTTATTTGACATTGCTGTATGTAGTGTCACACGACTAATGTCGTCGTTTACGTCGACAGCGTAGGAGAGGCCCATTTGTGTGGAAGGCCTCCTTTTGCCTTAGTCTATCGATTACCTAAGTTAAACGGACCTTGCTGGCGGCGGGAAGCTATTAACCTGTCAAGGCGTAAGCCGCTTTTACTGCCACTTGCTTTTCCCATCGTAGATTGTACAGGACTAGCGGTGTCAAATTAATTAGAGTAGCAGGTGGCCATTACATACCACAAATCTCCCAGTCCTAAGGTGTAAGTTGTAATAGGTTTCTCCCGCTCGAAGTATGTGGGCTACTCTTGTAAACTGATTCGCGTAATCTCTTCACGTAGTGCCAAAAGCGCGAGCATTCCACTTATAAACACATCCTGGTCGTTAACATGCAATCCAGTGTTTTAACTTCTATAATGATAACTTTCGACTCCGTTTGTTATTAACTTACAAGGCCTGTCATCTGCATAAGGCTAAGAAGTAATTTAAACTAGGATGCAAGGATTTCTGATTTCTTCTTTACTGTAATACATACCAGTATAAGGAATTATTTTTATTTCTTTAATTCTTTGATCGCTTTATTACATCATACTCAAGGATTTTTTTACTTACACGATGTCATTCGGTTTATGAGTGACATCCCAGGTAAACCACCGACCGTTGGCATGTTACTAACGAATTTTCCAGCATGTAGCGTGTACAGATTTGCACGCCATATTGACGGAGGACAATTGGTCAGCAGATCAAATCACACAGAGCAAACGGTTCTACCAGCCGTGAATTTCCAGTTCAAAGGCTGCCACCTTTGCGATCGGTTGGGGGTGGGTTATGCCTTACTGCTAAGCCATGCCCCTTTCCGCATTCCCTTCATTATTATAGACATCATTATTATACAATAGTTCGACGACCCGTAGTAACGACTTTTGTGCAGTGCAATACCCTCTAATCAGTTAAAGGAAGATAACTCGCAGTCACAATCTACAGATTTTATTTATTTGATTTATTTGATTGGTGTTTTACGCCATATTCAAGAATATTTCACTTATACGACGGCGGCCAGCATCATTGTGGGAGGAAACCGGGCAGAGCCCGGGGGAAACCTACGACCATCCGCAGGTTGTTGGCAGACCTTCCCACGTACTATAGATTTTAAGCTGCTACAACAACGTGAAAAGTTTGTTATATCAGTGTTTATAAACTCCACCACACCTTAAAACTGGCCCACGTGGACAAGGCACCTGGTTGAACAAATCAGAACTGATACAATACAAAGAGACAATGCTCTAAACTTTCCAGCCTTAAGAGCATTGCTTCTTTGTATTGTATTCTTAAGAGTATTATCGCCCATAAATAGAGCTATTCGTCGAATTATAGCGTTGATCTTACATGGTCACGCAAAAACTGGGACTGAAAAAAATAGAAAACAACGTGTTGTTCTTTAAAACAAATAACGACTTGTTTCAGGTAACCAAACAAAGTTACATTCGCTAGAAATCCAGAAGATCATTCCACAGACGGAGTTTTATATGACCTATCACGGCTCCTTCACACAGCCCGGATGTGAAGAAGTGGTCACGTGGGTGCTGCTGAATAAACCCCTGTATTTTAGTCGAGAACAGGTAAGTGTTAGTTAACATGCGCGTGACCATCTTCATTTACAATAAAACTTCTAGTTCAAGCTAAAATTAAGCTAACTGTAAAATGTTTAAAAAAATTCGTTGATGTTTAATCAGCGTAATCGAGAAAAGTCTTCAGCTCCTCTCAGGTATAATTACAGACTGCGAACAGTATTGCAGCTATATCAAGCTTAGCTGGTAAACAGTTCTACCTCAATGTAGCTGCTAATATCACTTTATGCAAATCTTCAAGAATATTTTTGTGCACAAAAAGTTAAAGTTCTTTGCTTCCTTTTGCCTGAGACAGTTATAATATGTTGTGCTAACATTGGAAGATAGTATTGATAACACAAAAACTGAAGAAAACAATCACACCGAGCTCTGTGGTATGGCAATATCCATTTTCAAAATGATTTTGAAATCTACTTTTTAGTCAATGTAGCTTGCTTTGTTTCTCATTTACATTAATTTATATATCTCTCTAGCGAAATTCTGTGAAAAAAAAGATTGTCTTTTTGTCAATACAAAATTGCAAATATTTGGTTTCCATTATTCTTTCTTGGACATGACTTAAAATACCTTATTGTGATAGCACATCCGTCCCTCCTTTCATATTAGGGAGTGCTTTCGCTGAGAATACCTCCTATTGATTTATTTCCAACATGTAAGATTTTTCGTTCCTAGAGGATATTTTTCTCGAGTACCATAACGGGCAATATCAGAAGTGGTTTTACTTACGGCAGAGATAATATTTCATCTGCGTCTCGAGAGAGAATAGACTAGTGTATTTTACCTTGAGCACTAAAGAGCTGATAAAAGCGCCTCGCTTAGTCTCTGACGGACTCCGGAGAAGTGCTCATCTCTCTACTCCACGGCGGCCTTTTGTGGGTTAATGAATACGACTGGTGCCCCAGTATTGAACATCGCGCCCGAGGTGTCCAAGCCTAGGTGATCTACGCGACAACGCTCCTATTGTACAATGCGGCGTCTCCCGGGCGAGCTCAGTTTATTGTCCACCCTTCATCTTCTCAACGTTCCTTAACATTCTGTTCTCATCTTTTCATTCTTATGTTTTTTTCTTTTCCTTGCCCATAGATGAATGCCTTACGTAAGCTTACAAAAATACAAAACCCGGGCCAAATATTAATGGAAAATAACTTCCGGTCCCCCTTACCATTGTACCAGAGGACAATACGGACGAATATAAATATGGAGGTGAGTAAAGTTTAGCCCTGATCCACACGCAATTGTTATGTATTATGTATCCCCCGACCTGAGTGCGTGACTTCCTGCCTTTATTGAACGCAATAAATAAGGTAGGGTAGAGCATGGAAAGGCTGTGCACTACGTAGATTAAACAGTTTCGTGAGTCTGCTGCTATGTTTAAAACTTTTCTGCTGCCCCTTGGGAGAGACTGACAGGCATTTACTTAACATTTTAAGTAATTCCACAAAAGACCTTCAGAAGGTTAGCTGTTATCTCTTACATGACCTTTGCTAAAAATGGTCAATGAACAGCTTAATACAGTGTTACATATCGAGTGTAGCAAAGGTAAAAAAAATAATAAAATCTACGTTCACATCTTTGTCAATATGAGAGTAATTCAGACGGCCAAAATGTTGCTTAGTTCATGAATGCTAATAAATTCAAGGTGTTTGTGCACCAATTCAAAAGAGAATGGCTCAGAATGGGTCGAACTATTTAAATTATCTTGACCCTATATGACTGCAATGCGCAAATGAACGAGTTTTATAGCTCAAACCGTCATTTACTGAATGCGCATTAAGATTGCATTATGATGCGTATGGCAAATACAGCCAATATGAAAAAGATATTTAATAGGGGAGTTTCGAGTTAGAACACTTTTATTGCTATAGGTAAGAAAAGTGCTACTGCACCACGTGACTTGATTAGAATGTTAAGCAACTATTTATGATTATGTTTGATATAACACGAGTGTCTAAAAATGTCACAAAAAGTTATTTATACTAGACAAACTGTGGTGAAAACTGAGGAGCTGAAGGTTTGCGAACTTAAGAAGTTACTGACAAAAAGAAATGTCATTTGTACCTCCTCGACACTGTGAGATGGGTGATCAGTAAGTAAAGTCAACAAGCGTTGCCTAACATTTTTGACAAGTCACATGATATAGCAGGACTCTTTTTACCTTTTACAGGCAACCGAGTTCGAACTCTAAACTCTCACTATTGAAATAATGTTATTTTCGAAAATGTCAGTTTATTGCGGGATAGCCATTAAAGAATAAGAGTATGGCAAAAATTCGTATTGAGCATGCAGTCCGGTAAAATCAGACCTGCAAAGAAGTTAGTCACACTGGAAAAACCAAGAATGGTTTGACTGAGGTTCAACGGCTCATAGAAAACACTCGCTCCTGGTACACGCTCCCATGACATTTTTTTCCTTTTGCAGGATCCCAAATGCGTGGTGACAAAGACCCTGGAGTATCGTTGTAAGTATACATAATGCTGTGTGGATGGATTATGAAGAGGATTCCTGGTTTCCATTGAACTAAGCACGATTGACCTGCGGTAGAAATAAACGGCATGACAGAAACAAAATTATCGACTCCATTGCAGTTTCAAGGCATGACAATAACGTATGAAAACCAACCAATAGATGCCTTCAGCCTCGCTGCACACAGGGCCACGGCTCCGGACAATGCCGACAACGGCACTGCTCACTTTAATCCACGTCAACCAGTATTGAACGAGTTTTCACAAGCGACCAAACACTGGAGGGCCACTGACACTTTGCTTTCATCAAGCTAAAGTTCAATTTGCAAGTCGTTGTCTGACTGGAGTGTGTCAGTGTTTAAACTGACAGCCTCTTTGATTCCTCCAAGGCATGTGTATTGTCAATAGCCACGCCGCTCTGGTGGTGGGGCCGACCGCCTCTTGTTGCGTGTGCCAATGTCATTAACACGTTTCCTGAAGCAATTCAGAAGGTATTGACGCCTTATTCCCGCAGTCTTATACTCGCTCAACTTCCTCTCATTAAACTGCACAACCTAAAGAAGCACGCTGCTTTTAGTAGTCATTTTAGACGGTGGTTTAATCTTTAAGGTCGCTTTAAAGAGGCTGACATTCGGCATGTTGAATCTACTTGGCTACCATGGAAAGACATCCTGGGGTGTTACATGACCAAGATGCTGTTCCAAGAGTCATGGCACAACGCTGTCATGCTCGTTTCTATTACAAACAGCACTTGTATGTTATTGTCACGCACGCAAGGCAATGAATGAATGAATGATTATTGCGTAGCGCCAAGTTGGCAATATTGCGGTCGTATCGTGGCAAGGACAAATTGCCGCTTCTGGCTGCCAAAAGGAATTAACGAGAGTCACTCTAATCATCGAATGCTTGCCCATCCGTTTGTTCAAATGAATTCCTTGCCAATTCGTCTCAGGTTTTGTGTTGATAAAAAGTTTGACGCGTATGTTGCTTCATTAGACATTTTGAAGCACATCAATATACCCCAAGCGAATTTATAGAATGAATGCATGATTATGGCTTAACGCGAATTCTGCTGTATTTCAGCCATATTGTAGTATAATTTATAGAATGAATGCATGATTATGGCTTAACGCGAATTCCGCTGTATTTCAGCCATATTGTAGTATAATTTATAGAATGAATGAATGATTATGGCCTAACGCGAATTCGGTTGCATTTCAGCTGTATTGTAGTATAAATTATAGAATGAATATATATTTTAATAAATCATAATAATAATTAGGTTCTTTTTTCGTCTTTTTTTCCAGTAAATAATAACTTCAAGCCGCCCTAACATTTATCCACTGGTTTATTACCACACTGACTGTACTGTATGGAGAGGGCCTACCTAGCGAAATGGTACGTACACCAGTTTGTATCGTGATCTGAGCTTATCTAGACTTAACGATTGATGATTACCATTTAATTTACCTCCTCCCTTCGTGGCGTCTGCTCGAATATCGTGTAGCTAGCCTATAAGTGGTCACGCACTCAATAACATGGGCTACATTCTGTAAGTGTCATTTGGAAATTCGGCGAAAATCACAACAATAATGGATAACCAGCACGTGATCGCCACTTCACCGATTGCCTAAGAGACTGGTAATCACATCAGCCGGTCGTCTGCAACCTCTCCGTTGACTCTGGCTTGGCGACTAGCAGTTCAGTTTGTTAGTCGTGTATAAGCAGAGTGACGTATCTACTGGTTTCTCTCTCTTTTCTCGATGGCAATCCACCTACAGCTTAAATTCGTTTCGACAAGCTGGGAACCAATTACCACACATAAGTTATCGGTCAACATATGCCATCTTTTCTTTAAGAACTACCTTGACATGGCAAACTGTTGTGAAGATATTATGATCTATATTTTTTGCTTGGTTAAATTTCGCTGCAAACTGATGAAATGTACATGTATCGTGCGATACTGTTGCTGCCGAAAACATTAACTGAAATCAGCACAATATGTGTCAATGAAAACAGTACCGATTCATATAGTCTTGAAAATTCATTGTCAGTTGAATCTTGAAAATTCTTCAGTCCTTTCATTTAACATTCGATGTGACAATCAGGATTTTCTCACGTTGATAACACTGCTTAAGATGCTACAATACGACATTTAAGGTTAAGCACTGTAAGTGTTCCAAGTTCGAGAAATGTTGGCGTTCAGTCTATGTATACAGCCTTCGTATAGACACTATAAGTATGGTTCTTTGAGATAAGACGGTAATTCATATCAAGTCAAGACACTTCAAGTGTTGTGCCTCAATTGATGACTCTGTAACTATTACACTTTAAGAATGACGTAATTCGTCTTGTTTTGCAGCATTGTGTCTGAGGAACAGAGGAATGTGTTCTGAAGCGAATTTGTGGGGAAGTGTAAAGAAAACTTATACGGAGATCCTTAACTGTATGTTCCTGACAGAAAGTTAGCTTTGTGCTAATAACCAGCATCCATTCCATCCTTACCATCCGCTGAACTGCTATTGCTATTGAACTGGAATACCTTACTCTGACGGTCGGATTCCTTACAAGAATTGCACAGGGAAGCTTTAGGTAACCATGTCGTGCATGGTGGCATCTAGAAGATTTGCAGTGTTGTGTCGGCCATTTTATATGTCCTTATCGGATTAGGGGGTCATCAGCTCACAGTTGTTTCCCTGGAAGTATCCTTATCGGCTGTACGCGCTTTCTGGCTTCATTGTGATCCTTCTTACCTGCGGAACGTGCATAGGCCACAAAGACGACAAATATATGCAACATATGTAAATAAAATGTAAATAAAAGCATAACATCGTGTCGATATATAAACCTGCATGATTGGAGTACTTAACAGACGGCTCACTTGGGATCCTGTGTGTGGATAGTTTTAATGTAGAATATTTAGTTTTATATAATTCGCTGGGTCAGTCGTTGTTACACGAAGCCCTTTCATCATCGGCTCCCGTTCCCATAGGTTCCCAGTTACCTGTGTGTGGGGGAGGGGAGATGACACCGGTGTTCGGGGTGTTTGGACGATGGTCACTTTTGTGTTACTGATTATATTCTACCTTGTTATTAATCCGAACTTCAGACCCAGGGCATTCAGACATCTGTCTCGCTCTGCCCAAGATTCACAGTCTTCTCAAGGCTTTACAAGTGGAGTTCTCTTCGATCAGATTACACTTATTCAGTAATAGATCTCTTGTGAAACCTTTACCTGGCAAACTATGTAACAGGAAGGAGAATACAAGCTGTGATGTATATGAAAGCAATTCCTGGATGTGTTGAAGTGGTAAAAATCTCTAACAGTGAAGCTAGGATAACAAACAAGTGTATATGTGTGTTAAAGAGGACAACAAAACGATTTTCAAGAGGTATCATATAGTCCAGTGTTTACAACCAGCTGATATGTTGAAATGATCGTAACGGTAGTTTTCTTGTACGCAGATCTCTATAGCCAAATCACTTTGACCTCCATGCTACAAACACGCCCACCCAGAGGGAACTTCTTCAGTGTTAGGGCCCACTGGATATTCCGAGTGGCTTTTGTCGTCTGATACATTCCATATTATGTGTAAGTGTCTGCAGTCTAAACTGAGATTGGGCTCTGGGCCTTTGGCAATGGGCACAATTTCCAACCACGGGGTAGTCGGACTGAAGGTCCAATTCTTAGCATGGATTTACGGCCTTTTCAGACGCATTTGTTTTCATTGCTTCCGGAGCAGTGGTCCCGATGAGCTGTCGATTTGGCTCTTGTCGCCGGTTGCGCTGTACTTCCTTCCTCAAAGACCACTTCTCCTTTCCAGGGGTCTGTAGATCACCACGTGGAAAAGGTTTACCCTGTGAACCCTGGTGTCCTCAACCTAGAAAACTGATCCCCACCATCTAAGTTAAAACAAAATGGCGTTACACAACAATCAAACAATCAGTCAGTCGGAGCCGAATGCAAACAAAACTGTCAAATTTCTGAAGTGTATGGAAACAGGGAATGACTTTGCATGCGTCTAACTTCGTGCATGCTATAATTTTGTGTAATATTACAAGGAAATAAATTTTGCCATTGTTTATACATTTCGTGTTTATATTCGTCTGTATAAAAAAACTGTTTGTACATGTTGTTAAATTGTTATCATATTAGCTTAAGAACCCTGTCGTCATGCGGATGGTTGTGGGTTTCCCCCGGGCTTTGCCCGGTTTCCTTCCTCCATAATGCTGTCCCCCGTCGTATAAATCAAATATTCTGGAGTACGGGATAAAACACCAATCAGATAAATAAATAAATAAAAAAGACACAACAATGAAATAAAATGAGTCAACAAAATATCAAAATTGTGGCCTTTTTTTCGGAGATTTATCCGTGTAACGGTTCAGGTAGATTTTACGAATATACATGTAAATATTTACCGGCTCTTACGCTTCAGTGTTATATAACTATCGTGCGTCATTTATACATTGTGTATTATTTAGTGCTTCACCATAAGTGTCGCCCCGACACATTCACCGGCAAATATTCAAAAGCATCAGGGATACGCGTGCCTTTGATGTAAATGTTCATGCAATAATTTATAACTTAACATTTACATTTATGTGCAGATTGGGACGTATCCGACGCCACCCATTAACCTGTATGGAATATCGTCATTATTTATTTACTTTATTAGTGTAGACAGACGCGCTTTGTATATCAGTGCCCGTTGTTTATAAACATTACGTTTCAATCCGGACAGGGAATTTCTTGATTGCCCTGCTCTCCTTGCTCAACTAGCCTCAGTGGGAAACAGTCAACTAAGGCACTCCTGGGGCCCGTTTGACAACGCTGTCGCATCTCTGCGTTTGTCTTGGTGACGTATCTCTTCACTGTATACGTTATTCTGGAAATTACGTCAGGCGCATTTTGCGAAAGTTTCTTAAAACAGGCCCTTGGAGACGTTTGCATGGTGTCCCTTGTAGACCGCTATGTCGTAATATAAACGATTTTGTGCGTCACGCGTGGGAAAGCTCGTCGATTTCCTTTACTTGTCAAGCTGACCACCATTTTGCTAGTACAAATACTGCCCGTTTTTGTGGTTGACGTTGAGTTAAATTATAAAAAGAGCACGGTGATGACAAAAGCATACACAATGAATCCGGATAGGCTATTGGAACGTATGCTATCCGTTCACAATAAGATTTCACTCCTCTGGAATACATGCTTTTATGCAAAGAACTGAGCCGAAAACAACCATCTTGACGCAGTAATTACTTTTCCAAGACATACAGCTTCGAAATATTTATTTAAAACCAAAACTAGTCATGTAGAACAACCCTTTTTTAATGCAGACGATTTGCATCAGTCTTTATCTCAACTGCTTTGTTTTATTTTACGTGACCTGTCTTAATGAATTACATCGTATTCATCATTAAATAGAAGTGATATCCGAAACATTTGAGGAGCCAAATGAAGCTCTATTTGAGTGGAATAATGACCAAGAAATTACATGTACCATTCCACTTCGTCTTTAAGATCTGCATCATTTCCATCCTCTAACCCGCGTAAGCCTAAACCAAGAACAGATGAAATTGTCTTGTGTCCTTTAATGGTGTTAGAAGTGATGTGCACTGAGCCTATCCTGTCCAGCTGTAGGCGGAGTGGATTTTAAATCCTGATAAATGGGTCTGGCACAAATTATTGACTTGACAGTCAACGGACAAGAGGTCAAAGTGTCAAAAGGTCCTATTGCCATCCTGTCCAGTCATGCAATGGATAAACACAGTCTAAAACCAGTTCTTAGGATAAATTCTCTCATGGCTAAGGAAGAAGATATAACGGATGTTTATTTTCATGCTCTCTCAGAGGGAACACTAGCTGTTTTCTATCTTGATGACATCATGCAAAAGCGTTCTTAATACTTGGTGTTTTTGATCTTCTCCAAAAGTATATTCCATTCACAATGAACTACCCAAACTGACACCATGCTTATCACAGATGTGCAATGTAAAAACAAACTAAGCTTTAGAAAAGAAACAACTTTTACTTTTTTGTTTGGGGTTTTTATACATGAACTTTAAGGTGAGGTTAATGGACCATGCTGATGAAGTCAACTGATGTCAGTGACACCGAGTGTTTAACATTTTCAAAAATAATCTTGCATATCGCCGAGTTAAAACTTAAATGTACATTTGAAACACTTTTCTTCCTTCGACCAAAAGTGTGAGGTTGCATATATGCATGTAGCTAGAAGCCAGTTAACATCGATGTTATCCGACTGTGTATATATATATATATATATATATATATATACGTAGGTAGGTAAAAGAAACAAGGTAATAAGCAATGTTGGACACTATTTAGATGTTACGAACTGTGACGAGCCACGATATGGGAAGATTGCGCTATTATTGTTGAAGATGGTGATCTTGTTCTTGATGACCGAATGAATTTTTCAACAGCACATGCGTCGAAGTTTTTGGACGCACATCGATCTTTTACCTTATGTTTCCAACTCGCAGTCATCAGTTCAAAGAAAGTCGTCCTTAGAAGAGGTTCGATGCTGTACAGAAAAGAGAAGGCTCTCGTATAATTTATACAGCAGATTTAATGTTTGCTAAAAGTCGTTATCAAGCACCCATTAATCTGTCTTGCTGTCTCAGCCAGATGGGGTAGAATACATGTAGGTAAAGAAACCATTGATTCCACATCAGTCACAGCGAATTCTTTATTCATAAAAGCTCACGTCGATGACAAATTGCGATTAACAATAGAGATGCTGTTTGAAGGAATGAATAGATATTGAATGTCTGGCTCTATGATAAGTGCCCAGCAGTTGATTGGCACACGCCATAGCTCAACTTTGGTCACTACAGCAATTACCCTCTCCCTAGAACAAAGACATTGTCAACATACCGGCATCAATAAGTAAAGGTGGTTCTTTTCTTTTTTCATCTGCGTGTACATGTATAACACTGTGGTGAGATTTGATTCTGGAACTAATCCGATATTGATCTCAATAATCCGTCAGCCGCCAGAGTGTGTGGGCTGCAAAGAGATCTTCGTTTTGAAGTAAGTTCTACATTATGGATCTTCGAACTCAACAACGACAAGAGGAGCAATGCAGGTGCATTCATGAGTTTAAACTGTAAGGGTACGGGTATCGGAGAGGAAGAATGATAAACCAATAGCTTGTTTAACTCTCAGACAGCGGTAAGCTTTACAAAAGATAAAACAAAGAAATACGAAGACGTTTGAACAAGTTCAATAGATATATTTGAACAAAATAGACAAATAGTACAGCTGGCAATAATATACGAAACAAGACAGATAAATACAAAATATATAGTTTCTTACTGATTATAGCGTCCAAATCCGGATGGGGAATTTCGACTTCCAAAGGCAAGTCAGTCCACGTAAATAAAGAATCCACAGTTCATGGGAATTCTCGAATGGAAGGATGGTCGTCCTGTAGTGACGAGCAGCAGTGGGCAGGGTACGCCGACGATGGTTTAAGTATTCAACTCCCCGGCCAGGTGCAACTATTCAGGGTGGACAGGCTAACAATAGGCGTCCGCTATGCCTACCTGGCGATGTATGATTCAGTCCTCAGAAATATACACCAAGTCACTTTAAGGATAAACTGGGATGAAATGTACGTAATCGCACCAAGAAACAATGAGCGATACGAGCTCCAAAATAACGTCTCAAAACAAAATAGCAAGTGGTGAAACACAAGCTCACAAAGTGCCAAGTACAGAAAAAATGGAATACAAAATGACGTATGTCGAATGGCATGAAAGCCGATATGCTCTCAAGTGGACATAAATAAAATGACTGCAAGCTCAACAACTTCGTCACTCATATTTATAGACTAACGTGAACAAAATTCTGGATAGTTTGATCGTAAACATGTTTACAACATGGGTACATCGTTCCAGAACGTACGCTCTATGTACAATGACATGAAACTCATAAACACAGAAGTCTCGAGAGCGCGCAACTGAGCTCGAGTGCAGGCTAAAACGTACACCGAGGAAAAATGTAGGTCAGACCCTGACCCAGTTAGCGCAAAAACAAATAAAAAATACAATACATTATTTTAAAGACGGGGTTCATAACGTAAACACTGAACAACGGGCGTCTTGATAGCAAACAGAAGGCACAAGTCATCTGCCGTCATAAAAAACAACCTTGTGGCCATGTTCTGTTAGCAGCCTAATGGTTTTACACCCAAGTGTAAAACGTGCCGTCTGGAATAGGTTTTACTGATTGCTAGTCAATAAGTCAGAGACTCTGTTGGCTTACAATAGACTGCACGAAGCACCGGTTTCAGCCCTGGGCCGTTCTTAGCCCGTGGTTAAATGCATACGGACGTATGACGTATAGAGATAGAAATTGTAGCCAGATCCCCTGAAAAGAGCCAAAACCACACATAATAACACGTGTGAAAAAATTTTAAGAGATAATATGTGTTCCAAATTTAAAGTCGTGACGCTGATAATTATCTTTCTGTTTATCTCAGCGCAAATCTCATTGGTGTTTTATACCTTGCTGAAGAATATTTTCACCTATACGACGCCAGCCATCATTGTGGTGGCAGGAAACCAGGTGAAACCCACGACCATCCGCAGACCTTCACACGTACGACCAGAGAGAAACTATGATTTATTAGCATGCCTTTCATTATATACGTCTCGTGATCGTTTTACTGAACGTCACATGCAACCACGCGCTGTTCGACGCGGAAGTAAAGTTACCAATGTGAGGTTAACGTTATAAAATTTACCATAGTGCATATGACATAACCATAGCGATAACACCGGCAATTAAATGTATTACTTTATACACACCCATCTAAAGACCTTTGGTGCAACGTCAGTCGATGATTCGAAGGGGGTAAAAAGTCTGTACAATTAAGAACTGGTTCCTCTTGTTACATCGCCATTAATACTGGCATACTAGGACACCAGATGGCTGACGACGCGATCCGGAGGTTGGATTTCCTCTGAAACAGGAACAATGATATCGAGAGAATACCAAAAGCCACATCATAACCCTAAACATGCAGAAATGGTTTCCGTTCGCCACAGTTACGTCCTCAGCCTATGAGATGTCCAGTGTAATGAACCCCATATTTAAAATAATGTATTATATTTTCTATATTTGTTTTAACGCTAACCGTGGCAGAGCCTGATCTATATTTTTTTTAATTGAGTCGCGCGATCTCGAGGCTTCTGTGTTTATGAGTTTCGTGTCATTTACATAATGCGTACATTCTGGAAATATGTACTGAGGTTATAAACATGTTTACGATCAAACTATCCAGAATTTTATTTACGTTAGTCTATAAATATGAGTGAAGAAGTTGTAAAGCTGTCATTTACTTATGTCCATTTGAGAGCAGCCTTATTTATGTCCACTGGAGGATTTCGGGATTTATTAGAGTTCGCCTTTCAAGCCATTCAACATTCGTCGTTTTGCACTCCATTTTTCTGTATGTAGCACTTTGTGAACTTATATTTCGCCATTTGCTATTTTTCTGAGACGTTTTTTTGGAGCTTGTATCCCTCATTTTCTCTTGTGCGACTATCTGAAAGTGACTACCTTCAATTCGACCGCCCTGGGAAGTTGCACCTTGCCGGGCAATTGGATATAAACCATCATCCGCGTACTATATCCTACTCTTTGTCACATACAGGACTCTCATCCTTCGGTTGGAAGCTTCCCATGAACTGTGAATTCCACTTTTACGTGGACTGGCTCGCCTTTGGAAGCCGGAATATTCTATCCGGACGATATGATCAGTACAAAACTATATATTTTTGTAATTATCTCTATTGTTTCGTATATTATTGTCAGTTGTACTATTTGTCTGTTGTGTTCAAATATATGTATTGAACTTATTTCAAGAGTCTTCGTGTTTCTTTATTTGATCTTGTGTAAGGTATATGGCTGTCTGGGAGTTGAGCAAGCCATTTGTTTATCATTTTTTATCTGCGATAGTGGTACCCTTACACCAGCATTAAGGCCAACTTAAGGCTAACCTGATAAAACATACAAGTTGATCTGGACTGATAACCTCCAAAAATCAGCCCTGTAGTTGACCATTCATCTTTGCTTACTATCATATAATGCGGGGACACGTCTTCACTTCCTTGGCTAAATGACATGCCTAAATTCTTACATGTATCCCAACGAAGTTTTCACTAAAATATCTGCTCGAACACATGCCTATGTTTAAATACCTTATAACATGTCTTCACCTCTGCCAGCAAGCCTGAACTTCTATGTCTGCATTTCTGCACTTACCTATGTCTTTAAGTGCAAAATTGAAAACTTCTACACATTCAGTAATCGTAAATGTATTTAAGATATCTCCCTACACAACAAACCATTATTTAACAAAACTAGGAAAACACTGCCCCTGTGATTCACATCCATCAGATTCAAGTTTTTAACGAGGCTCATTGTAGTAATCACTAAACTGTTCCCAGCTAAATGAATTTTGAATTCTCACTGGCTCAAGCTGGTAAAAAGCCAAACAAAAATTAGATGAGTCTCAGGCATGGTTAGAACCAGTACGTATAAGATATGCCTCCAATGACATTTTGTGGCGACGTAGGCTCCAGTGACGTTCATTCATGTTGCGGGCACCAAACTCTCCCTTTCTAGACGGTTAAGTTTTAAAAAATTACCATATCCATCCATAATGCATCTATATAACTCTCAACAGCGTTTCAGATAACAGCCATGTACTGAAATTAATTGTCACCTTTGAAATTCGTTTTCCGCTCGTCCAAGGGTAGTTTCAAACCGATGATCGCTTGACCCATTTCCAAGACAACTCAAATCAATATACCGCCGTAATGAATATATAGAAGAAATGTATAAATAATAAATAAAGCTGGTGACATGCGAGAGAAATGCAGTTATCAGTTTGAATGCAAAAACCTTTCTTCAAACATGGACTGCATGTATGTGGCGTAGAGGAACCACTATTCTATGTTCTATGTGACACCATCATACTGTGTGTTATGTTTCTATATTTAACAAATTGTTTCAGTTTCAGAGAAGACCGGCGAAGGCAGTTGAAATCTAACCAGACATGATCACTGAATGTCATACAGGAAATAGGACGAATTTTTCTGGGAAAGCAAAATGTTAACGATACTCGACGACGGAGAGTAAACTACGTTTCAAATGACTGAGTATTGCTTTATGACTACAAACCCCTCATCCTTGATGCTTGTAGAAACACTTCATTAATAATAGATGTTGGGCTAAACAGCGGTTTCTATATGCCCTATCATCTATCACACATGTCAACCCACAACACGGAAAGAACAGATGGACTGTATTCTGTATGTATACAAGAAGAAGACGCTTGTATGTAAGCAACCAAGAACAATACTGATTAGTAGACGTCAATAGAAAGTGGATTTAAGTAACAGTATTGTCAATAATAGAAATTACACTTTCTGGATATAGTAAAGTTTCTATTGCTGAAAACTGGCTGAAGCCAGTGCTGGTTTTGACTCTGGGTACCGTGTGGATTCCTGCAGAGAAAGGAAGCTTGTGCTTCAGCTATTGAATATAGCAGAACAAAAGTTTATGGAAAAAATCTCCTTTACCCGGGGCTAAAAAGTTGCTGCTACTTTGCCTGAACAGAACATTATTCGAAATTGATTTGCGCAGGCACTACCCCAAAGTGACAGGCTGGTCGTGGGTCCTGGACAAAAGAAGCGGAACCCTTCGGTATTCCACGCCGCCAAATGGGGATCTTTTGGTGTTTCCTTGCAGAAGGTATCATTTTCACTTGCTCCTCATACACGTTAGTAGGCAAAGAAAACCAGATCTTTCTTAGTTCATCTGGCATCGCACTTATCTCCGCCCAGATTGGATAACTCCCGTTAGATGACCACATAGCTTTGACCAGGGCGGTGTATAACCGACAGTCGCTGCGCGATATATCAGAGGTGGATAAACGTTTCGTTGTGGAGGTGGAAACAAAACTCTCTGACAGTATAAATTGCTGGGATGCTATTTATTCCAGTATACCCAAGTATATATCGGCGAGAGCCAAGCAGTCCATCTTCCATATGTATTACTCAAAATTGATTTTGAAAAGTGAGACAAATTTTCACACACAAACACGTTGGAAAAACCCCGTGTGGAAATTGCGTGTTACTGACATGCGTCCTTCAATCGTTATGCCACCAAATAGATGTGATCATTCGAGCGCTTGTTGGAAGGCTCTTGATATGTAACATCCAGTTATCATTGAATCACACACGCGCACGTATCTCTCTCGTATAAACATCAAGGCACAAATATATTCTCTGTATACAGATTCACCCATTAATGAGACTCTCACTCTAGTGCAAGCGTTCTCCAAATGACGAAGGCTTAATTCCGGTTGAGCGTTGTCCAAACCAGATCAGCCATGTTTATTCATACAAGCATACATCCTGCAGAGTGTAGCATAGTATACCTTTCTTTGATAGCAAGCACACCTAGTATTATATGGTTGGAAAGTATCTCAGAGTTGAGTTTTCCCCGGAAAATGCTTTGCCCCGAATCTGTTGTGTATAATATTGATTGCAGATGTAATCCGCACAGGCTTTAGATGCTGGATATTTGATATCGACGACGGCTTAGGCGTCATTGTTAACAATGGGCCACTTTGATGGATCGGCTCCATCAAACTGCGATTTCCTGTTGGAGCTTAAAAATCTATCAAAATATTCCTCCATTGATTTATGTTCACCTCAAAAAATGGGACGTATATTTGCTGACACATCGAGGTATACAATTAATTTAAGACGTGCAAGGTGAGGAAACCTGCTAATGATCTGACGGGTTCCTGCAGGGTTTTGTTCCGTAGCCAGTCAAATAGCGCTTAGAATGGAATAAGGCAACACATGGATGGGTTGGAATACTAGCACAGGAATACAAGTATTAGAAAACGAATGACTAACTTCTTTCGTGTTAATTTAGGTGATACTTAACACCTTGCTAATGTAAGGATTTGGTCTCTTATAACAAGCTGTTCAACGGCAATCAATAATTTTATTTCATCATTTTTTTTAAACTAACATAATATATGCTGCCGAAAGTTTTGCAACTACCACTTTGACTCGCTGTTATTCTATATACCTTGCAAAATGCAGGTACTTAAAACAAGACAATGGTGTCGCTACGTAAGACGGAACTAAAGTGATTTTTCCTACAAGTGTACATAGCAGTAAGAAGGCAATGTTGCTTGACTGGGAATCAAACGGTCAGTTCAAACGCCTCTTAGTTATGAGTTCATTTTATACGGGGAAGAGCCTGACGGTAGAAATAAGATACATACATCCCCGTTGGTTTGTAACTGGCCTAGATTACGCATAATAAACATTACCAGAGAAAATGTATACAGAACACATATGCATTGACTTATACATATCTGACTATCTACATCATATACACAAGAGTGGTACCCGATGTGGATGTTGATTTCATTCATCAGCCTAGAACAGCGGGCTGCTTTGAGCACAAATTCGACTTAATCATCTGATTTTATTTCACATGCTTTCTTAGTTATTTGGTGGTTTGAGTTATTTGTCGTTTTGAAAAATGATCGTGCGATTACTGACCCGGAACGACTGTTTTGGTTGACGGCTGGAATACAAATGTCGGTTTGGACGTCTATGTCCTCTCCATGTGGAGAAAATGATGGATCGGTAAGGAAGGGTTGTTCGTC
Organism: Acanthopleura granulata; assembly: GCA_016165875.1. Lineage (NCBI taxonomy): Eukaryota > Metazoa > Mollusca > Polyplacophora > Chitonida > Chitonidae > Acanthopleura > Acanthopleura granulata. The sequence goes on from JABBOT010000008.1 coordinate 11,995,752, forward strand.
ATGAACGTTCACTTATACGTGCTAACCTTTGAATACCATCGTGCACAATGAGTAATATTTTAAGGCCGTGGTGCTTCTGTTGAAATTTTAGTGTATTGCTCCATCAAGTTGGTATAAAGCATCTGACTAATGCAGCGCCAGTTAAGTCTACGGTGGTGTTACATTGTAAAATCCTCCCAGTCAAGCATGTACACCACAGGCGGACCTGAACAGGTTCTTAGTTGTCAATCCGGCGGCACGAGTTCACCTCAATCAGCGACACCATGTGTCGCATGTCAGAAGAGATATAATAAAAGTAAACATGTCAAAATGGTTTCCATTCACCACGATCTCTTACTGGTATCACGGCAACCTATGAGATTTTAGACTCTAGCCTTTTTTATATTCCGGCGTCGGTAAACTCGTGCGATCATGTAGCCGGCATTTGTCTTTCTTAAAAAGTTGTCATTTAGCGAAGAATAGACAAAATTAATGCTATTCTACAAGTACCCAAGGAATATAAAAACAACGAGAAAAGACAACAGAACCTTACGAAAGTACCTCAGAAAGAATGCATAAGCCTATGTTCACTCAAAAGCCAATCTGAATACATATCTTCACTTCCTGGTCTCAATGCGCCTTGAATTACTTATGTGTTATGCCAGTACCTGAAGCATTCCAACAACAGTGTCTCAATTGAAAGTACTGCATAGTTTGTTGCATTAAAGCCCTGGCCTCCCTGAGCGCTCACCTTCTTCTGCCTTGTTTCCAAGAGAGCTCACCTTGCTCCTTCGGCCATTGTACGTACATATATTTTTTCCTCAGAGCCTCTTGTGCAGCAATGTAGATGGAGCAGCAGGTTTCATTGAAACCTCACCGGAAACACTATTCATTGATATCGAAAATTCTTTCACCTATGTCAACAGCACATTTGTTAATATGTTAATATATGTTAATCGATATCGATAAAATAGTTAAGGATATTTATAAAACATTTATCGATAAAAAGTCCCGCCTTTTATCAATAGTAATCAATCATTTATAGGTATCGATAAATGAATTACCTGTACAGATAAATGGCTCAATAATTCTGAGGAATAAATTATAGATATCGCTAAATATTAATAGATATTCGATAAAACACTGATTTCGGGTTGTGTGAAACCATAAATCACCAGTTTGATTTCATCAATTTTATAACCGATTATAACAAATTTTGACAGAAGTTTCGATGGTATCTCTTTGATTCGTTGTTAGCAACATATATCATTATATTAGAGGCTATAGACACAACAGAAAGTTGAAATGTGGGGAATGCCAAGAAAATGCCCGTCTGGTGGGAGGGGTGTCTGTGATATCCCAGGACACAGCAAAGAGTGGCATTTACAAAGCTGAGCTGTGCTGAGATTTGTCAGGACAATGATGCCTATTTGAAAATTAAACGTTCACTTCGAAACGTTTCTTGGTGAGTGGTGTTTCCAAATAGGCTTGAATTAGAAATATAAGTAAAAGTGACTGGGGACTAGGTGGCGCTCGTTAAATATAATCTTATGTAGTTAAAATAAATGGGTAACAGATAACAGACTCCTAAGTTCAATGTTGCAACATAGGTTCAAGAAATAATTGGGGTTGTAGCTTTAAGGGTTGATAAACGCGACATAGATGATCATGTTGCGCACTTTATCCTTGAGCATTTGATGATCTTCTTCTGTAGAACACAAAACAGATGAATAAGTAAAACTCTCTCGACATACCTGTTTACGCCTACCTACTAATCCCCAATGAAATATAGCCAAAAACCTGCTGTTACCACCCACTTTGATAATAGTAAGCCACGTTTCAGGACCAGAGCTTTACCACCGGAAATTAAATACATCGCTTACACAAAGCAGGCGGCTGGTGCAGTATCTGTCATTGTGCACTCTTATGAACATGGGCAAATGAGCTACGTAGAGCACATACACCAAAGATAGCATTCGGCACAGGATGACCGACGAAATGTTCTTAACTGTCACTCCTACCGCGGGATTTCTACTGAGATAAGACCGACGCCGTTGAATGAAAGCCAACGGCCACATGATAAACGTTAAACATAGGAAAACCGGCTCCATCTGCCACGGATGCTGCATTTCATCGGTTACTTGAGGCCATTTTTCCACCATCACACTCTCGTTGTTGATCTGGTTTCATTCGATATGCTGCACTGTTTCAGACTATAAGTTATTTGTGCGCGGTATGTTTATAAGTTCTCTACCTCGATTTGTTTATTTTTGCTATGGGTGTAAATTAATCACATCAGAAAATTGTATCGTTGCAGTGCTTGTTGTAAAGCTGACAAGATATGTAACATCATCTGGTTACTACCACCATACACTGACATACACATAGTTTTTTTGTTTTCTTTAAGCTTTTCAAAATTATACAATGCACGTCTGCAAATCATGTCTGATACTTGTGAGTATTATTTACCTACACCAAAATATAATACGCCCTTGGTTGTTGGTCATTTGTCACTGCTGGACACAAAGCCTACACAAGCTCTTCTTAGCTACACTCCTCTGCATGACACTTTAATACATATGTGGGTAAATATATTTTAAAAGCCTGCAATAATCCGCTGTGTTGTTGCTGCCTGACCCCATTAAATTTCTCACCCAAATATATTAACACAAGATCACTACAGCTCTAGTCAAAGAAAACAAAAAAAGAAGAAAAAAAATCTCAAAAAGGTATATCTATTACAAAAAATAAAAGCTTCATGTATCTTTATACACAACCATGTCGGTATCATGATTTTAAATCAAATATGTTTTTTTTTGTTAGTCTTTTACGCCGTAGCTTACTCAGGAATATTTCACTCATAGGACGTCAGGCAGTATTACTGTGGGAGGAAACGGCTAGATATGTTTACTATTTTCACTTCACTCATTTAGGCCTGTGGTCAAACACAAATTAACATAAATTCCCTGCATACATTTTAAAGTGGGATGTCCCAGTGTCAGATGAGGAAATGTAAAAGGTTCCCGATAGGTGAAGAAATCTTCGCAATTCAAACGAAATGTATTGATGCAAATGTGAAACATTTTTCTCCTGGGAACACTGTCGGAAAGAATCAGTTCTTTCTTATACATGGTTTTACTATTTAGGCCCTACCTAATTTTGTATAGACTAGAAGTGATTATCTTTTTTTAACCTCTTTTATACATGAAAATCTTATTTAGGCAAAACCGAGTTGTTGTTGCACGATGTGTTGGTGTCCAAGTGTCAGTTTGGTTTTCTAAATTTCTCGTTGCCAGATTATTTTTCACTGATCAACGACTCCAACAACTAGAAAACCTTCTACGGAAAAAACGAAAGGCTATATATCCACGTTTTAGCTATTTATGGGAGCCGTAGAATGTGTTAGTTTCAGCAGTCTGTGTAATCCATTACAAGATTCACATAGACTCGGTAAACCACACCATATATACACAACAACACTAAGTTTTCAGCCGTCAACTGTTCGCAGCTAGTGCGTGGGCCTAAACAATGCTCAGCCAGGTGTGGGATAAGTCAGAGTGGACTGATCACCGACTCTATAGGTGACTCTCGGTCCAGGAGCTCTCCACTGGCGATATACAACCGGTGAACAAGAGGTATACATGACCTCTAGGAGCGCGCTAATCTCCTGCCTCCTTGTGACTTTTAGCCTGGGCTGTACTGACCCTGTACTCTTTGCTGCCCAATGGTTTCACACCAAAGTTGTAAAACATGCGGCCTATAATAGAATGTACTCATTGCCAGTCAAAAGGTCAGTGGCCATGATGACTTGGAATATGAAGCAAGATCGCCGGTTTCCATTCTGAACCTCTCTTGGCCCATTGTTTATTGCATACGGACATGAAATGTATTGGTAGAAATAGTTATAGATGACAAGTACGAAAGCAAAGCCATGCATAGCAAATGGTATATAAGGAATGTAGGTAATAATAAGTGTTCTAAATGTTTTAAAACGTTTATAGGTATGACGTTGAATATTAGACATTGCTTCCATTGCATAAATACCAATGAGTCGTTAAACCCTAATCTTTTATTTACTACATAAACATGACAATGTTTTCTTCTTTTTTCTTTTTTTTTTTGGAGAACACCACACGTGTGCACCTGTGCGTCAGTCTACGTGGATGGATTGTTAGCAATGTGGGATTTACCTTATTAAACACACTATAATGTGTCACGTGTGATGACTAGAGCAATAACCGCTGGCAAACAGTGACATGCAGTATGAAAATCCATATAAAACCTTCTGGTACGGCGAAGGTGATAGATTCAATGGAATAAACAGTCTGTGGGATTACGAACTGGCCCGCTGGGTATATCGCAAACGATACGATATACTCGGACACCGGATGACCCACGACGCGTAGTTAATTATCACTCCGGACTCTGGATTTCCTCTGAAACAGAGGCTGTATCCTTGAGTGAATACCAAAGACCATATGATAACTGTAAACATACAAAGATGTTTTCTGTTCGTCACAATCTGTTACTTCACCGTACAAAGAAATATTTAGCATAAAAGTCCACTTTCTGAGACAAGCGTTGTGCATCTGTTTATGGTATAACCGGTGCTATGATAAAGGCCATTTGTCTTGTATTTATCATTTAGATGTGAACAGGCAATGCTGAACGACAAATGCCAAGGAAATGTAACAGCACTTGAGGCGCACCTGAGAAAGCATGCAAGGTTATCTAGACTTTGATAACACTTCTTACTCATGCTCCTCACGTTATCAAGCACTCTTTATCGCTACCATGTTTTCACCTCCAAAAACTCCTGTGAAACTCGACGAGGAGTTTCAAAATGGTGATTAAACACGGAAAGAGTTGACGTCCTTAAAGATGTTATGTCCATTCTAAAATGAAAATAATCAAGACTTGACGCCGTGGTTTGAAACGCGACGTCGAGATTTACATGGGGTTTTAACCTCTGAAAACTCGACGCAAAAAGTCGATGTCAAGCTTTAAAAGTCGACGCCAAATTTCGAGTGCGTTTAGTGTTTAATACAAATGCTTTTATAACGGCACAGAGACAACACGATACACAAAGGACATAGAAAGGCAGTATCTAGATATCAGAAGAGACATTCGTATAAGAGTTGCCTACCATAATGGTTGTTCCGGGTAAACGGTCTCAAGACTAGATTCTAAAACAGCGCTTGACACCAGCCATCAAAGAACTAAGAAAGTATCTAAAGTAAGACGTTAGGACGGATTGACGCAAAGAGAAGTGTCCTCACTCTTCGATGATAACAGAAAGCTTTAACGCTCTTACTGAATTTTGCTGACTATACGTACATATATGCAGATTTATACAGACGCTAAAATTAAACTCAGAGTCTTTCCATGGTTAATTACAAAAGATTTATAAACTTAAAATTAAACATGACATGGATGAGTTTTGTCTTTTGAGGTACTATAGTATATACTATAAACCTTATACGATAAGAAGATGGTTTCAACATTGGATGGTAACTCATAAGGAAAGGAAAGAAAACATTGTGACCTCAATGATCTGCTCTAGCCGCGTTGAGCACGGAATGTAATACATACAGCGAGGGGTGATCTCTGGAAACATGGGTGGTGGGGAGGGTTCTTCAGCTATTCATTATAACGGGCCAACGTTAGAGGAAAAAGAAGCGAAATAGACTGTTTTACGACAGAACGTGAATCGGGATGACTCTCACATGTACTATCCGTTACTAAGAGGTTGGCCGAGGAACTGGGGTACAAGAAGCGGAATCATAAGGCATTCATGGCTTCGACTGGGCATCTGCATTCGGTTTTTTGTAAAAGGTTTAATTTTCTGCTGTTGCATGATGCTTCTTTATCCAGCGGACATATGGCGACTGTTCGCTCCTAGAGTTGTGCCCATCCCCTTCACATTTACATGTAATGCTGGATGACTCTGGTTAGATGACCATTTGGAAGTGTTCAGCAGGCCTCTGGCCAGGGCGTTGTGTAACTGATGGCCACTGTGCCATATAATTCAGAATCATACTAAATGTTTCATTTAGGAGTGTGCAGAACACTATGACAGCCAACACTACTGGGACATTATTTATGCTTCTATACCCATATACCAACGCTATCCAAGGAGTTCCTAGTGCATATGTGTAACTCAGCAGTTAAAAACAGACGAATTCACCCACCTAAGTTGCGAAAATAATCGAACAGTGATAATGTTATACTATCCACCCAATGTGATGGCATGCTTTAGCGTGGATTGTGGCAAGGAAGCTCTATGTTTTCTGATGAAGTTTTATACAGGGTGTCCCAGAAGACGCATACCATCCTGGTTTATCCAAACACACCGTTATTGATAATAATCGTAGCAAATGCTCAAACTGGGCATTTGTTATGATTATCATCAATAAAGATGTTTTTAAAATCAATAAAGGTTTTTCTGAAATCAGGAAAGGTGTTTTTTTCTGGAAAACCAGGATGGTGCGCGCCTTCTGGGACATCTTGTACATTCACTGAATGTGCAACATATTTGGTTTGTATTTTCTCCAATTTACCTAGATAACTGAGCACGTTGGAAAGTGTCTGGTGGAAACTGTGTGTGACTGGCAAGCTTCCTCCAATCGTTATGCCACCAAGTAAATGTAATTAAATATGGATCATCCGAGGACTTGCTGGAAGACTGTTGACAAGACATCTGGCCACCATTAAAGCACATACACGCATGCATATCTCGTATAAATATCAAGGCACCAGTATAGTTTGTGTATACTGATTAATCCATTCATGAGACTGTGGCTGTAGTGTGAACGTTTTCCAGACGACAGAGACGGAATTCCGGCTGATAATACAGAGCATATGATGCCTTTCTTTGCAAGCAAGCAAAACTAGTATTGTATGATCGGAAAGCATTGTATCGCTGAGTAGAGTTTTCCTGGGAAAATGTTTTGCCCCGAATCTGTTTTGTAGAATATTGAATGCAGATGTAATCTGCACGGGCTTTTGGATGCTGGATATTTGATATCGACGACGGATTAGGCGTCTTTGTTAACAATGGGCCACTTTGATGGATCGGGTCTACGAAACTGTGATTTTCTGCTGGGGACTAAAAATGTATCAAAATATTTCTCCATTTATTGGTTTTCACGCCTAACTGGAGGTGTGTATTTCCTGACATGCCGAGGCATACATTTAGTCTAAGAAGTACAATGTGAGTAAACCTGTTACTGATCTTCCGGGTCTCTACAAGGCATGATTCCGCAGATGTTACGAACCCCGTATTTAAGATATTGAAATGTATATTTTTTATTTATTTTCACCCTAACCGGGTTTGTGCCTCACCTACATTTTTCTCTCTGAATGCGTTGTAACCTGCATTGGAATTCAGTCGCGTGCTCTCGAGGCTTGTCTGTTTATGAGTTTCGTGTCATTGTACATAGAGCGTACATTCTGGAAATAAGTACTCAGGTTGTAAACATGTTTACGATCAAGGTATCCAGAATTTTCTTCAGGTTAATCTACATATATGAGCGACGAAGTTGTCAAGCTCGCAGTCTTCTACTCAAGTTCACCCGAGAGCAGTCTTATTTACTGTCGTGCAGTTAGAAGGATTTTGTGGGATTTGGACCTATCGGTTTTCGCGCCATTCGACATAGTCATTTTGTACTCCATTTCTCTGTACGTAACACTATGTTAGCTGTGTTTAGCCACTCACTATTTTGTTTAGGACGTTCTTTTGGACCTTGTATCGCTTATTGCCACTTCGTGCGACTACTTACATTTCATCCCAGTTTACCATGGAAGTGACTTTGGATATATTTCTGAGGACAGAAGCATACATATCCAGCTCGGCATCACGGCCACTATTGTCAACCTGTCTGCCCAGGAAAACTGCGCCTTGCCGGGGAGTTGGACATATACCATAGTCCGCATACCGTGCCCTCTCCTGCTCGTCACTACAGGACTGTCATCCTCCTATTGGAGAAAATCTCAAGAACTGTGGAAACTATATTTACGTGGACTGACTTGCCTTTGGAAGCCGGAATATTCCATCCGGATTTAATTAATTAATATAACATACAATATTATCTGTATTGTTTTGTATAGCATTGTCAGTTGTGCTATTTGTCTGTTTTGTTCCAATACATTTATTGAACTCATTCAAACGTCTTTTTGCTTCTTTGTTTCCTGCGTTTTCGTTTTTAAACGCAGAGGGTCTCGTTTTCTGTTACTCCCTGCATCAAAGCATGCAAATTTTAGTGGCCAACCACTTTATGTGTCCTCTTTTTGGACGGTAGACTTCTTGCCGGTCAGACCGCCTCCAGTACTAGATAACTCATGTTAACTGACCATGTGGAGGCGTTCAATGACCTTGTCCTGTCTCCTGATTGAGTGATTGCTATGTCACGAAACATTAAACGTTGACACCTAATGCTTTCGTGTGGAGTGCAGGTATACCCAGAACATTCTGGCGTTATAGATGACAGGGATATGATTAATTCGGGTGTACAAACATTTACACAATCCAAGTAATACTTCAGCGAAAACTATCCATCTTAATGGCCCTTTTATCTGGCCTTTTATCTTTTTGTCCATGTTTGTGTGGATCGTAGTACAGACTATAAAGATTACGATGTACAGAATCTATCATACAGCTGAGTAGGCCTCATGTGTGTGGCTCAGAATGGATCTCAGATGTAAAACGAGACTTACTTTGCAAAGATGATCGAAGTTAATTGAAGGTACGTGCACTATAGCGTTGTGTTGTCAATTGAACTGCTTAACGTAAGATTTTAGGGCAAACGCCTAAAACAGTCATGGCGACTTTTTATAATTCATTGAAAACTGTTGACTGAATTAAAATAATAATTATTAATTTACTTACTTATTGGATTGTTCCTTGTGAACCGTCAGAAAGTTTTCATTTCATGTGTGATGGAAACTGGGGTGAACCATGAACGAACATTCTCGCGGGAAAGGTAAAGACATGTACACGATATTCAACGGGCGCTGTGAGCTTGTCATTGTCTCTAAACCGTCAGGAAGAACGAGAGCAGGGCAGTCCTTGTCCTGGACACGAAATAAGAATTATAGAAAACGTTTTTAAATATCAAATATCACCCTTTCTTCGTAGTGTCTTGATTTTGTAAATTTTATTCATTATTTTTTGGATAAGAACTGACAGGAAATTTCCTCCTGGAATAGCGCGGCACGTAACATTAAGTGACACAGGCAAAGTTGAAGTCCTCTGATTTCTCAGGACATACACAACAGGACGGCAATTTTGGAATTGAAATGTGCTTTGGCTTAGTGAGAATTAGATACCAATGAAAAAAACACCCTGAAAATAAAAAACACACGCACACGCAAACGCACAAATAATGTATTTTAAACATGCATATGTTTGTATGGGAATTCTCAATACAACAGTAGTCACACATCCGAGTTAACTGTAAAGTTACAGTAACAGATACTTATTATAGAAAAAAAATTCACTTCAAAATAAATATATATCAATATACACATAGGAATGTTACCTTATTGATGCCCACCGCTGCAAAGGAAAGATGTAAGACAACACATGTCACATCTGTTATAGACAAGCTTTGTGGAGCAGTAACCTAAAAGGCACTTACACTTTACATACATTACGAGCATTGATTGTGCATAGCTATATGCACAGAACCCCCGAAGAATTTCAGGTTTTGAGTTTTCTCTTATGTTTGACTGATTGTTTCTTCCGGAGAACTCTCTTTGGTAACGAATTGAATGATATTTTCTGACAGTTATAAAGAGAAGGTGAACTAAAAAATAGGTTTGAATAAGGACGTCAAAACGCACGCCTTTCAATCTGTGGGAGCCTACATGGCTCAGTCGGTTAGCGCGTTACCGCAGCTCAGTGACACAGAAACCTCTCAACAATGCGGTCGCCGTGAGTTCAAGTCCAGCACATGCTGCCTCCCTCTCCGGCCCTACGTGGTAAGGTCTGCCAGCAACCTGAGGTTGGTCGTGAGTTTCCCCCGGGCTGTGTGTTGGTTTTCTCACCATGAAGCTGACCGCCGTCGTATAAGTGAAATATTCTTGAGTACAGCGTAAAACACCAATCAAACAAATAAATAAATAAATTCAGTCTGTGTACGTTGAGTAAGACATTCAGCGAGATGTGTTGACATGCGCACACCTGACTACATGACTAGACCTGCATGTCTGGAGCCATGCCATGTGACGCTGCCTTGGTTTTACTCTGTTGTAGTCTTTTATATACATGTAAACATATACATACAAGTAGAGGGCAGTGCTTTACACCTGAGTTATATAAAAAAGGCTGATAGTCACAGAGCATAGAGCATATACAATACATGTATAAGTGTTACCTAGTGTATGAATGTCATCTGCTCTGGCCTCACTCTGAATGCTGTGGTCTTAAATATCGTGAGATTCATCAGGACTAAGTTTGTCAGCAGATTCCTTTGAACTAAGCAAGTGTCAACAGTTGAGAGAGAACCAAATTACCCAGGACATGCACGTTGGTGTGAAAAGACAAACAGAAATTAGATGAGATGCGTTTAAGATTAGAGCCTGGGACATATGGCTCTAATGTTTCGACGCATAGGTTCTAACAAAAATGTCAATAATCTCCATTCAGTTTGAGGACTGACGCATCTTCCCTCATTCCACATGTCTAGATTATAGCCTTTGTGCCGTTTTGATTCAAATTACTTGCACGTAACCCTAGATAACAGTTATTAAGAATCATTTTAAATTCAACTCTCTTTTCACACACGGAGTACAGCGTTGATGGAATCTTGTGGATTTAACTTTATGGAATTCCGTGTTTCAACTGTAGATGAAAACCGAGGCAGCATTTGCCATCCAACCTGACTGCATCACTGAATGTAAAACAGAAAAAGCTGATATTGCTGGTTTGAAAACTGAGTGTTGACAATACTCCCACTGTGAGACTAAATTCAACTTAACTGATTGCTTGTTTGCTTCATGAATAACCAAATTATTGCTCTTTGCAGTTTGAGGTGGCCGGGGTGGTTAGCGTGAGAGAGCAGCACAATGACCCAGTAGTCTCTCATTGTCCCTGGTCGCGGGGACTTTAAGTCCAGCTCAGACTGGCTTCCTCTCCGGGCGCACGTGGGAAGGTCAACCAGCAACCGTAGATGGTCGTGGATTTCCGCCGAACTAATCTCAATTTCCTCCCACCATAATGCTGGCCGCCGTCAAATACATGTAAGTGAAATATTTTTGAGTACGGCGTAAAATACCAACCAAATAGATAAATATATAAAGAAATAAACGAAGTCTTCCTCACAAATCTGGAGCAATGCCTGTCAACCTAAGATCAACGTCAGTGTCACTGACGGATTGTTTAATGAATACAAATTCGAACACAAATGAAATTATACAAATTAAAATGAAGCAAGCAATTGTTCATTTATTTTACTAAAGGTTCTGAATCAATTTAGATCACCCTAATATATGTGCTTGTCCAGGAGAGAATTTGCCCAAAATAGGAGCGGTCTTTAAATCCACCTGACAAAGTAACTCACGGCATTAATAATTCATTACGAGGGTACAAAACTTTGTTAAAACACTCTACTTGCCCTTGGGCCTAGAAAACGTTTACACACTGGTTGACAGGCTGGTCGTGGAATCAGGATAAAAGAGATGAAACCCTCCGGCATTTGATTTTCCTTGTTGTGCATGCCGCAGAAAATAAACGATGTTTCGTCAGTTATCGAGGATGTTGTGACCGTTCGAACAGCAGATATCTGTCCCACCCGACCGCCAAAGGTGCTAGATGACTGAAGTCCCGTTAGACGACCTTGTGGGAGATGAGTTTGTCAGACATTTGGCTTATCTGCTGGTTAACTGACGGCCACAACACGATACATAAAACGTAGATAAGGAACGTATAGCACTCTGACAGTATTGTCCGGTCAATGCAAGCAACCTGTTGCTTGGACCCCAAAAGGCAAGCATATTTATCCAATTGATGTGCAACGATGGCAGAACTTTAATTTCTAACCTGTCATGGCAGATGAATAGTTCAACTCACACTTTTGCAAGCGTTTTGTACGTTTCAATGAATACTCAATCATCTGATTTGATTGTTGTGGCAAATGATGTGTTCTACAAACGTTTTAATGTTTATTGTGTATATTTAAAATTCACTGAGATTACCGCCGATTGCGCTATTTTCACGGCTGAGATAACTCAGCAAGCTGAAAATAACCTTACGGCTAAGCATATATAATTAAGTATGGATTAGTGGTACGCTTGTTAGAGAGACGTTAAGGACCTGTGACATCTGGTTAGCACAAGTATTGGGCGCGCATACACGGGTGCTACACCCTGGTAAATTCCTCAAAAGACCCATATGTTGTGCTTGTACGTACTGCTCCATTAGTCAGGCCCTGGCACCGGGGTCTGTATGCTGAAGACCCAGGAAGTAGAATATGATCGAAAAGCATATCAGCCGTGTTGAATCGTAAAGGTATAAACCATAATAAAGCATATCTGTCTTTGATATATATTGACAACAGATATTAAGGATCTGGTAAAACGCAACCCATTTTTCATACATGGAACACAGCGTAGATGGCATGTCGTGGATTTAGCTATGTGCAATAAAGTGTTTCAATTTTAGGTGATAACTGAGGCAGCATTTACGATCCCACGACACATCATCACTAAATGCAATACATAAAAAGTGAGATTGCTAGTTTGAAAACTGAATGCTGACCATTTTTGCAGAGTGAGGCTAAATACGCCTTTAGTGATTGCGTCTTTGCTTCATAAATAACCAAATTCTTCTTTGATGTTTGCAAAAATGTCAGACTTGTCTAGTGGTTAGCTGATGACCACGACAAGGTACATTAAACGTAGATAAGCTAAAACTCGCAGTGGAGTGCAGGCGTACGCACAACACTCTGACTGTATAGATTTTTGGGATATTGTATTCCGGCGTTTCCATACGACCTGTCAATACCAGCAGCTCTCTGGCAAGGCGTCCGAACTTGAATGTCATATCTGTCGCCCAGAATGGATTTCAAAAGGCCGACAAGTTTACCCAGCTGGTCTGCGACGACGGTCGAACTTTAACTATTTGATAGTACTAGCGTGCTATGTTGTGGCGGATAATGTACTCAACACAAAACAACAGCGTTTTGCATGTTTTCTTCGAACTTCGATTATTGGATTTCAGAAGCACGTTGTAGTGGCAAATAAACCGCTTTACAAGTGTGCTATACGTATATTTATAGATTCTCTAAATTTATCGCCGATTTAATTTGTTTATCCTCACCTCTTGAGGACGCTAGAAAATCGTCTTGTGGAAAATGTATGTGACTGACAAGCATCCTTTCATCGTTGCACAATTAAGTATATATAATTAGGTATGGAACATCCCAACACTTTCTATGATAATGTAATAATCAAACATTGGCGTTAAGACACGTAACATCTGGTCACCACAAGTACCAACATCCAAAATATATGTCACTGCCTAGTATATGTCGTAATAGGCTCAAGAGTCAAGAGACCCAGATATTCTGTGTATACGGACTGATCCATTAATGAGGCCCTGCCACTGGTGTTTACATCCTCCTCACTTCGCCCGATGACTATGTCAAACTGGGATTTCCTGCCGTAAACCAAGAACTTAGCAATATATTTCCCCATAGATTGATTTTAACCTCAAACTGAGTGGTAGGTGTGCATTTGCTTATAGGTAAGTCGTTCAAGGTGGGCAAACTGTATTGATTTGCCCTTTTCCTTGATGCATGCAAGGAAAGTGTTTGGTTCTGTGACCTCCGGGTGCCACTTAGTATTGCAAGTTATTGAAAAATTCCCGATACAGATCAATATTCAGGTGTGCGTGTCTATTGGGAAATAAATCCCCAAGTTCTCTGTATATGATATTGCTGTTTAACGCCATGAATATAGCGGTGAATCTTTTCAAATGACGCCGAGCGTTGGCAAGTAACTGAATGACGCTCCTCACCAGTGACGAACAGATTTGTACGCAGCTTTCGTGGCAAACATATGGCTCTCAACGAGGGTAGACTGCGTAGCTGCACCTAGAGCTCCGTCACCGGTTTATTGTCACCTAAATCCCAGGAACACGGAGAGCAGAGGAGTATACAATTCCAGGTCCAATGCTGAAAAATAAGAATATAAGAAAACGTAAAAAACTCCCGACCTGCTCTGGTTTTCTTTTTTTTTTTTTTTTCGTGTTTTTTTTTTTGGTTGGTTCTTTAACTTTTTTTTTTGTAATGCTTTGATTTCAGAAAGTGAACACCCCAAAACATGCAAGGACGCCGACAAAGGTGTCTCTGGGCAAGAACGTCCAATCTTCTTTGAACAAAAACTGACAGGGAATGTCCTCCTGGAATACGCCGGTACATAGCAGTGAGTGACACACGCAAAGCTAAACTCCTTTGATTTGCCAAGACATATACAGCAACATGGCGGCAATCTGCCTTTTTTCAGTTGTGCCGGCGCCCAGCTGAAAGTTAAGACACCGAATAAAGATCAACTCGAATTAAACATAACATCTATTTTAGTAACACATTTAGAATATACTTTCTGACATACACGGAATGAAGAGAATTACCTTGGTAATTTATTGATCAAGCATTTTTCCCTTATTTCTCACTGGCCACATGCCATCTCTATATGTGTTTTCTCGGCGAGGCTCGCATCATAAACACTTCTGTGTCTCGTTGGGTTTTCTAATATCTCTACACCGCTTGTTCTCAAGGCAGGAGTACGGCGTGTGTCCATGGCAACGTCAACAATATCTTTCTCACCATGCACCTTCCTCAAGCCACCCGTGAGCTGTTTATATCACGACTCTATGATCTTTTGTGTTCTCGGTGATGTGTTAGGGCGGTACCCACTTACAGTGACGTGAAGCGAAGAGTCATGGCAGTGTAGCCACAACTTATAACAGTGACAGAAAAACGCCTGCATGGAATCAAATATTGTGCACGGAGCATCCGTTGTACTTCTATGTTCCTTTCTATGTTTTTTATTGTTTTAAATGCATTCAAATATATACAGTGCAGTAACACGGATGCTGCATTGTTGGTTTCCTTCTAAATATGTATGTTTTCCTAGAAACATTGGACTTTTTCACTTGGTAAACGTATACCAAGGAAAACGAAAAGAGCAATGCGAAGTTCGCGTGAGGAAATTAATACATATCTGTATTCTAAAATACCACAAAACCTGTGTTATTACTACAAAATATATAAAGGAGCAGACATCTAGACCAATTCCTCAGAAAATTGATATATTATATATTGTAATTTCTTTAAATAGAGTGTAAAAATATTTACACGGGTAAGAAAAGCTCCAAAGTTTTTAACTTTCTAACTACATCAATAGCCAGGTGAAAGATTCTTCGTCATTCACCAATAGCTCGCCATTACTCCACTCCATTAATCCACTGGTCGTACACCAATGCATTATTGTCGTATTGGTAAATTGACAATCTTTATATTAATTATCGGTGAAACTAGAAATGAAGTTCACCTGTAAAGGAACTGATTTGTCTCCTGGATTGAGAGGAGCAAGCAGACGAAAGACTAAAAAAACAACATTACCCCATTTAGTCCATCTGACAAAAAAAAAAAACACCACTGAAGAAGCAATATGAGGATTTGAACCTGCAACTTCTTTAACTGATTGGTTGTCATTTTCCGGTTGAAAGCATTAATAAACGAGACTCCAGAATGAAAGTAGAGCTTTCATCTTTTCCAGTGGCTTTATGTATGACGTCACTACTTCGATGTCGAATACGTTCTTTTCAGATGTTCATTGTAAAAAGCGACGTCATGCGAGTGACGTTGTGCATGACGCCAATGGAAAAGAATGAATCCCGTAAAAACAACGAAGAGATGCTAATTGCAGGTTTTTAAAGGTCACGGTTCAGAACTACGTAATATCTTGGATTGTAATCACCTTTAATGAGGAATTCGCAACTTTTCACACGTAACAGGTACTACTCGGATAGTGAGACTTCTGATACACAGGTGTTGTCTTTGAATCTACGCACTATTTGTTCAGTATTGTAGTATTGGACAAGTAACGCTTATGGGTACATTGTTTCAGGCTAAACCGATAACATAAATCTTAATTCAATATCGTATAATTTAGATTTGGTTTTGAACTCTCACTCTAGACTCTCACAATAGCACCGGACGAGCGGTAAGACTTTCCTTGAACACGCGACGTTATTGCTCAAGGTTAAGTTGTCTAAAACGATATCCAAATAATCGACTAAGTTTTAATGTGAAGATAAATGACTAGGAAACTGCCATTAAAATTACAGATAAATTGCTGTTTTACCTGACCATCATTAACGGCCTCTTTGTTTTGTATGACAGCATGTTGAAACTAAAACAGTAGCAGATGTGACTGGGACATCCTGTAACATATACCTGTATATATTAATCTGTAATTCTGCTCCTCTCTTGACATGTGCTATGCTCGTTGGGATGAAGTATTAGACAACTGATCTTAATCTGATAATATCTCCTTCAAACTGGTTTGTGAGCCGTTTGCACGTCTTGGCGTTTAGTAAATGACATTTTTATAACATTTGACATACTGCAGAATTTATGCTCATATTGAAATCAATTCCATAACTCAAACATGATGATGTGCCTTGTAAAGAGGAAAACGAGGCGTTCTGTTTCAGCTGATATCGAGAGATATTCAAGAATTAAAAACCAGCTTGCCAGGCTTAAATCACCAAGGTAAGGCACAGCAGACGAAACGCCACTGTTTGAGGCGCAGGCCTGGGTAAATAATTGATAGATAGGTAATTAAACTACATTTTTTGATAATGTTAGCGCAAATAAATTTCTAAACCGCCTTAGTGAAGTTAATCAGATTAGACAATTTAAACTGCTTTGTACTCTCCTGAAACGCACAAACTGAAATATTCAGATTTTTTAGGTGTTAAAAAGATATATACATGATAAATACTGTAACGCATAAATGCTAACATTTAATATTACGCCGCAGAATGATTGCTTGCCATTTACAACACAATGTTAAATTACAAAAATATTAACATAGCCGCTAAAAGTTCTAATCGGGTATGTTTATTTATTTTTTTATTCGATTACTGTTTTACGCCGTACTCACTTATATTTCACTTATATGACGGTGGCCAACATTATGGTGGGAGGAAATCGGGTCTGCGTGCATTCCAGTCCAGCTCATGCTGGCTTGACCTCCGATCACTCCTGGGAAGGTTTGACAGCAACCTACGGATGGTCGTGGGTATCCCCCAGACTGGGGGATTGACGATTCATACACGACGATTCATACACAATCCCTGGGTTCCCCCCAGACTGTGTACGGTTTGCTCCCATCATATTGCTGGCCACCGTCATATAAGTGAAATATTCTTGATTACGGCGTAAAACACCAATCACATAAATAAATAAATATCAACCTATCTCTAAGGAAAACAGGTAAACTGTGGCGCCGTGTAAAAGTTGTTTTTGATAAATTGACGGACAAATGACTTCAATAACATAGTCGTCATTTCCAGCTTGTTTTACTACCCGATAAGGCTTCACTACTAGATTAGATTTCGTATATTATAACGATTGCCGTATTGAGGGCGGAGAGAAGGACACTATGTCGCAACAGATTTGTCGTCTAATGAAGAACTGATGTCACCACTAATAACATGCAACGATACAAATTCGATTTTCCGTTTCCGGTTGATTATTTGTCGATTATTAGATAAGTTTTTCTCTTTCTCTGTTAGTTCCAGAATTCGATTATAGCACATCTCTCACTGTAAACAGAAAATTGTTTTTCCTCTTTCTGAACGCCGCTGAAATTTCCAGAATCCAGGACTTTTTTCTCCACTATTTCCACGAGAAAAGCCACGTCTTTGAGATATTTGAGTAAAATTTTGTGTCATGTTTCCAAGAATGGTACATTTAGGAGAACTACTTACGTCATGATGGATTGGCCGTAGATGCCAATGACAACCGCATATGTTTTTTACGGACATCTCAATTATGAAGAGGAAATAAAAACAATTCTTACATTATTGGATGCCTAAATTATATCAAAGAATATGTCCTGTACAGAAGAAGCATGTTTCTATAGCCCGCATGATTACGTTTGTCAAGAACGGAAATCTCATGAATTAATTTTTATTACTTTGGACGTGTAACTTGGGCACTTTTTATTTCAAAAAGGAAACGTTTCTACCAGAGCCCTACATCGTGTTCTTATTTCGACAACTCTGCAAGTGTAAGGCCTTTTCATCTATCCTTCGAAAATATTCATAAGTCCAGTAGCTCGCGCGCAATAAGGAAATGGTATATGGACAGCACAAAACTTCCATTTTCCAACACCTACTGATGAATAACAGAATGAAGCCGGACACTTTTATGCTAAATTAATGACGCATCATTCGTTCAGGACAGCAAACATATGTACACATGAGAAAAACAATAAGCTTAACCCGCTTGATTGATGAATATTTATCTAGAGTTAGGTATATACGCGATGGCAAAACTACAGTATAAGGAAGAGAGTGGCAGTCTGTCAGTATACATGTACCAAGTATGTTGTGAACTCACACCAGTAACGTTACACCCGGTCCCCAAAACGGTGCATTTTGTGGCCAAAACTGCCACACAGGAATTTCGTTGATATCGGAAAGATTTGGTTTGACTGTCAATGTGATGTATAAGCAGAGGAACATCATACTGCTCATTCATAACAACTACATGTGCAGGAAAGACGTATATTGTCAGCTTCTGACATGTCGAGTCATACACTGGGTTAAAAATGCATGCCTGAATAAAATGAACGTCGCGTCACATTCGTGAGGTATTTTGTCGCCTCTTAGACGGCAATACGGGGGTGTTTGATCGGAGTTGTTTGGTGAGCGAAGAAGGGGCAGCTTAAAGGGGATTTCTGGTTTGTCATTTATTTTTCCAAGCGTATAAGAGAAAGATGTTGGTTACAATCACTGCATGGCCATATGTGAAGCGTATCATGTGTTTCCCTTAGGGCTAAACTGGATGCGGTGCAATGTGCTGCTCTTCGGATATGTACATGAAGTTTGAGAAAAACACCACTCAACGTGCTTGTCCGCCACTGAAAATTCGGCCTCTGATGCTCTGGAGTCATCTGTCTATGAAATTCTGTATGAAGGTAACTTGAAGGCTCAAACAGCCTTTTAAGCCCCGGGTAATAACATCTATCAGAGATCTGGTGCTGACAAACTTGTGGTCCAAGGCTCTACTATTCCTCCTTTCCCACATTGGCACCTTTGTATTCCTAACGTCTCGTCTAACTTTTTGTCTCAGGTTAATAAGTCTGACCATTCAAACGTCAGTAGATTGTGTTGTGATGATTACATTAAAAGAAATTGGCCAAAGTATTTGCAGATTTATCCCATGCCTCGAAATGCCCTGATACCGGTAAGGTTGCGGCTGCTATAAGCATTCCAGAACTTAATTATGGTAACAAGCCCAGATTGTCTGACTACTTGTCTATTTACTCTGCAGAGTTAACCGGTATTCCAATGCCTCTCCAGTTTCTTAACGTGTTTAAACCATTGAAATGTGTTATGTTAAGTGACTCCCTCTCTGCCTTGAAGTCTTTAAAATGCCCGAATGTCCTCAAATGCTTACCACTTGTCCTTGAAGTTTTATACCTATATACTTCACCAGCCCGCGAAGGGGTTTCTGTATTTTTGAGATGGTGCCGAGTCATGTTGGTCACGCACTGGCTAAGGCTGGTCTGTTAACGTCACTCATGTAATACTCCTTTCTGTTTCAGAGGTGATGAACCAACTAAAAAGCTTTTTCATTTTTGTTTGTAGCCGTGTGAGTGGGATAATAACACAAAAGGGAGGTTTTTACCCGCTTTTCACCTCTCGGCATGTGCAGCTCCCTACTAGACGGGCCGATTACATAGATTTAATCTGCATGACTCAGGTCTTTGTGAGACCTGTTTAACAAAAGATTCCATGTCACACGTGTTATTTCATTGCAAAACCTACAATAATGCAAATAAACTGTTTTTTTTTCGGATTCAATTAAAGGTGGAGTCACTAACCCTTCCTTAGAAACTGTGTTCAAATCGTTACATATTGGAAGCCTCCAGGCAGTTGCCTCCTTTTTACTACGATGTAAGAAATTCTATATAGTAAAATGAATTGATATAATATTGGCCTAATGGCCATCTTTTCTCAGAACTGATTTCCCTTTCGATTGTCATTGCATCTGCGTCCATCCACTTTTTTATGCGTATTGGCACATATCATTCTTGCTCATGGGGTTGCCATTCCACTAATATATATATATATATATATATATATATATATATATATATATATACTGCATGGCCAGTCAGCTTTGATTCATCCGGCTGCAATGCCGACATAGTTCATAACCACTGTTCATTAACCCAGCGTATGCGTATGACGAATGTGGCCACATATATTCAACCTTTCAGACTTCGGAGACAAGGTGAGGGGTTAATCCGATCAACCGTACATGAAATAACGGAGAAGAACTGTAATTCGTGCAAAACTGATATCGGATATTGGAGATTCCAGAAATGTCACTAAACTGTCTACAGATGATTGTAATTACGAATCTAATTAGCGATCACAGTCTTGCTCTGATGAGAAGGAATTAGATATTACCCAAGCCAGAGACACAATGCTTCCTAGTGTTTCACTAGATTCCTCTTCCAGCTGATTTGGTGTGTTTCGAATTTCAAAATCTGAGGAGACATTGTTAATAACAGAGGGAATGCTAATCACAAGAAAAGGTATCCTCTTTTGCAGTTGGAATAAGTGCGATTACAGGTCACATTTGTCGAATCATATCCGGGGAGTTTTCCTTTGACAAAGACTCTATTCTTTGGGTAAATGTTACGGGATCTCATGTTGTTCAGCTATATTCCTTATTCAGGAGCTTCATGAAGCGGGTAATGATAACTTCTGGGTTTCAGGCGGGGGAACAGAGTTCCCGACTAACACGTTATCATGACGGAGTTGACTCACTCCACTCGTGTGCTTTGATTGTAGTGATGCTCTGGCATTCCTAATATCTGGTGCTAAGTTCATTTGTAGAATAAACAGTGAAAAAAAAGCCATGTAGGCAAATCAATGTGGGTGTTTTCCCGCGTAATTGCTGCTCGAGTCTAAACTGAACTGATCATTGTTCACACCATACCAGTTTATCCACAAATTTTCATCTCGGACACAGGAAGAAAGGCTAACTATCATAAGTCTGAAGTACTTTGGAGAATGGAGCCGATGTAATGGTAAATTTACAGGTACCGCAAAACTTAGCTGTGTCGTAAATATTACTGAACAGGTCATTTTGGAGCATCGAGCTACAGATCATGGAAGATATTATCCAAACAGCGACACTGAAACAATGTTGAACATTAACACAGCCGATTACATTGTGTTTTTAAACATATTGCAAGGTCATCACAATCACATTTATAGCAACATATATACAGTTGATCAATAGAAAGAGAAAACAAAAACACAAGTGAGATAAAATTCATCCCTCGTCTGTCAAACAGCTCGAGTGTTCTCCTACTTCCAAGACAAAGATGCTTTCTTCATCTGGATCTTATCCTCCCATCCGTTTTGTCAATCCAGCTTCTGAAGATGCATATCACTGATCCATTCTAACGAATGTTGCATGGATAGTGGATATTCTTTATAAATTTATGAATCATGATCAATAATAACAAGAACACCTTCTCCTGCAAAACAACAACAATAATAAAATATTTATTTATACATATATTTCTCGACATATCTCCAAAGCCCGGGGAAACCGAAGTCTTCTATCAGATTTAATTCTGACATTTGTTTACTCTTAGTTTCGATACGAGAAATATTTGAAAAGTCAAGTTTTCCTCAAAGAGTGAAAGTAGAAAGAAACGAATAAGTTTGTACAGCCATATACAGCCAATGTCAGTTATAATTAAATGCTAAACATCATTTCCACAATGGCCAGACAAGATTTATACTTTCAAAGGTTTACCATATGTTTGTATTGGGCGGCCTCATCCATCCTCAACATTTACTGCTTACGCATGTTTGATATATTCGAGGAAGACATAGTCCGATGTCCTCGACAATCCTAACTTATCGTATCGTTCCTAGAAAAACTATATTTGTTTTTGTTTGCTGTTACCTGCAGGGAATGGTCTTGTGCCAGTGCCTATGTACACTACAAGGACACCTGGGTAACAGAGCGTGCTTTGCCTGCAGAATCAGTAAATCAATCTCATTACATACCTGTTACGAATCCTAGGAATCATTAACATATTTGTGTTTGATAAATAGCAAAGAAATGTAATCGCCCTCTCCATATTTATCATTTGTCAATGTAAGTAAATTTCTTCTACCTTCATGACAATTAGGCCTGTTTTGTCTCATAACATACATTCCGCATTTGCCATTGTATATCATTACATAGCTATTTCGAATCCTATCCAGATTTGTGTGTAACAGATAAAAAAATGTGATCGTTCTCTCCATATTTCATCCTCATCAATCTAATTTCTTCTACCTTCTGTGGCAATTAGCCCTGTTTTCTTCAATAATACAAGTTCCATATTTGCCTTGTCCTGGAGAAACTTCTGGAGATTCCTAAAATTGCTAGTTATTAGGTTTTTTTGCATTGTTCGCGTGATAAATATTTACTTAATTACGAATCAACATTAATTTCTTTTCAATAAAATTTGACATTTTTCCGATACTGCTATTTATCTCTGTTCCTTAAGGAATCGCTTTTTACCTGACTGAACTGGGCACTAAATGCCAATCTATTTCCTATGTGGCTACAAACAAAAAACTTCTATAGAAACACATCTGTTTTTTCCCCAATCTAAGATCAAACTGTGTAATTGTAGCTTTCTGTGGGTTGCTGAAGCCTGCATAACGATGAGGTCAGAATCAATTTTCGCCGTGATCATATTTTTTTCAACTAAATGAAGGATCCACATGCCATGGTTGGGTGCCATGGGAGGACGGTTTTGTTGGCGCTACATTTACGCTTCGCATCGATCAAATTGTCAAATGGACTTTACCGCAGCAAACCGTTATTATTTATGACATTTCCACTTATGCTTTGGTAAAGATTAAAGATAGCAGCATGTTTTAGATTCCCAGAAGGATTTATCTGTAAGATATCTAATCAGTTTTAGTTTTAATGCTTGGGGCTGAAAACTTAATCCTTAGTGTCAGTTATTCAGATACGTGTTGTTTGTGTGAGGTTCCTGGGATTACTTTTCTCACACATCTATATGACAGTATATGGGGGCAGATTTTGGGGTTACTCCTTATTTTTCTATACTTTGTTTTGTATGGTACAAATAGACAGTGGCTGCTTGGTGCCTGTTGTCTCTCTTTTGCCTTTCCCAATTGATTTTTTTATCCTGTACTTGGACACACATAGTTGAATGGTGACACAACTTACTTCATAGTCTTGGAAATACGGATGAAGAAAGAAGCTTTTATCAATTATGTTTTTTCTCTGTTTTTATGGTATAAAATGTTTGAAGACGGAATGTTGTGAAAGCAAGCAAAATTTTCTTGCAACAGTATCATGAAGCTGACTTACACTTTTCACAAATTTAGTCATCAAACTACTCCATTTAAAAGTTTTAGCTGAGCTAAATTTGTGATAAATGGTGTAAACTTTGTGATGAATTTTATTTTAACACATGGAGTACGATGTAGGTGTCAACGATTTTGGACTATTATTTACGGCTAAGCGTGTGGTAAGATTAAGACAACTTTGTAATCACGTTGTATTGTTTTCTCTTCAAATTCAGACCTGACCTCTGTACTGACACAAAGCTCAGGCAACTCGTTCAGCCGTCATCACTCAATTTGTCTGAGGGACTAGGGCAAGGCCACATCCTCCTTGACAGCTGGGCCCCAGGTCCGGATAACAGCTGATCACCTGAGGATGGCAAACTGCCTGGTAGGAATAGCACTGCTATGAGAGTCGCACCGCCAGGCGTTTTCCGTCTCCCTCCACTGACCATTAAGGACTAAACGGTTTTCCATCGCGCCTTAACCGAGGATACATGTTGGACAGCTTGATGACAGAGTAATCACACGCCTAGAACCTGCACTATACTTTCTTAAATCATTTGTTTATTAATTAATTTATTTATTTATTTGAGTATGATGAGTGGTATTCAGAATTCTTTCAACCACAATTAATCACAGTGAACTTCTGAGTGAAATCGTAGGTTACAGAACGCAACAAGATATCTTTTAATGCAATCATTTACATTTCAAATTAAGATCAATATCTGTCAGAGGAAGATGCCATAGGCCACAGCAAAAATTCGATAAGCATTAAAAAATATTGTGCTACAGTTGAACCCAAGATGTTAATGTCTTCTAAAGTGATATGTTATAGTCCTGGACAAAATTTCCGGATCTTTTAACATAATATTACAGAATCCTGAACAAAAATTCCAGATCATTTAACATAATGTTAAAGATCCCAATACGTTGTCCAGAACCCTTAAAATTATATATTGCAGTCCATCACAAGATGCTCACATTTTTTAACATAAGATGTTACAGTTCATGAACGGATGAAACAGACCTTTTAAAATAACATGTTACTTCCCATGTGGCGGAAAGGAATGGTTTTATTATTTTCTTCGAAATAGACAAACGTCAGCTAATACTGAACCCCCGTGTCGTTAATCGTAAAACCAATTTCCAAAGTAACCTTCAACACGAACTCTCAAACAACTAATAAAGAGTACATTAAGTAAGACATTAGGACGGAAATAAGACCAAAATTTCAGGAGTTTTCAGAAATGACGGAAAGAACAAGGAATGTTCTGGGTGAGTGAATTAAGTCAATATCCAAAACGTACACCATGCCAAATTATAAGTCGTCATTAACGAAAATATATATTCAAGTTGATTCTGATGGCAACACGATAAGTGCTCCTTGACCCATGTTGCGGACTCTACGAGGTATCCTCTTAAGCTGAATTCGTGGGCATGGCAACGGGATGCTGCAAACAGATCATAGTTCATCACAAAATGTCCACATTTTTCAACACAGCCTGCTAGACTCCACAACAAACTGATAAGCCCCGATCTTTCAAAACTATCAAACAGGGCATCTGAATCCACGATAACAAATGATTTATTATAACAATTCTCTGTATGGTATTGTAATATTAACACTGTGTTAATCACCCTTTCTCTGAATACGGTAGTCGTGTGATCTCCAAGCTTTTGCCAAACGACCAATACTATGGAATTAATTCGATCTTCCAGTAAAGTGGTACTGAACGCAGGGGCAAACTTTCATTTTTTCATGGGAGTCAATCAATAAGTGGTTGAATAATTTACCAAACATTTGGCGCCCTCCTGGCCTTAGAACTTTTTCCTTATCCCTAAATTGATTTTGAACAGATTTTGCTCGGTTAGAATCTAGACGGTGATGCTGGAAAAAAAGGAAAAAATGGAAGATAGTTTGGTTGAATTTTTTGTACATCTAGCAGATACTAAGGTATACTACAGTTGCAGGGAAAAGTTTGTAAGTTATAAGTATGAAAAGCATGGCAGTTTCTAATGCGCTGATCAAACCAAGCATTTAAATCCAATGTGATTGAATTAAGCCGCTGTCGTTCTAGAAATAAATTTTATCATTTCTACTTCTATCCTTGAATGCCTTTTAAATGATATTTAAGTTCCACGATTTGCTAATTTTCCATATATATATATACATACATAACGCATTGTGTCTGTCGATTCCAAAGACTTGGACGGTGTGCAAAAGCGTAAAAAGTTTTTAATAACCTCAGTAAATCACTGTATATTTGAGTCAATTATGAACAACAATGATTACGCTATCAGGTTGCTATAAAAACCTACTCCATATGCATCTGAGAGATCTTCAGATACAGTCTCAAGTGCTCGTTGATTTATTGACAAAACTCTTTTGACGCCAGCGATGTTTTTTGACATTTGACGGAGAAGCTAGGAGATTATTTTCGCGGGTGTTTGAGGATCAAGTGTTGCCGAATTGGTAGGGTTCTTAACGGTCTTAACAACCTACCCTCCCCGGCTCTGTGTTTCAGGTCATTCAATTATTAAGCCCAGTTGGCCTCTAATATGGTTCGCCATGACGAGCTGACTTGCCATGTAGGTAGTGCGTACGGTTCTCTCTACCAGACATGATTAAGTCATAATCATTAATTCTGGTTAATTATGAGATTTTGTTTAATATTCTCTACGTCCCTGTTCATAACTATCGCGATTGGTAAAATAAGTTACAGGCTGACAAGAAAGGAAAGATGTTGCAAAGTAGATGAAATGTCAGTTCTACAAATTTATCACAGCTGCCTCTTTTTCTCTGTAAATAGATATCCAAGCAATGGTCGGTAGCATTATGTAGGTATTTTCACCGGTCTGCTGTAACGATGCAGGGAAAAATTATCATGAGGTAAAAGGAATCTAGAATATAGTGTTAGAGAAAGCGAAAATGAAAACAAGAGATGAGGGTGGCTCCTGCATCAATTCAGTCGATTAGCGAACTTAATTAGCAAGAATCATTTATTTATTGTTTTTTGTGATCGATCCAATTCAATATTCATGTTTAGATTAAAACCAACAAAATATCAATTTGAGTCTAATGCGTTATGTCTTTTTTATTGTCAAAAGCATAAAATATTTTTAGTTAAATTCTCACATACAAACAACATACAGGCTTCCGTGTGACTCGAGTACTGAGTTCGAACCTCACTCTTTCCCTCATTGTTGATGTTTTTGTGTTGAGAATTTTCACACTCCAGAGTCAAGATTAAAATCGATGTATGACTTTTGACTGTTAACCGAACGTTTCGTTAATTGTTTACTGTGAATAACGCCACTGGTGACAATAATAACCTTATTTTTCAGTAATAAAGTGTACTGTAAGCTCTGTGTTGTTCTAATCAGACATCGCAATATATCAACATTAGCCAATTCCGCTGTTCATTCTGCGGTGGCTTGATTCAACCGCCATTAATTTTGGTAAAGATCGATGCATAACCCTGGTTGCTTGCTGTTACAACATGCTGTTTTAATGACTTCTGAACAGAGCAATTTTATTAGACCGCTGCATGGATATACCTGATGGGCAGGTGGAGCACTGGAATTAACCACGCAGGCCTTGACAGTCAACAGGAAGAGACGTTTCATTAGTGTAAAGAAAGGCGGCAATGCATAAATGTCTAAAGTAGCGAGAGCCATGATGCCCTGGGCGATGTGACTAAGATTACCTGTCATATCATTGGATAACCAATGAATTGTGATGTCAATACTGAATGAAATCCAGAAATAATGGTGGTGTAACTTTATACTAGATGTAGCTATAGACATAACTTAATGACTTAAGCAGATAGCCTTCGTTAAGACGCAAGATTATAAAGAATACATCACCGCCGTTTGAAAGAATAAATAAATCAATTACTTCAAAGGGTAAGGCCACCGTCAGTCTACTGGATTCTTTCTTTTTTATCATTTTAAATGTTTAGCTACCACGTTGTTCACTTCGTGTGGACTGGAAATGTTTAAAACGCAATTACAGAATACAACTATTTTCCAACAATGAAAATTATTTGCCTATTTTGTTTTCATTTTACTGTGCTTCGATATGACTTGCCAAAGGTGGTTTAAGTCATTTGGGTTTTATTATAATTGTTAATATAAGCAATTATAGAGTAGCAACTTACAGGCTTAAGCAGCATTAGGTAAAAGCTTATACTTGCGTTGTCATCAAATTAAATAAATAATCAGAAAATGAAAACAATTCCACCGGGATGTTTGATCTCGGCAGAATCTTGGTTTATGCAGCTGTAAAATATCCAAGACTACAGCACAGACATTAAAACAAGAATATCGACTACAATGTGATAGTTGTTAATTGGTCAAAGCAACCATTGTGTAGAATGCTAGGTTAGTGAGGCTCCCTACTCCACTATGTTGTGCTTACACTTAAATCATCCACTATTCGGCCAGGACCTGTACTGTTAGGCCAGTAACCCTTAGTGGTAAATTTCTGATGTGTATGATATCTGTGGTCCATGAGTAGATGGTATGCAGTACCTAATTAACGCTCTCACGAAGAACGAAGGGGACAACAGACCCTTTGATACCATGTCTTCCTTTTATCGATGGAGGGTGAACCGTTAGAACAAAGCTCCTATCACCTACAGGTTTATCTTAACCACTTCGCCACCTGAGAATGCGTTTGGATAAAAGTATTATTCTTGATAACAAAATCAGGTAATGCCAAATCATATCTATCCTCAGTCAGGTCTCTTTGTATGATAAGGTTTTACTTTCAAGTCCCCGGAAGATGTCTACCAGTTACAGTAGGTATCGAGATTATCGTCTCGAATGAGATCTATATCGGAACCAGAGACAACAGAGCATTTGTATATCATTATTTATCTGTAGCCTCTGGTGGACACGGGAATCAGCCCTTACTCCGGGTCTAACCCAGACGCTATAGCTGCAAGTGTGGGTCTCCTCCCGAGGTGAGTTTTAAGCAGCTACCATCATTGATTCCAGCCAAGGTCTCAATTGGCAAACTCAGAGAAGAAAACCCCACCAAACCGACATCATAAACCTAATTCAGTATGGTATAATTTGGATGTGGTTTTGGTCTCTCCCATTGGTAACGATAAGTACATGTGCAGTCGGATATTAAATAGGTAATAGGTATCTGCTGAGACATCTGGGGCTATGGGGCAACATTTGCCAGCTGGCCCTGTCAATGAAGGGACTTAAACACTGAACACATTTGTGTATGTATATATGTATGCTTGAGTTTATACGTCTTGCTCAGCAATGTTTCAGTCATATGATAGCGAAGTTTTCGAAGGCCGAACACACCAGGTATGTTACCCAGTCATATTATACCGACCTTTCATTACTGTTTTCAATCTTATATTATTATTATTTCTTTCCATTACTTTTTTTTAACATCTTTGGTATGACCCGATCTGATCCCGGATCTCCCGATCCCGAGGCGGACGCTTTAATCATCAGGCCACCGAGACGGTCTTTTCACCACTGTCATTATTCATTTCATTCCTATTTAACACCAGTATAACTCACTAATGTTTTCACGTAAACGAAACACGACAGTTTTTATGTGTGAAGAGAACTGGAGTTAAAAGGCTAAATGCCCTAAGTCTAACGGGTTACTTCTGGCCTTTCCGATGATTTACGTATATTTGCAAACCATTTTCGTGTAAGAAACGTGGTTTTGAACACGTGAAATGCCCAAAGAGCCCGAAAGCTGTATTTGTGGCAAAAGCTCAGGGAGCGGTGAGAGAGAGGGACCGAAATTAGAAAATCATTTAATAGTAAAAAGTCATCGAACTGGAATAACTGGCGATTTGTAGCCACAGTGTGTATAACTTCTGTCACTCTTACAGTTACTCTGTTGACTTTGTTAGAAAACTTTGAAGGCTGTATTCCATTGGTTTTTGTATATCTCGTCAATTCGTCGGAGAAGAATTTGTGTGCATTGTACAATGTTAAAAGAATAAAGGGCTTCGAAGGCAGAAACACTTCACAAAAGTAAGTCCTGTATTGTTGTAAGGGATAAAGATATTTGTGAAAAGTAATATCTTCCCCGCACAATACAAATGCACTTTAACACCAATTTCGCTGCAAGGATCTCAGATAAACCAGGCATGTAACTCCATCAATAATGTGGATTATAAAATTAAGAATTCATATATGCAACTGCACGTGTAATGAAAACGATGTTCTATATATTGTTTATTGAAACTTATAATTGGTGTTTTACTGGGCACTATGAAAGCATTTGACTTATGTGATGGCTGTAGATGAAACTCTGCAGAACATGTTGTAAAATTTACCTGTGAATTAATCTCTCATTTTGCTCTTGTCTTGACACGTAGTATGCATGTTGCCAAAAAGCATTTGAAAACTGATCTTAATTTTACAATATCGCCTTCCAATTAGGCCGTGACTCCATTGATCTTCTTGGCGTTTATAGTAAATAACATATGGGTTAAATCTGACATGCAAAATTTCTAAATGAGGTTTTCTAAATTCTAAACGAGTTTCTAAATCGCCCTCGTGAGGTTAATCAAATTGGTCAATTTAAGTTGCTCTGTGCCCTTCTGAAACGCGAAAACTAAACGATCCACAGTTTTTAGGTGTTAAAAAGATATGTAGAACATATTGAATGCAGTAAGCTCGATGCTGATGTCAGCTAGTCATTACGATGCATTTACCAGCCATGCAAATATTGTTCGTAGGCAACTGCTTACATATGGTATAAAGCAAATGGAAACTATAACTGAAATTATCTTTTGCTTTTAGTAAACTTTAAAAGAAGCAGTTGCAGGAATGGTCTTCTTCCCAGCTCTATAGGTTTAGTGGTCTTTGTGGTCTTTGTTATTGTGATCCACAAAAAGTGACCTACTAAAAACACAATCAGCCAACTGCACACTTGAAAGGCTGTTAGACCAATCGCAGCTGGAGATATAATTATAACAAAATATTCATCAATAATGTAAGGCTACTGACCGTGGTTCCTCTGATGTTAACTAATTCCTTTGTAAATTAATTAGTGAGCAATCAATATCCCTAAAACTATTTTACCTCCGCCTAATCCTGTAAATAGTTAATTATTTCCATTTCAATATTTAATATATTGTTCCACCGCACGTTACCATTAATTATACAATAACTGTGTTGCAGTTTAAATAAACAAACTAAAGGCATCAGTATACAGAATACTGTGTGTCGGGTAAAACAGGTGCCTGTTTCTTAAGAACATAAGTAGGCGGTAATCTTACAATCTATATATGAGGAAATTACGTAAACCGTGGCGCCGTAGAGGAAGATCAGAAGGTGCTCCTGATATATTGGCGACTAAATGAGAATTACAGCTCCAATGACATAGTCGCCATTTCCACTTTGTTTTTTTTTGGCCGACAAGGCCTCATTAACAAGTTAGATTTCGTAAAGATTTGTCGTCTAATGGGGAAACTGATGTAACAAATAATAACATGAAACCATGGAAATTAGATTTACCATTTCCGGCTGGGTAATCGTCGATTATGAGATAAGATTTTTTCTCTTTATTTCTGTTTAATTCCAGAATCCGATCATAGCACATCACTCAATGTAAACATAAAATTGTTTTTTCCTCCTTCTCTAAACCGCTGTTGTTTCAAGAATCCATGACATTTTTCTGCACTTTCTCCTCGACAAAAGCCACGTCTTTAAGCTAATTATGCAAAAAGTGTGTCGTATACTACAGAATACTACATTTAGAGAGAAATACTTTCGTCATGATGGATTGGACGTAGATGCTAATGACAACAGCGTATGTTTTTTTACTTACATCTCAATTGTCGATGATAAATAAAGACAATTCTTACATCAGCGAATGCCTAAATTATATTAAAGAATATGTCCTATATAAAAGAAGCATGTTTCTGTTGTCGCATCATTACGCTTGTCAAAACCGCTAATCTCATCAATTAATTTTATTACCTTGGAAGTGGAACTTCTGCAATTTTTATTTCAAAACCGAAACGTTTCTGTCAAAGCCGTGCATCGTGTTTTTATTCCGACAGCTCCTAAATCTTAGCCGTTTTATATCAATCCGACAAAAATGTTCAAAAATCCAACAGGTCAAGGGCGATGAGGAAACTGTATGTCGACAGGACAAAATTTCCATTTTCCAACCCCTACTAATGAATAATAGAAAGAAACCCGGCACTTTTGTAGTAAATTGAAGGGGTATAATTCGTTCACAATATTGCAAACACATGTACATACGAGAAAACCAATAAGCTTAACTCGCTTGATTTGATGAATGTTTATATGGCGTGAGATTTATACACGATGGCCAAGCTACAGTATAAGTAAGAGTGCGTTAATATGTCATCATACTCATCAACTACGTTGTGAACTCACCACAGTAACGCTACATCTGGTCCTCAAAACCAACACGGTCAGAAAAGATTTTCCATTCGAGGTTCAACATAAATTGTCTGTGAACTGGTAGAGAGAATAAAACAGAAAACAAAGTCTGCAGTCAGGCAATTGGCTCATGTCGGTAAATTTCTCTAGGTTTGACTCCCTGGCCAATCTTTAAGCAGAGATGAATCTTACTTCTCCTTCATTACAAGTGCGAATATGGCACAGACAAACCTCAGTTCACAAATGGCGATTCCTATATTATCTCTCTCCCCTGGGTTAAATGTAGATGTAGGTGCAATTCGGGTAAAAACACCATATCTAACCACAAGACCGCTAAAAATGTCTGAAAGCCTGAACGTTGGCTTAATAAACAGGTCTATTATTAAATAGGCACCTTTGAAAGGTGTGATTAACATCCTGAATAGATCAAGTACTCTGAAAGGTAAATCGAGGTAAACGAGGAGACCCTAAACATTTGAACGCCAATGATACTAAACGAAATCTTAGACAGA
The DNA here is from genome assembly GCA_016165875.1 of Acanthopleura granulata. NCBI lineage: Eukaryota > Metazoa > Mollusca > Polyplacophora > Chitonida > Chitonidae > Acanthopleura > Acanthopleura granulata. Next base: position 12,028,293 of record JABBOT010000008.1, read on the forward strand.
ATGAATAGAATGGACGTCCCGCCATATTCGTGAAGTATTTTACCGTGTCTTAGACTGGAGTACAGGTTGTAGGCTGACCAGCATAAAGAGAAAATGGGCACATTCCGGCGCGCGGAAACCGGTGGGTACGGGTAGGGATTGGCTGTATCTCTGAAATGTGTTGAAGTACTGCCAGATATTTTTGCAGGTATAAATTTTAAAAAATAATGATTGAAAAAAGTCCATTTCTTGTGGCTACAATGAAACAGAGAAACATATTATCCAATGAGCATGTGCCCGCTACACCCGGTTTCTATGGCGATATGGCGCAAGTGCCTGCATTCCAGCTGATTTATTTTCAGAAAATGATGGTCAACCCCTGATGATATTTGGATATGTTGTAGGCCAGACATCTAGTTATTTGACAGTATGTGTCATTTGGGAAAACGAAAATTAGGGAATACAGTTTTAGGAGGGTGTTCTTTGTGAAATTACTACATAAATAGGGAGAAAATTTTTTAGTGTTTTTATACCTATAAACACTGCATTGCCAGAAAGTGGTTAATTATAGGGCTACAACTCCAGCATAGTTCATAGTTCATAACCATTGTTCATTATCCGGGTCTATGTATATGACAACTATAGCCACATAAATTGCACATGTCGTACTTCGGAGACAACGTATTAAATAACTAGTTGGTGAATAATTGCCATTCGTACAAAGCTGATACGGGTATGGATATGATTGGATACTGGATATTCTAGAAATGCCGTTAAACTTTCCACAAATGATTGTAATTAAAAAGCTAATTTGTGATCACGATCTTGGTCTGATGAGAAGGAATAACAGTTCCACAAGCCAGCGATACAATACTTCCTAGTTTTTCACTGTACTGAGCTTCCAGTTGGATTGCAATGTATCGGATTGCAAAATGAGAGAACATATAGTTAAAAACCGAGTGATTGCTAATTACATGCCAAGCAATCCTCTTTTGAAGCTTGTAAAAGTGCGATTTCTGGTAACTTTTGTCGCACCATATCCGATGAGTTGCTTGACAATAGCTCTGTTCTTTTGGTAAATTTCATGAACTCTCAGGTTGTTACGTTATATTGCTTATTCAAGAGTTTCGCGAAGCGTGTAATGATGACTACGGGATTTCACGCTGGCCAAAAGAGCTCTGGACTAACACGTCGGCGATGATCTGATGACGGACTCATTCCACTCGTGTGCTGTGATGATAGTAATGCTGTATCATCCCTGATATCTGGTTCTAAATTCTTTCATAGAATAAAAAATGAAAACAGATGCAATTAGGCAAATCAACGCGGTTGTTTTCCTCACGCAATTGCTGCTCGAGTCCAAACTGAATTGACCATTGCTTTTCTGCAGAGAATGGCTAATAACTTACCACTTTATCCACAAATTGTTATCTCGAAAACAGAAATGAAGAATGACCAGCTTACGCATGAAGTACTTTTGACGGGAAAGGAGCCGATGTGATAGCAAATTTACCGGCAACACAAAACTTAACTGTGTTATAAATATTACTGAACAGTGCATTTTGGAACATCGAGCCAGATACCATGAAAGATATTATCAAGACAGCGAAATTGAAACAACTTTTAACATTAACAGAACAAATTATATTATGTTGTTTCAAACATGTTGAAAGGTGATCAGAATCAGATTTAAAACAACTCACACACAGTTGATCAAAAGAAAAAGAAAACAAAAAAAAAAGGTACAAGTGAAATAAAATTCACCCTTGGTCTGTATAGCAGCACGAGTCCTCTTCTGGCTGCAGGACAATAATGTTCTCGTCATGAATCTTGATGTTATCGGCCCAATCGTTTTTTGCCAATCAAGCCATCGAAGATCCAAACTGCAGGTCTGTTCTGAAGAATGTTGCATGGATATTGGGCATCCTTTAAAAAGTTATGAATCACGATCAAAAGTAAGAACACCTTCTCCTGCAAAAAATAACAAGGATAAGTTATTTATCTATGCATTTATTTCCGGATCTATCTACTAAACCCCGGGGAAACTTAAGTCTTCTTTCAGATTTAATACTCATATTTGTTTAATACCTTTAGTGTCGATATAAGAAATATTTGAAAAGTCAAGTCTCCTTGAAAGAATAAAAGTACAACAAACCGAGCTACTTTGTACAGTCATGAAAGTCCAATGTCGTGTTATAATTACATGCTGCACACCCATTTTGTAATGGCAAGAAAAGATTTTATATTTCCAAAGGCTTACCACACAGACTTGTATTGCGCAGCGTCATTCATCCTCAGCGCTTACGGCTTGCGCTTGCTTTATATATGGAAGACTGGTCTCCGTAACAATCCTAACCTATCGCACCATTTTTAGAAAGCAATCTTTTTAATTTCCAATAAATTACGCAGTTTCGCTTTGCTTCTTAGACGAAATCGTTTAACAAATGGAAATGTGGTTGTGCTTTTTCGTGTTTGGTGCGGCAAGGAATAGCACTGTAGCTGTGTTTAAGTAGATCACAAGGGCACTCTTGTAACAGAGCGCACGTTGCCAGCAGAATCACTAAATACATGTACATATTATTACATACCTGTTATGAATCTATTCAGTAACAGATTTGTGCTTGATAAGATAACAAAAAAATGTAATCGCCCTCTCCATATTTCATCCTCATCAATGAAATTCTTTTACCCTCATAAGTTTGGCCATCATACCTGTATTCTCCGATAATATCCATTCCGTATTGACTATGTCCTGAAGAAACTTCAGTAGATTCCCCAAATTGCTGAATATTTTTACCTGACCGTCCAGGAGAACAGAAACTAATCTATTTCCTATGTGGTTACACAAAACTTCTAGAAAAGTACATCTGTTTTTCCCCAACCTAAGACCAAACTCTGTAATTGTAGCCTTCTGTGGGTTGCCGGAAACCTGCATAACAATGTCAGAGTCAATTTTTGACAAGATCATATTCTTTTTCAGTTAATTGAAGGATCGGCATGCCACGGTTGGGTGCCATGTAGGAACCGTTTTCTCGGCACTATATTTACGCTTCGCATCGATCAACTTGTCAAATGGACTTTACCTCAGCAAATGGGTGATAATTTATGGCATTTCCGTTCATGCTCTCCTAAAGATAAAAGACAGCAATTCGATTCGCCTGTTAGATAACCATTTTAGCATGATGCTTGGAGATAACAAGGTTATCGTTATTGTGAGTTTTTCAAACACAGGTTATTTTTGTGGAGTTTCTGGGTTTGTTAATGATTATTTTGCTTATGTGCTTATGGCAGTACTTGCGATCAAATTTTGAGTTTACTTCTTTTTTTCAAGTAGAAATAGACAGTGACTATTGGGCGTCTGTTGTCTCTGTGTTGCCTTTCCTAAAGGGTTATTATCCCACAGTTGGACATCTCATGGTGTGACAGGATTTACTTCACAGTCCTGGAATTGCCTAAGGTTATCACGCGGCGCAAGATTCGGTGGATGAGGAAAGGAACCTTTCATCACTTTCGTTTATCGAAAGTGGCGAATATACTTCTGTGTTTTTATGGTATAAAGTGTTTAAAAGCGGAATGATGTGAAAGCAAACAAAGCTTACTGGCAACAGTATCATGAAGCTGACTTACACTTTTCACAAATTTAGTCTTCAAACTACTGCATTTAAAAGGTTTAGCTGAGCTAAACCTGTGGTAAATTTTGGTAATATTGTAAGACAAAGTGTAGGTATCACGAAGATGAAAATAAATGTTTACTATCAAAGCTAAAAATAGCATTTTGGGCCATTAGTCACGAGTAAACTTGTGGTAAGATTAAGACATCTTTGTAATTTAGGGGCCTAAAATAGAGTTTTGATATCTTACTTGAGGGACAAACGGATATCCATGGTCACCAAAATCACGTTGTATTGTTTTTCTCTTGAAATGCAGTCCTGAGGTGTGTGCTGACACCAAATTTACGCAACTCGTTTAGCCATTACTGAATTTGTCAATTAAGAATCAGTTTGTCTGAGTGACGAGGGCGATTCTACGTCCTCCTCCACAGGTGGCTTCCATTTTCGGATAACAGCTGACCACCTTAGTAGGGCAAAGTGCCTGATCGGGAGAATAACCGCTGTGAGGGTCGTACCCTAGGCATCTTCTGTCTCCCGCCATTGAAAATTTCGGACTGAATGGTTTCCCAGAGCATCTGAACTGAGGATGCATGTTAGACAGCTTGATGACAGAGTAATCACACGCCCATACCGTGAACTATATTAAATTAAATCATTTATTTATTAATCTATTTATTTCTTGATGCTTTGAAAACTGTCTTTCAGAATATTTACATCGTATGACAGGGGTTATCTTCTCGCCACATGGTTTACACTGAGTAGTGTTTCAGATTCATTCTAACGACAATTTATCAACTTCTGAGGGAAATCACAGGTTACAGAAGGAAACAAGATGTCTTTTGATGGAATCAAGATGCTGATGTCTGTCATAAGATGATACCAGAGGCCACAAAAAGATGCCGACATTCTTTAAAAAGTATTGTGCTGCAGTTTAACTGAAGGTGTTAATGTCTTCTAAAATAATATCTCCACGATATGGTTGAGATATTGCCGACGTAACATTAAGCCACAATCATTAATTCGTTCATTCTAAACTGATATGTTGTTGTCCCCGGGAAAATTTCCACATGTTTCAACATAATGTCAAATATCGTAATACATTGTGTAGAAAATAACATGTTGCAGTCCATCACAAGCTGTCTAAGGTAAACATGAGATGTTATAGTTTAGGAAAAGATAAAACCGGTCTTTCAAAGGAATGTGTTACCGTCCAAGGCGAGATGTATACTTCTTGGAATGGAATGGGTTTAATATTTGCATGGGAACAAGCATTTGTAACACGAGACGTTAACCAATATTGACCTCTCCACTTATCATCTCACCAGGTGGTTAATTGTAAAGCAAATTTTTAAAGCAACCTTCAACACGAACTCTCAAACAACTAATAAAGAATACACTAAGTAAGAAATTAGGGCAGAATTATGCGAAGAAAACGAAAGTTAACACTTATCAGTAATGACGGAAAGAAGCAAGGAATGTTCTAGGCCAATGAGTCAAAACTATGTACAAGTCGTCCACCATGCCAAATTATAAATCGTCATTAATTAAAGTGTGTATTTCAGTTGCACTTTGATGACAACACGATACATATACAGCCCCTTCTCCTGTAATACGTCCTCTACAAGATGTCCTGTATGTTGCAGTCCAAGGCATGATAACAGGGTCCTTATAACAGTTCATAGCCCATCACAAAATGTACGCATCTACCATATCAGCTTGGGAGACTCGATGACGTTCAAATGTATCAAAAAGAGCATTTAAATCCACGACCACAAATTACTGATTATAAAGTTGTAATAATTCTGTTTATGGTATTTATTCTAATATTAACACCGTGTTAATCACCATTTCCCTGAATACGATAGTCGTTTGATGGTCTCGCTTTTGCCATGGATCCCGCATCAAACGACCAATACTATGGAGTTAACTCGATCTTCCAATGAGCGGCTTTCATTACCTTTCATTCTTTATGGGAGTCAATCGGTGGTTAAATAATTTACAAGACATTTGGAGCCCTGTTGGCCGTTGGGATTTTTTTCTTTATTCCTAAATTGATTTTTAAACAGATTTTGCTGGGTTAGAATCTAGAGAGTGAAGCTCGAAAAAACAAAACGTAAGATAACGTGGTCATATTTTTTGTACATCTAGCAGGCACCAGAGTATACTTGAATCGGAAGGAAAACTCTGTAAGGTATTAGTATAAAAAGCTTGGCAGCTTCTAATGCGCAAGGTGATTAAACCAAACAATTAAACCAATGTGAGTGAGAATACTATACCGTAGTTCTTGACAAAATTTAATCGTTCCTACTTTTTCCTTTGAATGTCTTTAAAGTGATATTTTAGTGACGGGGTTTGCTAATTTTGCACATCTATATTTAAAGCATTTTCTATATTTAAAGACGATTTGAAAGAAAACTAGGCTCTCTGTGTTAACAACCAGTGTTTACTTGTCTATTGATGACAATAATCTGGCCTTGAAAGAGATATTTTGTAATGTTGTTGTCCCGAATGTAAAAAGAGCGGGGGCGGTGATCTGTCTGACACGAGATACTTGTCTTTAAGCTGCTGTCGCCTTGGAGAAACAAACAAGTATGTTCACTGAAGTACTGACTGTGCGCACTGAGCGCTTTTCATGTTTTACCACCATGGAAGCCAACAGTGGTCATCCATGCTTTCGTCCTTTCTAGTGATTATTTAGACCAGAAAATAATGTTAAAGGACGAAAGACAAGTTCGGGGGCAAAAGTACGAAATGGTGAGGCGAAAGTAAGAAAGTGCTGGGCAAAACAACGAAATTTTATCGCCTTGGTCTTTTATACTTTCGCCTCGCCCCTTTGTGCTTTTGCCTCGCATTTTTGTTTTGATCTTTCGTTGTTTCGTCCTACCGCATTATTTCCTAGTTTAAATAATCACTCGGGAGAAGGAAAGCATGGGTGGCCGCTTTCGGCTTCCATAGATCTGCGACAGAGAAGTGTACTGGTTGAGACAAAAGTGGGTTCACTTCCTAATCGGGCCTCACATAGGTCTTTTAAACGGACTGCCTTTGTACATCCTCGCTTGCATGGCGCTTTCGGCTTGTAGCTTAATGCCAGCCTACTGTGACGTCCAGACGCAACAGATGTGGGGGTGTCGTTCCGGCTTTCCCGTAAGGCTATCTACATGATATTACTGGTCTGATGTCCCAGCCTGTTATATCATGCCGTGATTTCCCATTCTCAAACTCCGGGACAACTATACAGTAAGTACACATCAAAAACTCATTATTCTTCCTTTAGCCTAACAAGAAGCCCATTTTGCCC